>BLSH010206717.1:234935-263014 GCA_018402905.1 Glandirana rugosa
TAAAAAAAAAAAAAAAAAAAAAAAAAAAAGATTGCTTTCCTTTAGCAGATGTTATCACATACAGTAGTTTGCCATCAACTTTATTTTCTTGCCCAAAAATTACTGCAGAAGCCCACCTGGTGTGCCATGAATGGCTTCCAGATGAACAGAACATGGCAGGCACAGCTATGGCGCTTCAGATGGTATATAATGTTCAATAATTATGGTGGAGAAGCGTTAAATTCAGCATCACTTAGAGTGGCCCCCGCAGTTCCTCTGGCAGGGTCCCCCAGCCTCGGAGCCAGACACCAAGGCCAGAATAAGTTAGGTTTCAGCTCTAAGAGATGATTACTGACTGTGAGGCTCACTGGGCCAGACAGTGGAAAGCAGAATACGAAGTGTCATCAGCCAAAAATCTGACTATGGAGCTCGCATTGAAGACAAAGGGGTTGATTTACGAAAGGCAAATAGACGGTGCACTTTCCAAAGTACAGCTGCACTCTGCAAGTGCAGTTGCTCCAGAGCTTAGAAAATGAGCAGAAGTTCTGCTGACTTCCATCATCCAATCATGTGCAAGCCAAAATTTTTTTATTTTTATTTTCTTTGCATGTGATTGGGTATCCTTTGCCAAGTGAAGCCTTACCTCCTTTATTAAGCTCTGGAGCAACTGCACTTTGAAAAGTGCACAGTCTATTTGCCTTTAGTAAATCAACCCCAATGTGTCTCTGCCCTTGGATTGACTGAATTACAACCCCATTCTGCCTGCAATCTGTATACTAATATCCCCAGGCTGAGGACATCCTGATAAACATCCTGCTGTCAATGACAGCCATTGTCCCCACTGACAATCAGAAACCAATCAGTCATCTTGGGATCTCTACTGTGCACAACACCTACGGATCGCCTGAGGAAGCAGTTGGCGAAACGCGTAGCGAATCTGGGTTAATTTGTGCACTACTGTATGAAGGGACCTGGACCCGATGATTGGGATCTAATTCCTATTTATCCCTGTTATGACCACAGTACTGTATACATGTCTTTACACTTCCATATGCTATGCATTTTTTATTAAGCTTTGTAATAAACATTGATTTTATCTAAATCCACTGTTGTGTCTTCCTGTTTGGGAAACTTTAGTGACGGCCTTAAAAGTCCCATCTCTGCTTTTTCTTTTTGGTTTTATACTATTCATATTTTGGCTACTGGGGCATGGCTGCTGGGGGCTGGAGGCTGGCTGCTTGGGCTGGGCTGCTGGTCCTGGGGTCTGGCTACTGGGCCAGGCTGCTGGTCCTGGGGTTTTCCTGCTGTGGCCTGGGGTCTGCCTGCTGGTCCTGGGGCCTTGCTGCTGGGGCCAAGGGTCTGGCGCTTGGGGTCTGGCACCTAGGCTCTGGCTGCTGGAACCTGGCTGCTGGTACAAGTGTCTGGCTGCTGGGGTCAAGAGTCTGGCTGCTAGGGCCTGGTTGCTGGTCCTGGGGGCTGGCTACTGGTCCTGGGGCTGGCTTCTGGTCCTGAGGGCTGGCTTCTGGTCCTGAGGGCTGGCTTCTGGTCCTGAGGGCTGGCTACTGGCCCTGAAGCTGGCTACTGGTCCTGGGGGCTGGCAACTGGTCCTGGGGGCTGGCAACTGGTCCTGGGGGCTGGCAACTGGTCCTGGGGGCTGGCTACTGGTCCTGGGGATGGCTACTGGGGCTGGCAACTGGTCCTGGGGCTGGCTACTGGTCCTGGGACTGGTTACTGGTCCTGGGGCTGGTTTCTGGTCCTGGCTACTGGGGCTGTCTACTGGGGCTGGCAACTGGTCCTGGCTATTGGGGCTGGCTACTGATCCTGGGGAAGGCTACTGGGGATGGCAACTGGTCCTGGCTATTGGGGCTGGCTACTGGTCCTGGGGCTGGCTATTGGGGCTGGCTATTGGGGCTGGCAACTGGTCTTGGCTACTGGTCCTGGGGCTGGCTACTAGGGCTGGTGGCTGGCTACTGGTCCTGGCTACTGGGCTGGCGGCTGGCTACTAGTTCTGGTCCTGGTGGCTGGCTACTGGTCCTGGGGCTGGGGTCACGGAACGAGGAATCCCTGCCCCACAATTTCTGGAGGCGGCAGGACTCTTTCTTTATCTTTGGGTGCCGCTGCAGTAATCTCCTGTCATTTGCGACAAGTGCATGTAGTTCCAGTCTGTCCGGCGGATTGATATAGAAGAGACCAGAACTATATATACTTGTTGCAAATGACAAGTGATTACTGCGCACCCAAAAATGAAAAAAGAGTACCGCTGCGCTGGGGAAAGTTTCTTTGTTTTATGGCTGAAAGCTTGCACATAGCGGTGCTCTGGTCACTTTGCCTCCGTCGCCCACCCCCCTTCCTTCCATACTGAACAATAGCAAAAGAAACCTGGGGACAGTCGTATAGGCTGTCCCCCCTGATGGCGCACTGCCCCCCCGCTCCAGAAAATGTAGCACCCGGGACACCCGCCCTCTCTGCCCCTGCCTAGTACTGGTCCTGCCCATAGCACTGCAGGACCATTCACAGCATGGATCACGCATACACATTGTAAAACCACAAGGGGTCCCAGCCGGCTTCCCACACTAAACATGCCAGCTCTGGGGACTTGAAGACCAGTGAAAAACAGGCCTGCCTGAGGATTGCACTAGACCTCTGGACAGGTAAGTGTCTTTTTATTAAAAGTCAGCAGCATAGGCATGCACATGGCTTGAGCATGCCTGGGCACAACCTAATCACCCGGAGCCAAGAAGTCTCCACTCTAATTCATCCCAAAGTTGTTCTATCGGGTTGAGGTCAGGACTCTGTGTAGGCCAGTCAAGTTCATCCACCTCAAAGGTCTTTATGGACCTTTGTTTGTGCACTGGTCCAAATCACTTGGTAGATGAGGGGATTATGGTGTGGGGTTGTTTTTCAGGGGTTGAATTAGAGCGGAGACTGTGAGCCAGGCCTCCTCTTCCAACATGAGTGCCTGACCTCACAAATGCGCTTCTGGAAGAATGGTCAAACATTCCCATAGACACTCCTAAACCTTGTGGACTGCCTTCCCCAGAAGAGATTAAACTGTTATAGCTGCAAAGGGTGGGCCAACTCAATATTGAACCCTGCGGACTAAGACTGGGATGCCATTAAAGTGATTGTAAAGTCTTGTGTTGTAAAAAAAAACAAAAACAAAAAAAAACATGTTATACTTACCTCCTCTGTTGCAGTGGTTTTACACAGGGCAGCCTGGATCCTCCTCTTCTCGGGTCCCTCTTTGGTGCTCCTGACACCTCCCTCCTGTTGAGTGCCCCCACAGCAAGCAGCTCTATGTAAAGGCAGGTGTCCCAATACTTTTGGTAATATAGTTTATACACATATACATACACACACTAACGCATCACATGCAAGTTTTTAGCTTTGGGGTGCACATTACTTCATATGGATCAGATTTTTTTTTATATATTTCAGTTATTACTCTATTGATTGCTGATAATGTTAGCTATCTAAAGCTTCATTTGGGCATAATGCGTAGAGGAGTGGTACCTGACGATGATGCCATTATGTTGAAGGAGGGCGGTGAGATGGAGTGTTTACAAGTGTAATGCTGGTTTATGTGAGTGTTTTTATCCCATTGTTTTGCAAAAATAATATATACAGTGAGCACTATACGTTACTTTTTGTCATTTTAAGCCATTCTTGTTGCTGTGGTTCGCAGAGGTTGTTGGTGGGAGGAGCTATGATCGAAGGCAGATTGAAATAATGTCCCTATTATGGAAAAGCTCTTTAGACCTCTGAGGTCCAGTACAGAGGTGAGAAGACTCAAGTACCACAGGGTGGAGTGTATGTCACATGTTTTGTGGAACAGGGAAGCACATTCACAGAAGATTGCTGGCAGAGGCGTAACTAGAACCTTCAGGGCCCGGTGCAAGAAATTATGAAGGGCCCCCCTGGCCAGGGCCCTTCCCTCTTCCCACTAATCCTGGGGCCCTTTACTCCCGTCATGAGTCCCTTTATCACAGCCCCACTGGATAAACGAATAGTTAAGTACCGAGCCTCCCATTCATTCAGAAATGGAAGTATAGTAAAAAACGGTTTACTATGCTTCAGTTATGAATGAACCAATTGGTACCAATCACTGACTCGGTTCATTCAGAAAAGGAAGGAGCCGGTAAATGACAAATTTACCGACCCGTTCCCATCTCTCCATCATGACACATCTTCTACAGCAGCTGGCAGGAGAGAGGAGGGGGAAAGACAGCAGCTCTGTGGAGGGGACCAGGGAAGCACACAGGGACCCTGGTTACAGCAGAAGACAAGTAAACTGGATAGGAGGGGCGGCGGGGGCAGCATATAGAGGAACCAATCTCCTCCATTAGGAGGAAAATGGAGGAGATTGGTTCCTCTAAATGCCGTCCCCGCCATCCCTCCTATCCAGGTGTACAAAGGAGGCACACGGGCCCCCTGGAGCATGGGGCCGGTTACAATTGCAGCCCCTGCAACCCCTGTAGTTACACCCCTGATTGCTGGCACTATTCATAATTGAAGATTCTAATTGGACTATTTCTTTTTTATTTCTATTGATTTAATTATATGATGTGTTTGGACTTTTATTACATCTACCTCTGAATATGGGGCGAAGCTGACTTATTGAAGATTTCTATAAGTCACGTGTACTGTATATGTTTTGTCATAATAATTTTGTTTTGAGCACATAATTTAGTTGTTTGGGTGGCGCTACAATATTTCATTTATCACGTTATTACCTTAGTGGTGTGGAATCAGTTTCTCTGTGTTACTTGCAACCCACACTGTGTGGATTGTTTTTTGTTTAATTATTCTTAGCATAGTATAGGTGACAGGTTTTCTTTAAGAAGAAAACAGAGGTTCTGTTTGACCTCTCATGTCATCACTCATGTCATACCTTGCTTGATCAGCTTCTTTCCTGGCCAGAGTGGCCAGGGTTTTATAGCTCTGAACCCGTGACAACCACTTTAACCTACAGGTAAGCCTATGATAAGGCTTACCTGTAGGTGCCCTGCATATCTCCTAAACCTGTACGGTTCAGAAGATATGCAGTGTACTAGCTGTGCCAACATCATGTCGGCACATGCGCAGTGAAGAAATGGCCTCCATGCCGTTTCTTCACTGTGATAGTGCCGTGACTGGCGGCTCACGTGCGCATGACGTCACACGACTACGGCCAGTCACAGAGCCAGAGTCACTGCCCCGGAAGGAAGAGGGGCTGAAGATGGATGCCGCCAGCACAGGGGACAACGCTGGATGTCGCTGGCTTCATTTGCAGGTAAGTGGCACATAATGGTCTACTATGCGATGCATAGTAGCCCATTATGCTTCTAGTTTACAGGGGAATGTAGAGGAAGTAAACCCCATCTGGGTTTACTTCCTCTTTAATATGGGATAGCCCACTGCAGTGCTGAGTTCTCTTAAAAAGGCATCAGATGTCTATTTGACCCCAAATGTCACCCCCGTGCTCAAACAGACTGTTCCCCGACCATAGTGGCCATGGTTAGATAGCACTGAACTTGGAAGTGTTCAGAGCTGAGCACTTCCAGGTTCATACTACTCAGGGGGGATCAGCAAGTAGATATCCATTGATCTCTAACTGTTGTCCATTTTGACAGCTGTCATAATGGTCCCAGATACCCAAGACATAAAAGTTAGCCCAGGACACATGGCAGGAGCAGGTTTATTAGATGGGCATAAAAGTGATCAGATGACCGTAAATCACTTCTATTGCACAAAGCTGGCTCTTCAACATGTAAACAACTTGGCAGCTGCAAGTTGGTTTACATACTATTACCAATGTGCCGCACTACTGCAGTAGGGTTTATTGATTATGACAGGTCCTCTTAAATAAACCTAATGCATATGGTCCAGTATCAGAGAAAGAATGCTGAGATTTGTAGTTACAGAGCAGCTGAAGTGAGGAATCACTGCTCCTCCGATTTGGAATAATGAAAAAGGTGGACAGAGAATTTCCCGGGAAGCCCTAGTCTGAGTCTCTCTGCCATATTTCCTGCACACAGCCGCCGTCCCATTTATCCATTTCACGGCAGCACAGCCAAGTATGTTTTTCTGCTGCACTAAAACCAGCTTTATGGATGGTAACGGCATCCGCAATTGGTTTTATATCTTTTTGCTACCAAGCATCTTGCAAGCTCATATTTTGTGTTAATTAAAGAACACAAATAGAAAGGACCTTGTAAATTATTTAGCTCTCTTTAACAGAAAGCAAAAAATCACAGCGATTAAACTGGGTGTAAAAAGGCAAGGGCTAAAACCGATACAAGGATGGAAGACTTTCTAATTGGAACTTTTCATCTTAACCACTTAAGGACCGGAAGGATTTCCAGCTTTAGGACCGGAGCCCTTTTTGCGATTCGGCGCTGCGTCGCTTTAACTGACAATTGCGCGGTCGTGCGACGTTGTACCCAAACGAAATTTGCGTCCTTTTTTTCCCACAAACAGAGCTTTCTCTTGGTGGTATTTGATCACCGCTGCGTCATTTCTGATCGCCGCTATAAACAAAAGAAGAGCGACAATTTTGCAAAAAAAAAACAAATTTCTTACTTTTTGCTAAAATACAAATCCAAAAAAAAAACATTTTTTTTCACCGTTTTTGGCCGATTTATATTCTTCATCATATTTGCGATAAAAAAATCGCAATCGGCGTTTATTGATTGGATTGCGTTTACGGATGATGAGAATTCATTTTTGGGGTTTTTATTTTTTTTTTTTTTTTTTTACTAATAATGGCGGCGATCTGCGATTTTTAGCGGTACTGCGATATTTCAGCGGACATGTCGGAACATTTTGACACTTTTTTGGGACCATTGGCATTTATACAGCGATCAGTGCTATAAAAATGCACTGATTACTGTGTAAATGCCATTGGCAGTGAAGGGGTTAACCTGCAGGGGGCGCTCTAATGGTTAACTATGTTCCCTGGGCGTGTTCTAACTGTGTGGGGACTGCACTATCTGGGGAAGGGAAGTGGTCACAGCCTTCACGTACAGGAAGGCTGTGATCACAGCCCTTCCCCCTCACACAGAGCGGAGGTCCGTGTTTACTTACACGGACCTCTGCTCCTTCACTCCGGGGGGGGCATCGCGGGTGGCCGGCGGCAATCGAAGCCTCCGCACCCGCTCCCTGGCCCTCCCCGGACACAGTGAGCGCGCGGGCGCTCCTCCGGCGGCGCACGATCTGGCGGCCGCCGTCGTATGACGGCGTTTCGCCTTACAGAGCCACTTTGCCGCCGTCAGATGCCGATCGGCGGTCAGCAAGTGATTAAAGCCGAACTCCAAGCTAAGAGCTAAATACGCAGAATAAATATCACTCACCGGCCACTTTATTAGGTACTACTGTCCAATTGCTTGGCAAGTTGGCAACACAAGTTGCTAATCAGCCAATCACATAGCAGCAACTTAATGCAATTAGGCATCTAGACGCAATGAAGACGACTTGCTGAAGTTCAAACCAAGCTATAGAATGGGGAAGAAAGGGGATTTAAGTGACTTTGAATTTGGCATGGTTGTTGGTGCCAGACGGGCTGATCTATATCAAAAACTGCTGATCTACTGGGATTTTCAAGCACAACCATCTCTAGGGTTTACAGAGAATGGTCCCAAAAAGAGAAAATATCAAGTGAGCAGAATGTCTTTTTGATGTTAGAGGAGAATGAGCAGACTGCTTCGAGATGATAGAAAGGCAACAGTAACTGAAAATAACCACTTGTCACAACCAAGGTATGCAAAATACCATCTCTGAACGCACAACACATCGAACCTTGAAGAAGATGAGCTACAGTAGCAGAAGACCACACCGGGTGCCACTCCTGTCAGCTAAGAACCGGAAACTGAGGCTACAATTTACACAGGCTCACCAAAATTGGACAATAGCAGATTTGGAAAACGTTGCCTTGTCTGATGAGTCTGGATTTCATCTGCGACATTCAAATGGCAGGGTCAAAATTTGGTATAAACAACATGAAAGCATGAATCCATCCTGCCTTGTATCAACGTTTCAGACTGGTGGTGATGGTGTAATGGTTTGGGGGGATAATTTCTTGGCACACTTTGGGCCCCTTAGTACCAACTGAGACACATTTAAAACGCCACGGCCTACCTGAGTATTGTTGCTGACCATGCCCATCCCTTTACTTGACTACAGTGACCCATCTTCTGATGGCTCCTTCCAGCAGGATAATGCACCGTGTCACAAAGCTCCAATCATCTCACCAATGGACAATGAGGTCACTGCACTCCAATGGCCTCCACAGTCACCAGATCTCATCCAATAGAGCACCTTTGGGATGTGGTGGAACGGGAGATTTGCATCATGGATGTGCAGCCGACAAATCTGCAGCAACTGCGTGATGCTATCATGTCACTATGGACCAAAATCACATTGTTGAATCTATGCCACGAAGAATTAATGGGTTTCTGAAGGCAAAAGGTGGTCCAACCCAGTACTGGCAAGGTGTGCCTAATAAAGTGAGTGTATATATAAATGTACAGTATATATGAGAGCTGCTTTACATGCCCAAGGATTTGTATTTCTGTCCATACAGTTGTAAGATTTACACAGCCCCGCCACTCACAGCCTTGTCTGGGAGGGCAGGAGAGCTGATTTTTCTGAACCGCAATTCAGTAACACTCAGATCTTGCCTCTCCTCCAGTCATTGACTGGACAATGGAAGGTGAAGCAGCAGACTGATAAGCTCTTCTCTTTGTCACCCTGCTCTCTCCTCCTGTTAGCATGCTGTTGCATTGCAGCACAAACTGATTGGCTCTTTGCACTGCTTTTCCCTATCCCAGTTGGAGCTTTGCAGTACAGGTACTGGAAGTAATTGATGATACTATGTCAAACACATTTAATTGAGAATGAGCCTAACAGCCCTGGGTTTGGTTCGGTTTAGAGTCTGAGCAATGGCCATACCATGGTTTTGGGGTGGTTGAGGCACGACCCCATAGACTGGTTTGGGGCGGTAGCACAGCATCATGGCCACAGCATATGTACAGGTGAGTAATTAGCAGTTGGTAAAACCATGGCTCAACTGTCTGTTTTTTTACTGCCCCTTAGCTGCACAGCTGCAACCCATTGTCAGGCATTTTTCTTAGACTTTGTACACATGGTTGGCCCTTTTTAACAGAAACCTGGTCTCAGATAGGGATATCATCAAGTTTCTTGCCGAAAAATGCTAGCTCTATATCTGTCATTTTTTTACAAGCACATGATTAGAGCACTGCACCCCAAACTCTTCCATATGTGATATTAGTGAATCAATATTAGCTATTGGTTTCCGGCTTCTCATCCAGGCTAATCAGGAAAGTAGGCTGATGATTTGGAACCCAGAAAAAAAAACGGGTTAACGTGGAAGCCGCAGTGCCGGGTATCAGGGGAGCCGTGACCGCTGGACGGCTCCATTTGTTGGGTGAGTGTGGACCTGGAGGGGTTTGTTTGCCACCCTCCCCAAAGATTTTTAGCACCAGTCGCCACTGGTTATCCCCACTTCTTAAAATATGGGATCATTTAATTAACCACTTGCCAACCGCCGATCGGCATCTGACGGCGGCAAAGTGGCTCTGTAAGGCGAAACGCCGTCATACGACGGCGGCCGCCAGATCGCCCGCGCGCTCACTGTGTCCGGGGAGGGCCAGGGAGCGGGTGCGGCGGCTTCGATTGCCGCTGGCCACCCGCGATGCCCCCCCCCCGGAGTGAAGGAGCGGAGGTCCGTGTAAGTAAACACAGACCTCCGCTCTGTGTGAGGGGGAAGGGCTGTGATCAAAGCCTTCCTGTACGTGAAGGCTGTGACCACTTCCCTTCCCCAGATAGTGCAGTCCCCCTACAGTTAGAACACGCCCAGGGAACATAGTTAACCCTTAGAGCGCCCCCTGCAGGTTAACCCCTTCACTGCCAATGGCATTTACACAGTAATCAGTGCATTTTATAGCACTGATCGCTGTATAAATGCCAATGGTCCCAAAAAAGTGTCAAAATAGTCCGACATGTCCGCTGAAATATCGCAGTACCGCTAAAAATCGCAGATCGCCACCATTATTAGTAAAAAAAAATAAATAAATAAAAACCCCAAAAATGAATTCTCATCATCTGTAAACGCGACCACTTTTGCGCAAACCAATCAATAAACGCTGATTGCAATTTTTTTTATCGCAAATATGATGAAGAATATAAATCGGCCAAAAACTGTGAAAAAAAATGTTTTTTTATTTTTTTTTTTTTGGATTTGTATTTTAGCAAAAAGTAAGAAATTTGTTTTTTTTTTGCAAAATTGTCGCTCTTCTTTTGTTTATAGCGGCGATCAGAAATGACGCAGAGGTGATCAAATACCACCAAAAGAAAGCACTGTTTGTGGGAAAAAAAGGACGCAAATTTTGTTTGGGTACAACGCCGCACGACCGCGCAATTGTCAGTTAAAGCGACGCAGTGCCGAATCGCAAAAAGGGCTCCGGTCCTAAAGCTGGAAATCCTTCCGGTCCTTAAGTGGTTAAAACTATAACTATTTCGACCTACGAAGGTCCAATGACCCTAAATTTGGATGACCCAGATTTTCCTCCATGACAGCTTAGACAGAAACTGTTTAAATTGACCTCTTTCTCAATTTTACTGATATTTAATGCCCTCTCTGAAAGAAATGTAAAGTCCATAAGGCTCGATTCACATCAATGCATGTTGCTTTTCAGCGTTTCTTCACTGTTTTTTGCTGTGCTTTCTGTGTTTATGCCGCGTTTTGCATTTTGCATATTTTTTTTATAATATTATATTTTTTTTTTTGGAAAAATCTTGTTGCTAGGCAGATTTAAACTGCAAAACGCGGCAAAACGCGGTAAAAAAGCAGCACTTGTGTTTTTTCATGCTTGCCCATTGAAGTCCATTACATGCAAAACGCTGCTTTTTGCATGAAAAAAGTCCCCAACCCTTTCCAAAAATGCAGAGGTACAAAAATGCATTGATGTGAACATGTTCCATAGGAACCCATGTTAAAAAAAATCCCTGCATTTCTGCAAACTGCAAAATGCATCAAAAAACGCACTAGTGTGAATGGAGCCTAAAGGAAATGCTGGAGGATTCAGAACAAGTGCAAGGAAATTGGCTGGAGTATTTCCAACATTTACAATTTTAGAAAAAAATCTAAATTATTAGAAAAAGGGTCAAATCCACAGACCTCTTATACATTTTGCTTAGGTTTGCTGGCTCCTTCCCACCCAATTTCAGCCATGTAAGCTCTACTGCTGTCTGCCTCAACCCCAAGAGTACCATACTATATAGCAGAGTGGAAAAGTGAATTGGGGTGTACAATCTCACAGGAAGACACCACAAAAGCATTTATTTGGACACATAAAATGTCCTTAGTAATGTACAAGAAAACAACTTTAAGTTAATATCAAGATGATATCAATATCCGGTTAGGCTGCACAGAATGTTTCTTTAAAGTCAAATATCTGCTGGAGGTGTCAAACACATCTGGGCACATTGCTCCATTTGTGGTGGACATGCCCAAGAATTGCACCCTTTTGGACAACTATAGTCAATGTTTATAAATTTATAACAGATAGACGTTACTTGTACACCGCAGATAGCATTGCTGTCATCCTTTTGGGCTCTTCTAGGGAGATCAAGGAGGGACTCCTACACTTTTGTCATCCACAAGGGCTGTCATACTAAAATTTTGGAGATCTTCTGCCCCCCCCCCCCCCAGAAATGGTAGAGTGGGTAGAGGAAGTGATATGATAAACGACAATTGCAGTATGATCCTCATGGAAATATCTGTGCATCCTCGAAGATGAGGGAGTTGTTGGAAGTGGGTTACATTGAAAATTAGTTAAGTGGGGCGTGGAGGCACGGGTGGAGATGGTGGGAGAGAAAGGAAAGAGAATTATATTGTCTGTTTCTTTTTGTTTTGGCTTTTTTCTTTTAATTATTCCCCCAGTGGCTAGGGTTTGGGTTTATGGAGGAGGAGAGGTTTCAAGAATACTACATTCAAGAATTTAGATTGTGGTAGCTATATTCAGGATTAGAGAGACACGTAATTGAAGACTACAGTGGGGAAATTTATTTGATCCCATGTAGATTTTGTAAGTTTCTTTCAAACATGACGAGTCAAGTTAATGCCAAAGAGCTCAATTTTGGTATCATCTGACCACGACACTTTCTCCCATTCCTTCTCTGAACCATTTAGATGTTCATTGGCATGACTGTACATTGAGGAGGGGGACTCACCAGGTTTGCAAGAAGAAAAATGCTGATTACGACTCTAAGAACACCATCCCTACAGTCAAGCACGGAGGTGGAAACATGATGCTTTGGGCTGTTTCTCTGCTAAAGGTACAGACCGACTTTGCCGCATTAAGGGGTCAATGGAAGGGGCCATATATTTTAAAATCTTGGATGAGAAACTTCTTCCCTCAGCCAGAACACTGAAGATGGTCATGGATGGGTCTTCCAGCATGACAATGACCCAAAACATACCGCCAAGGCAACAAAGGAGTGGCTCAAGAAGAAGCACATTAAGGTCATGGAGTGGCCTAGACAGGCTCCAGACCTTAATCCTATAGAAAATTTATGGATGGAGCTGAAACTTTGAGTTGCCAAGCGACAGACAGGAAGCCTCAAGGATTTAGAGAAGATCTGTAAAAAAGAGTGGACCAAAATCCCTCCTGAGATGTGTGCAAACCTGGTCACTAACTACAAGAAACGTCTGACCTCTGTGCTTGCCAACAAGGGTTTCTCCACCAAATACTATATCATGTTTTGCTTGGGGATCAAAAATGTAATTTACTCACTAAACTGCAACTTAATTTATAACTTTGTATCGTGTTTTTTCTGGATTTATGGTTGATATTCTATCTCTATCATTTAAAATACTCCCCTTCATTTCTGTGTAAGCGGGAAACCTTACAGAATCTGCAGGGGATCAAATATGTCTTTTCCCCATTGTATATGAAACAATGTGTTGTGTTAATATTGACGCAAAATCTCAAAAAAAAGGATAATGACAAGAAAAAAGATAAAGATTTTGTACACGTGGATCTTCAGCTCTGGATCCTCTTCTCATGGAGTACCTATCTGTCGTAGACAGCAGCCTCACTGGAGAAACTGTGCCCTGTGTTATTTTGTTTCACCTACTAATACTGTAAGTTAAATCCAGTGCCTCATTTTAATTTTTTTAACAATAAAAACCCATCAGAGGTTCCCACACCACTCTACAAAAACAAATTTAAAAACTATTAATGCCTAAGCCAAATTTTGCAACTTTGACATGCGTTAGTAAAACCGTAAAACTATTTTGTGCATCCAGGTGGACTATACCATGTTTCTTAGGACAAATTGGGTTTTCATTTGGTGGTAAATGGTAATGGATATCTTCTGATTTTTTTTTCATTATCTAAGGAAAACTGGTCCAAAATAGTAAAAAAACAACTTTTTTTTCAATTTAACAATTTAACTGTATATTTCTTGCAACTACCATAACCTACCACCAAAGAACAGACCAAAATATTTTCTCCTGCTCCTGATGATCACAGCTATACCACATATGTGTATGTTAGTTGTTGTTTGTACCTGTAGTACAGCCCAGAAACAATAGTACGCATTTTGCTTTCCTGCCTAAAACACACCGACACCGATACTAATTAAAAAAGAAAAAATCCTGTCCAAAAATAGTGACACTGACCTTTGACCCTTACTCCTGCCGGGCTGGCAGGAGTAAGTATCATGTGTGCGCTGTAATATGTACTTTGTCTATTGGTCTTACAAGCAGCACCATGCGTTTGGGTAGGGAGTTCCACCCAAAAATGTATTTTTTTGTATTTGTGGTCTTGACCAGACCTTTTGGGCAGTGAACCTCCTTAATTACCCCCCAATTAGTGTCCGCCTGACCCATGGGATGAGTCCTCTGGTCTCCCATAAAGAGAGGCGTTGGCTTCCATGGTTTAAGAGATAGGAGCATTCACTCTAAGGTTAGTGTAGGAACCCACTGGAAAATTGGGGTACTTTGAAGCAGTCAGTGGGCTTAAGCACTTCATGGCCATTTAGTGTGACCAAACTCCCGTATTGTTGCATTATTTGCTATATACATTTAGATGCTTTTAAACAGCCTGGCAGGAGTATGTATCATGTGTGCGCTGTAATATGTATTTTTTTTGTCTATTGGTCTTACAAGCAGCACCATGCATTTGGTAGGGTGTTCCCCCCAAATATGTATTTTTATTTTTTTACATTTGACCCTGACCCAAACATTAACCCTGGGGCTGACCTAGATCCAACCTTGATCTAGGTTTTTAGTTTTTTTATTTAATCATTTTTTTTTCTATATGCACTTTTTTTTATATCTCTGCAAGGACAGAGAAAGATGCAATGGGGTTGATTTAATAAAACTGGAGAGTGCAAATTCTGGTGCAGCTCTGCATAGAAACCAATCAGCTTCCAGGAATTTTTTACAAAGCTTTACTGAACAATCTGAAGTTAGAAGCTGATTGGCTACCCTGCACAGCTGCACCAGTTTTTGCACTCCCCAGTTTTAGTTAATCAACCCCAATGTATCCATCTCATCCATTCACAGAGACAGAAGACACGGGAGCGGGCTTCACAGTGACTAATCTTTGAGATAGCCAATCAAAGGCTATCACAGCGATTAGGTGACCCGGAATTGGATGTTCCAGGTCCTGGTCGTTAGAACAGGGCTCTCAGTGAGAACCCAGACTCTGTGCTGGGAGCGTGCCATGGGGCACTCCCAGCACAGAGAGAGATACACAAATATGCGGCCCACGGAAAAAAAAAACCCAGTCCAGCGGGGCTGCATATTTGCGTACGGTCGGCGTAAAGGGGTTAGTATAAAAAAATAAATCAGTTTGACTTACAACTATGATAATATTTCCTTTTAAGTAAGTGCTCCTCAAGATCCAGGCCAGCTGGGAGACATCACTCGGTGAACTGCTGACTTAGCAGGACTGTGGCCCATTGTTACAATCCTTACATTAGAGCGCTGTGTTAAGCGAGGTGCTGATGGAGCTGCAGATATGTTCCAGTGCTGCGTCGTATGGCGAGGCAGCCCGCTGAATCTTATAGATCTGGGTGTCAATGCAGACTGAAACTCCCATACATCAAGTCAACTATTTCAATCCCAGCGAGATTATAATTCATTCCACTCAGCATCTTACAAGAGTTCCAGATCTCATTTAGATTTCAGTATCAGAAATTGAGGCGAGCCCAGATGTTATTATATCTGGCGTTTCAGAAAATCCTCCCTGTACTGATAATGCTGGAAATAATACAAAATACAACTGCATTAGCATGGAGTGTGCTGCAATATCTAGGGACGTAGTGGGAACATGACATGCAATGGGAGGAGGGGATGAATTTCGTGTTTTGGCTTAAAGGATACCTGCATTTTTTTAAGGGGTACTATCATAGTTTAATTTTATTTAGTTCGTTATGTTTTAGGTTTATATGTTTTACGTATAATTGATGGTTTGTTGCTTTTGTATAAACACGATTTTTAACTAAATTCCAGCTAAATATTTATTAATTACCATTTAATCTTGTTATGCATTCAATTAAAACACATTACATACAATTTTACTATGAACTATTAATATTGACATTAGCCTCTTCTATGGCATAGTGCTATAGTGCTCTGGGAGTCATATATGGAGGGTGTAGGAATTTTGGGGTTGATTTACTAAAGGCAAATAGACTGTGCACTTTGCAAAGTGCAGTTGCACTCTGGAAGAGCAGTTGCTTCAGAGCTTAGTAAATGAGAAGTTCTGCTGACTTCTATCATCCAATCATGTGCAAGCAAAAATGCTGTGTTTTTTCTTTCCTTGCATGTGATTGGGTATTCTTTGCAAAGTGAAGCTTTAACTCATTTAAGCTCTGGAGCAACTGCTCTTGCAGAGTGCAACTTTAAAAAGTGCACAGTCTATTTGCGTTAAAAAAATCTACCCCTTTGTGTTTTGACTTAAAGGATATGTGTACTTTTCAAGGGAAACTATATTAGCTTAATTTAATTCAGTTAGATTGTTATATTTTACATTTATACATGTTAATTGCCTTTAAATATAAAGAATTGTAAAAAAAAAAAAACTCCAGTTACTCACTTAATAATCACTATTTAATTTTGTTACACATTGAGTCAAAACTCATTACATGCATTTTTACAATGAATTATTAATATTGATAGGAACATCCTCTGCAGAACAGTGATCTTTGAATCATTTGTTATATATATATATATATATATATATATGGGATGGGGGTGGCAAGATTTTTACCCTGGCGGTATGATTACCGTATGTCAGATTTTTGCATCTCAAATCAGTACATTTTTTTGCATAGAAATTTGGTGTTTTATATTGTAGGCCTGTAATTCTTAATATCTCACTTAAATCTGTCCAAACAAGAGTCTAGTAGACATCCCGGGTATGATAAAGTTTGAAACAACAAAATCATAAAATTATAATGTAATAAATAACTATAAATAATTATCAAAAATAATAATATAATAATAATACAATTTATTCAATAATGTATTCTAGTCAAAAACACTGAAATTTTCTCAGTTGCAGAATTGTCGCTGTCGTCACTTTCAGCGTCTGATGATAAATTTCCACATTGATCAGTTTCACTCAATTCTGCAAAGGATTCTTATTTACTATCGGTGTTTTCTAGCTGATCAAAAAACACTTTTGACTTAAAGGGACGCTTTTTGGATGCCATGGACATTCTCATGTTTCCAGGCAGAAAGAATGACATTTATAATATAAAAGTGCAGGCAGGGCACTGGGCAAACCACTAGGGACAAAGGGGATGTGAAATTATTTCATACAGTAGATTACAGTGTACTGTATGTTTACTGTGTGTGTTTCACTTTTTGAATTTACCGCCGGGCTCCGCCCCCCATGTGACGCAACGCTCGCAGGGAAAGGAGCCCGGCACACAGAGTCATCGGCCCGAGGACACAGCTTGCAGACAAAGCGGGGGACATCGCAGGATCCTGGGGAAAAGGTGAGTAACTTTGCCTCGATCCTGCAATCCCGAGTGTGGCTCGGGGTTACCAATTTTGGTAGTGAAAACTCACCCTGAGCCCCATTCGGGAATACCGCTGAGGAGGTTATTTTGAGGGGACAGCAAATTTACACTGTTATACAAGCTGTACACTCACTACTTTACATTGTAGCAAAGTGTCATTTCTTCAGTGCTGTCACATGAAAAGATATAATAAAATATTTACAAACATGTGAGGGGGTGTACTCACTTTTGTGAGATGCTGTATATATACACACACACACACACACACACACACACACACACACACTATATTACCAAAAATATTGGGACTTCTGCAAGGTCCATAAAGACATGGATGAGCGAGTTTGGGTTGGATGAAATTGACTGGCCTGCACAGGGTCCTGACCTCAACCTGATAGGACACATTTGGGGTGAATTAGAGTGGAGACTGCGAGCCAGGCATTCTCATCCAACATCAGTGCCTGACCTCACAAATGTGCTTCTGGAAGAATGGTCAAACATTCCCATAGACACACTCCTTAACCCTGTGGACAGCCTTCCCAGAAAGAACGGGGTCTGAGATGGTATAAAAAATATCGCCACTCAACTCTATCCAGTCTTTATGGTTAACACTTAGAAGTTGGAGGGCTGCAAGGCTGAGGCCAACTTATACATCTTAACAACAAAGACTGGATAGAGTTGAGCGCCAATTTATTTATAGTATGCAATACACTACTGGATGGTGATATTTTTGGCCAGCACCCCATTCCCTTTTTTGCACTACAAATATATTAGACATTCATTGGTCTGAGATGGTGCTCAGAGATGCCATAATCATATAAATCCATGTTGCCCGCACAGTTTCACTGGACACCTGGATTTTGTTCAAACCTTGGGAAGGTCCCGCTAAAACTGGTAAAGTTAGGAACGGGGTATACGTACAGGGGTAACAATTGTGACCCAGCCCCATGCTCCAGGGGGCCCATGTGGGCCCCTGTACACCTGGATAGGAGGGGCAGCATATAGAGTAACCAATCCCCTCCATTTTTCTACTGTAACCTTTCAGTGAAGGGGATCGGTTCCTCTACATGCTGCCCCTCCACAATCCACCTCCGGCTGTGACCGGGCTCCTGTGCTCTCTCCTGGACCCCCCTCATAGTGATGTCGGGTTCCCCCCTCCCTTCTCCCGCTCGCTGCTGCAGGGATGCTTTCAGGATGGAGAACAGGGAAGGGGGGGAGGCAGTAAATGTGCATTTACCAGCCCCTTCCTTGTCTGAGTGAGTGGAGTCAGTGATCCTTACCGATCACTGACTCTGTCCATTCATAAATGAAGCATAGTAAACTGTATCCATTCATAACTGTTTACTATGCTTCTGTTTGTGAATGAATGGGAAGCTCTGTACAGAGCTATACCTGTTCATTCATTCTGTGCAGCTCATGATGCAGAGATGGGGATTGAGGCCGTGTCCTTAATCTCCTTTCTCTGTCTCAAAGGAACATCAGAGGTCTGTTTAGACCCCTGATATTTCATCAAAGACCCCCACAGAGCTCCAAAAAAAAATGTAAAAAATAATAAAAAATAAAATTGTAGTAAATAAATAAATAAATATATACCTAAATAAAGTAAAACAGGAAAATAAATAAATAAAAATAACTGACACCAGTGGCAGAACTACCAGGGTCCCAAAAGTCACACTTGTGTTTTGCCACCGTGGGGGGCCCCAGATTGTGGTTCTTGCACTTGGGCCCTGAAGGTTCTAGTTATGCTTTTGTATATAACAACCACTTTAAAACAATGAGCACATATTTACCCATTTTATTTTTATAAAACGACCATGTAGTACATTTTTAATAAAAAACATGAATCTGAAATACTTTTAGGTTGGGTTCACACCTATGTGAATTGGATGCGGCTTACACCGCATCCAATTCGCAGGACACTTGAAAATGCATTGTTTTTAATGTGTACAAAATAATCTGCGCTATAGCTGTGTAATACAATGTATGTCCGAAACCTAAATTTGCTCTCCCCAAGAGGGAACAACGATAGGTACAGACAGGAGGCTGCTGCTGCTCACAAGTCCCCAAGGAATTTGTACTTTTAAATTGCAATACAAAATCAGCTGCGCCACCCTTTCATTAATAAATCATAAAAACATAAAAATTGTATATCGTACTCATAAGTGAACATATAAAAATCTGTGCAAACATAATATTCTTATAATTATAAAGTCCAAAAAGTGAATCCAGTTGTTCTCAATAATAATCCATCAGACCACATAACATGTGCATGAATAAAGTGATACGGTGCTCTAAAGTGCTTCACAACGTGCTCAAAAAAGCCGATCCGCAGTGCTCAGTGCCACCACATGTGGCCCCACTCACCAGAGGTAATGGACCCTTAACTTTTCAGTCTAGGGGCCAGTTAAAGCTGGATACTGGTGGTGGCTGGATCATAACCGACACCGGAGATTACTTTTCCAGATGACAAAATGCTCTCATCCAACCATTTCTCAGTTAAATAGAAAGAGCCTCATAGTGAAGTATTGCAAAACTTGTTTATTGCGCATAAATGAAAAACTACTTAAAAGAGATAAAAGACATTCACATTGAAAATGGAGTCTAACGGCGTCTCCTCAGCGTGCATTCCACCACGAACGGAAGTGACGTCGTTGGGTGAGAGAGACCGCAAATGACGTCAACGCGTTTTGCCCTCAACTAGAGCGTCATCACAGACATTCCTTCCGGTTTATCACTTCGTATTTAACATCAGGAAGGCCTCCACCCCCTGCCCATGTAGCCAATTGCAATCACATCCATGTTGCCATGGTAAAGCTAGGGATAAATGTCGGTCCAGCACACTCATACGAATGTCAGTTCAACGCCCTCTAATGGCGGGATTGCATATTGCACAAAGATGATAATTAAACAAGAGACCATAGACTCCCAATTTAAAACATGTACATGATTAAATAAATTGTTTTCAATGTGTCCGGTTCACATAGGTGCGGTGCATTTGTACTCCGCATTGCGCAGAAAACGTGTGCGTTTTCTGTGCAGTGCAGTGCAAATTCCCAGCCCATTATGTTCAATGGGAACGCATCTGACATGTAGATGTGTTCCGCACGGAACAGGGATCTTTCTCCCTGCTCGCGGCCCTCCCCCTCCCTCCCTGGGCAGTTGCTGCGCTGTGAGAACGGACAGGAGCCGCTGAACGGTAGCTCCAGTTCTTCTCACAGGCAAACAGGCTGGAATTTGCACCGCTATGGTGTAAATCCAGCCTTAGGTAATTCCAGGGTTAAAGGTTTTCAGTATTTTTGCTCTTTACCTTCTACCTCACTGTCTGTTCAACTTGTTAATTTCGTTTTTTAAAATCCTTATTGTCAGCTGGAAGTCGAATTTTTTTGCATAAAATTTAGACAGGTTTTTTTCTATGGCAGCGTTTCTCAGCATTATGTAAAGCACACGTGAAGCCACTGATTTTACGCTTTTGCATGGACCTGTCCTCAAGTGTACTGCTGATTTTGTATCTGTTGGTTATTTTCAGATTATATTTTACTTGTTGACCTGTGTAGGGGGTTGTGTAATTATCCTTGTCATCACTAATTGTCAGCTTCCATCTGTGGTGCTTGGATCTTTTTTTTTTTTTTGTAATTTTCAGAGATGAGCAAAAAGGTAAAAATATATTCTGCCAGCAGTCCACCTGATCTGCTGCCAGGATTTGTAGAGGAGCTAGAATAAAAGTTTTTATGTTCCCAAAATTTCAGCAAATTCTGAGACATTTCCAGGAAATATTGCCATTTTTTAGGCAGCATAAATAGGAGACAATGAGGAAAGTGAAAAGAAGTTTTTTTGTTGTTTAACCATTTCAATACCGGGCACTTTCACCCCCTTCCTGCCCAGGCTAATTTTCAGCTTTCAGCGCTGTCACACTTTGAATGACAATTGTGCAGTCAAAAAACAGAGAAATCCAAGCTCAACTTACTGACCAGTCTGCCACAAACCAAATTCACCTGTCTAACAGTAGCATTTAAAATTGGTTACACACATTTGCAAGTGTATGAGTAAGCTGCAGGCCCCGACAAGGCTCCCTGTGTACTGCAGACCTAACTCTGTATAAGAGGCTTCGCAGTGGAAGCACATGCAATTTAATGGATAGATGAAGGACAGGTGACTGGAGGAGCCCAACCCTCCTTAAAGGTACAGGACCAGACCAGACACCCAGCCGTGGCCCAATGGCGGCTGCGGTGCTAGTGTGTTACCTGAAGTGATTGCAATACAAAACAAGGTCACTGTCCCCCACCTATAACTGGCCATTGCAGCAAGGAGCTATGGATCTGTGGATGAGTCTGTATCAGCCTTTCCATAGCTCCTTGCTGCAATGGCCAGTTATAGGTGGGGGACAGTGACCTTGTTTTGTTATGTACTGTGCAGTCACTGTACCCATATGAAATGTTTACCATTTTTTTTTAGACAGATAAACCTTTCTTTTGGTGGTATTTGATCACCACTGGGGTTTTTATTTTTTGCTAAGCAAATGAAAAAGAAAATGAAACTTTTGAAAAAAAAATGTTTTCGTTGTTTCTGTTATAACATTTTGTAAATAAGTAAGTTTTCTCCTTCACTGACGGGCACTGATGAGGAAGCACTAATATGCAGCACTGATAGGTGACACTAATATGTAGCACTGATGGGCACTGATAGGCGACACTGATATGCAGCACTGATGGGCGCTGATAGGCGGCACTGATGGGCAATGATAGGCGGCACTGATGGGCAACGATAGGCAGCACTGATGGGCAATGATAG
Source organism: Glandirana rugosa (assembly GCA_018402905.1). Lineage (NCBI taxonomy): Eukaryota > Metazoa > Chordata > Amphibia > Anura > Ranidae > Glandirana > Glandirana rugosa. The sequence continues at coordinate 256,743 of BLSH010206717.1, forward strand.
GCAGCACTGATGGGCTATGATAGGTAGCGTAGCACTGATGGGCAGCCTTTATGGACACTGATAGGCAGCAATGATGGGCACTGATATGTGGCACTGATGGTAAGCCTTTATGGGCACTGATAAGTGGCACTGATGTGCACTGATAGGCAGCACTGATAGGTGGCAAGGATGGCCACTGATAGGCAGCACTGATGAGAAGGCACTGATAAGCATTACTGATGGGCACTGATTGGCATCACTAGTGGGCACTAGCAGGCATCACAGGTGGGCATTGCTGATGTGGCTGCACTGATAATCACTGCACTGATTGCAACCCCCCCTCCCACCAGGAGAGCCACTTATTGGCTCCCCTCTACTTAGGCCCGGTCAGCGTGAAAAGAGGAATGCCGATAACCGGCACTTCCTAGTAACGCTGTGATCAGCTGTGATTGGACACAGCTGATCACATGGTAAACAGCCCACGTCATAGGCTCTTTACTGTGATTGGAGATGCAGTGTGGCTACGAGCGGCTTGTTCTGCTGGTCATCATATGACGCCCAGTCAGAACTGGAGAGCCACCGCCGGGCAGAAAGGTGTTAAAGCATGCAATCCTAGGGGTTCCTGGGCTCCATTCACAAAGTGGTATCTTACCGCATCTGAGTCAGTTAAGGAGTGAGTGGCCGCCAGCGTCCTAAACAACCAGTAACTGTCATGGTTGTTAAGGAGCAGGCGGCTGCTACGTCCTTAACAACCGATGAGTCATCAGCTGTCATTGAGAAATTATTTAATACCTAATACTTAAAAAAAAAAAAAAAAGATAAAAAGAAAATTTGCTGAAATCCATTATAGTTTTCTTTCCCGAATCCAATTCATAAATGTGCCTAAATATTTATTTACACAATTACACAAATAATTTCCATTCAAAATGCAGCGTGATCTCTCCTGGATGAAATGTGCTGAACAGCCTTCTGTAAAATGTCTAGAATGACTTCACACTCGCTTTTAAATCGCTTTGCATTAATTAAACCAAAAAGCGTACCCAGGAGTTTATGCAGATGTCATAATGTAAAGTGCCGCGTATATCACCGTGAAAATGAATCTTCAATTTTGAAGCAGCCATTTGAATCATCCAGAGATAAGCACCCGCGATCCTCCAGATAGATAGACGCATCTGTAACAAGCCTGATTACTACTTAAAACCGCATTAATACCGGGCAGAGCGTCAATAACCCGTAACTTTCATTAGGGCGACGGCAAGCATGATGCTGAGCAAAAAGGCCGGGGCTGCGGTTCAACTTTTTGTCTGGAGTGTATAAATTCACTAAAAGAAAATCATTTAACGGGGCGCCATACATTTAATTTCCACTGCGCGCATCACAAGATTACTGTGTCACGGATTTCCATAACATTACGGGAAGGAGAGCGAAGAATCACCCCGTCCTTTATTCGTTCTGTACAGCAGGTTTTTTCATTCTTTTTTTCCCCACTCTCGTGATCGCTAGGGCGAGCAAAGACTGCTTTAATTAAATTTACTTCGTTCTGCTATGACAAAAAATGTCACTTTGGGTCCTGTATGTGGAAGTATCTGAAACTGGAGAATATTGCCACCTGGAATAACCATTTAACCACTTGCCTACTGGGCACTTATACTCCCTTCCTGCCCAGGCCAATTTTCAGCTTTCAGTGCAGTTGCACTTTGAATGAAAATTGCGCGGTCATGTAGCACTGTACCCACATGAAATATTTATCATTTTTTCACACAAATAGAGATTTCTTTTAGTGGTATTTAATCACCATTGGGTTTTTTTTACTTTTTGCTAAATAAAGGAAAAAAGACTGAAAATTTGGGGGGAACAAAAAAAATTCAAATTTGCTATAAAATTTTGCAAACGGACAATTTTTCTCCTTCACTGATGTGCGCTGATGGGCACTGATGAGGCAGCACTCATGGATACTGATAGGTTGCACTGATGGCCACTGATGGGCATTGATGAGGCAGCATTGATGATGCGGCCTGATAGGTAACATTGATGGGCACTGATAAGCAGTACATAAGAGCATTGATAGGTGGCACTGATAGGCAGCACTGATAGGTAATGACGGGCACTGTTGGGACTGCACTGATAATCAGCACACTGATAATTAGTGCCCTGATTATCAGTGCCGCAGTCTCTTTAACACAAGCCGGTTATTGGCTCTCTTTTTCTCTCCTCGGGTTGGCGAGGAAAGAAAAGCCGATAACCAGCTTGCGTTTACTTCTGTGATCAGCTACCATTGGACACAGCTGATCACATGGTAAAGGGCCGCTATGATTGGCCCTTTACCCCAATCTGTTATCAGCTGAGTCCAAAGGAATCAAATTTTAACTACCTGCCAACACAGTAAATTTACTGGGAGGCAGTGGCAGATACAAGCACAATCACGTACATTTCATGTATGTGTTGGGCTTCTTCCGAGTGCGTGCGCCCCCTGCCAACCCTTGCTGTGAATGGACACAGCACAAGCTTGTCAGCAGATTTCAGCCAACGATTTTGGCTGAAATCAGCTGATCAGCCGTGCCCAATCACACAGAGTTCTGTATTTACAAACACACAGAACTCTGTGTACAGGGAACAGAGATCTGGCTGTTTCTTCTCCCTAAAAAGCAGGGAGAAGAAACTGCAAGATCAGAAAATAAAAGCAGCACACACTACACATTGCCCCTAGATGTTAACCTTTTCCCAGCCAGGGTCATAAGTACATAGCTCCCAACTGTCCCTAATTTGGTACAAAGTCCCTCTGTACCTCTTTCCTCCTCAATTGCCCTTCATTTTGATCTGATCTATATAGTTGTATATAAAATTCACTTTTTATCTTTCAAGAAGTGTTTCCCAGTGCTAAACCTTTCATCCAATTTCTAAATTGCTGCATCTGTAAATTTCAAAAGCCAGTATAAAGGAGTGGTAATAAAAGCACGTGGGTTTAACTAAGGTTTTTTTTTTTTGTTTAATTCTCCTGAAAGGTGGGCGTGGCAGGGGGTGTGTCCTATTTCTACATACTTTTGCTAATAGATGTCCCTCATTCCCATCTCAAAAAGTTGGGAGGTATGTTAGTATAGTGTACAGTATTTTCACTGATTACTGTATTAGTGTCACTAGTGACGTCATTGTCAGTGACCCTCCCAGCTAGTGTCTGTTAGAGCCAGATTTCCCGCCACCCTATCACAGTTCCACTATAAGTCGCTGATTATCGGCATTACAGTATAGTGTCTATAGCTGCGTAAATTTCAGTATATATACCCTTGTTTGTAGACACTATAACTTTCACACAAACCGATTAAAGAGGAAGAAAACCCTGATGGGTTTTACTTCCTCTTTATTACCCTGCAATGTAAAAGGGGTTAGTATGCATCGCATATTAGCCCATTATGTGGCACTTATCTGCATTGGAAGCCCGCGATGTCCAGCGCTGTCCCCGCAGTGGAAAGCGTCCATCTTCTGCCCCTCTTCCTTCCGGGGCCACGATCTTCGGTTCTGTGACTGGCCGGTGTCGAGTGACGTTATTCCCGTGCATGTGCAAGGGTGCCGCCAATCGCGGCACAATCTCAGTGAAGGAACGGCACAGAGGCCGTTTCTTCACTGCGCATGTGCTGATGATGTGGGCACATCACAGTACTCTGTTTATCTCCTAAACCGTGCAGCGTTATTATAGGCTTACTTGTAGGTTATAGTGGTTGTCAAGGGTTGACAACCACTTTAAAGCAGAGCTACACCCAAAAGGGGAAGCTTCACTTGTTTGCGCTTCCCCCTTCACTGCCACATTTGGCATTTTGGGGGGGGGGGGGTACCAGGTTTTGGCAGGTACCTGCACCCACTTCAAGCTCAGATTGCTGCAGGGAACTGAGCCGGAGAGGTTTGCACCCCCCCCCCCCCCCTCCCATCTCCTTCCCCTGCAGCCTTCTGGGACACATCACAATCCCAGGTCCTAGAAGACTATGAGACCATTCACAAGTTTCAGTGCGACTCGTGCCTGCACAGTAGGAAACGGGCTGTGAAACCACAAGGCTTCACTTCTTGTTTTCCTTACTAGAGATGCCGGTGCCTGCATCTGAAGCCAATCCAAGAATCGGCTTAGGTCTTGACATTGCAGGATGCCTGGACAGGTAAGTGTCCTTATATTAAAAGTCAGCAGCTACAATATTTGTAGCTGCTCTACATCTACTCAGCTTGCTCACCTCTAATGATCAGACTTGTCTTGACCCCCCCTGCCCTTTCCCTCACAGCCATTCACTGGAAAGATCAGAGTGCTGCTGTTTCTCCTCCCCCAGCTCTCTGTTCTTAGCTGCATAAGGAGCTTAGAAGGAACATGATCACATACAAAAAAAGAGGGGGAACGGTATTTATAATGTTTTTATATCTACACACAAATTATTTGCCTTTCATTGCTATTTTAAACTGAAGGGGATATTTTACAAGGTGAATGTTCACAAATATGTTAAATGTAAACTCTGGGAAAAGAGCTAAATACTCAGGTGTTGCAACAGTATTTACAAAGGATATGCAGCTCTGTCCAACGCAGCTCTGCCACACAAGCTAATGCTGTCCTGATTTTGCTCTGTTGCAGTTAGGTAATACTTATAGGTCCCCCCCCCCCCTCCAGACTTTGACTGGACAGTGAAAAGAGAAGCAGAAGGCTGATGAGCCCTTCTTTCTGTCACTCTACTCTCTCCTCGTATTAGTGTGTTCCTTGTTAGCACAGCAGAAATGCAGCACAACTGTTTTACTTCCTCTCCAGTCTGAGCTCTGCTGTACATGGATTACAGGCTGATACCAAGCCAAATTCAAGTGTAGTGGAGGACAAGGAGTGAAGCATTGGCATGTGGGTAAGGTAAGGCATTTTAATAATGTACAGCAAAGGTGGGCATTGAAGTATAACTAAATCCAGGACCCTGCTTTCACTATATCTGGTCTCCCACAGTACACAGAACATGGAAATGCAATTATTTTAGTAAATATAAACTGCTAAATACCTTTTCTCATCAGCAGTATATAGCAGTCTTGTGACTTCTATCAGTGTCTGGCTAAGGTTTGTGGGAGGAGTTTTCACTCTACTCTGACTGTCCTATGAGGGTGCAGGACCCCTGATGCTCTGTCTGGACAGTGCTGATTGGCCCTTTGCCAATCACATGCACTCTCCCAAGAAAAAAAAATCTCTAGCAATACACACCAAACTGAGCATATGCAGAGTGACTACAAAGGCTCTGTACTATCAGGAGATGGATTTAGGGACAGTGGAAGTAGGGGAGGATCAGAGAAAACAGGATCAAGCAGCCTTTTTACACAATGATTAGGATTAACCCCTTAGATTCCACATTCCCCTTCAGTATAACAAGCATGCTTTATTGCATATACAGACTGATTTTACTGTTGTTGGGTTAGTAGCACTTTAAATATGGTCTAATGCATCCCCTTCCGAAAGAGGATACAGTTTTGTAAAGTCTCTTTTTGCATTTACAATAGTAGCAAAAATAAACAGGATAAATAACATGAGTGATATTAAGAATGCATGCATTCATTGCCAGGGTTCAGCAAGAATCCCAGTGTACATAAAATAGAAGGGTTTCTTTCTGAGCATGTGCAGCTACTTTAGGCCTTATTCACATATGGGCATCTTATGCAAATGTGCAATGCATTTGTGGTGAGATTTAATGGCACTCCAAACTTGAGAAGCAGTTGCGCATTTTGCCGCAGATTTTCCGCCTGACGAAACACATTAAAAATGCCCAAAAATGCCTGACACAAAACAGGCTTGGCTAGTATGAGCAGCAATAAGCCTTTTAAACATTTATTTTAAAAATGAACATGTGCAACTGCTTTAGAATGAAATTACAACACCAGAGGACATTCCCATCTCTGAAAATTAAATGGAAAATATGGCTGGAGACTTACCAATAGAACCTGTTGGGTGTTATCCTCTCATGCATCAGGTGCCATCTTCTTCCAAAATCCATGCTGCTGTAGAGCTGGAAGGAGATAAAAATGAAAAAAAAAAAAAAAGGTTAGTTTCTTCTAAAATTTTTCTTAATTTTATAGTAGAGAAGAAACCTAAAAAAAATGGTTTCAGTCCTGCAACTCTTCTTTTTATACAGTCAATGGTTATTGAGACATGGTGGAACATCCTTAAAGTTAACATATCAACCATAAAAAAAAAGAAAAAGAAAAACAAGGTAAGACTAGTTTACCGCACTCACTAAAGACATGATAAAAAAAAAAAAATATATATATATATATATATATATACAGTATATACCATA
>BLSH010206717.1:270412-286214 GCA_018402905.1 Glandirana rugosa
CGACACTTCTATGCTCTACACGTCGTGGACTTTGATGCCTATTCCCACTCTTCACACACTGATAGCAACACTGCAGGAGAAATGCTAGCACAGGCTTCCAGTATCCGTAGTTTCAGGTGCTGCACATCTCGTATCTTCACAGCATAGACAATTACCTTCAAATGACCCCAAAGATAAAAGTCTAAGGGGTCAGATCAGGAGACCTTGGGGGACATTCAACTGGCCCACGACGACCAATCCACTTTCCAGGAAACTGTTCATTTAGGAATGCTTGGACCTGACACAATAATGTGGTGGTGCACCATCTTGCTGGAACTATGATGTCGGTGATAGGGAATTGCTGGCCATCAAGTTGGCTTTGGAGGAATGGCGGTACCTCCTGGAAGGAGCAGCTCACCCGGTATTGGTTTTTACTGACCATAAAAACCATAAAAAAACATATGCTGTGAAGATACGAGATGTGTATTATAATACAACTATTAATAGATGTACAAAGCCTCTTCTAAAGATGATGCACAAGAAATCCCGCAAACAGTTTGCCGAAGACAAGCAAACTAAGGACATAGATTACTGGAGCCATGTCCTGTGGTCATTTGAGACCAATATAAACTTATTTGGTTCAGGTGGTGTCAAGCATGTGTGGCGGCAACCAGGTGAGGAGTACAAAGACAAGAGTGTCTTGCCTACAGTCAAGCATGGTGGTGGGAGTGTTATGGTCTGGGGCAGCTACAGTTCATTGAGGGAACCATGAATGCCAACATGTACTGTGACATACTGAAGCAGAGAATGATCCCCTCCCTTCGGAGACTGGGCCGCAGGGCAGTATTCCAACATAACGACCCCAAACACACCTCCAAGACAACCACTGCCTTACTAAAGAAGCTGAAGGTAAAGGTGATGGACTGGCCAAGCATGTCTTCAGACCTAAACCCTATTGAGCATCTGTGGGGCATCCTTAAACAGAAGGTGGAGGAGCACAAGGTATCTAACATCCACCAGCTCCACGATGTCGTCATGGAGGAGTGGTAGAGGACTCTGGGGGCAACCTGTGAAACTCTGAAGAACTCCATGCCCAAGAGGGTTAATACAGTGCTGGAAAATAATGGTGACCACACAAAATATTGACACTTTGGGCCCAATTTGGACATTTTCACTTGGGGTGTACTCATTTTTGTTGCCAGTGGTTTAGACATTAATGGCTGTGTGTTGAGTTATTTTGAGGGGACAGCAAATTTACACTGTTAGACAAGCTGTACACTCACTACTTTACATTGTAGCAAAGTGTAATTTCTTCAGTGTTGTCACATGAAAAGATATAATAAAATATTTACAAAAACCTGAGTGGTGTACTCACTTTTGTATAAGGGAGCTGTTATATCTGTCAAAAGATCAGGAACTCTGTCCAGCCAGGCCTGAGATTTACACAGCACTGACACACAGGTGATCTGAATTTTCAATAGTTCTCAGTCTGAGCTTGGGCCATCCTGGACCAGCCCCCAGCCTGTGACTGGACAGTGAAAGGAGGAGCAGAACTGTAATCAGCTCATCTTTGTCACTTTGCTTTCTTTATGTCAGCACATGAACTGATTGACTATTTGTGCTGCTCCTCCCTCTTGCACCCAGCCTTACTGTACAGGGTCTGCTAGAAATGAATAACAAGCATGGGCGTCCGCAGGTAGGGGCAAGTGCCCCCCCCCTAGAATCAGGGATCGGCAAGGTGTCTGCTTTTCCCCTGCTTGGTCAGCCAGAGGCAGCGGTGCTGTGACACAGGGGAGAGTCAAGCTTCGGGTGGTCAGAGTGCTTCCCCCCCCCCCCTTTCTCCTGTCAGAAGTGCAGGAGAAGTGAGAACGGCTTGCACCAGCTTCCTGTCCGCACTTTTTCTCTCCCCATTGGCCATAGTGGAGGGGCTAGGAGACAAGAGGAGCCACATGCATCACTATGGAAGAAGCTCCAAACCTCTGCAATCGGTTCCTCCCCCGGGAGCCCGTAGTGTGTCTGGTGTCTGGAGAATTCCCCCGCCGTGTCCCCTATCTGGAGCCCAACACCAAGTAAGTCACACAGGAAGCCACATTCAGCACTATAGACAAGATAGAAAGGCTCTGCCCCCTGTACTCAGCTCCTCCCCCAGGAGCCCGTAGTGTGCCTAATGCTGTCCAATGCCATGTCCCCTCTCTAGAGCCCGACACAAGCAAGTTTCCCCGAACATGGGGAGCCTGCCTCATTCTGTGTGTTCCTGTGACTCATCCTACAACTTCCATCCCAATACAAACACTTCCCTCTGCACACACAACAAACAGAACAGACAGGGAATCTACCGCCAATGCTAGGGGGGGTAGGATATGGAGTCTGGAGGGCTGGAGTGACTGATCGATTGTTGTTATAGAGTCTGGTGGTTGTTCATATAATAATTGGCTGTGTATGGTTGGTGTGGTAATTCTTCACACCAGGAATGCGGCAGACTGCGTTTTTTTTTGCAAAGCAACACACACATATGTATGTAAACGCAATGCTCGTGATCACAGGTCTTTGAAAAAAATTGTAAATACAAGGTGAAAAAAGGAAAACGCATCTAAATTCATGCACGGGTGCAAAAGGGCACAATGCAAAAAACATACAAATGTGATAGCATTTTTCATTGCATCTAAGCCCCTCCCCTTCAAAACATTTCCAAAAAAGGGCGGAGCATGGGTGACTTTAAAATGATGCCCCCCCTGAAAAAAGTTCTGTGGACGCCCATAACTAATATTTTGGTACGTACATAGATAGCTTGTATTTTTTAAAAAAACATATGTTTTGGATGTGTTAACGAATACAGAGCTGCAATCATTGGTGTATGTTATATCTCCCTGGAATTCAGCTTTAAAAGGCTGCTCCTGAGCTTCAATCCCTGTGGAAGCTTCTGAATCCCAAAAGATGGGCAATATGAGGGAAAAGCTATACAATGCTCTAAGCATCAACTAATGAAAAAAAAAAAAGATTGGTTCATTATACGGCTGGAGATTGTTGTGGAATTGTGGAGAGATTAGTCTCATGAGATTAATATTGCAGGGCTTTGCTTACAGGCGGGAGAAATTACCCATCAGTGTAATAAAGGAGTCATTAATCTGCTTAACCCGTTCCTATCTGTATAAGAGATTGTCAATAAGACTCAGATCCAAAAGAGGTATGAAGACGACTCATTTCATACACAAGATAGAAATCAATTAAATGAAAAGCAAAACTGACAGAGAAGGCTAATAACACAAGATTATAAAAGATATGTGTACAATATAATACACTGCAATGGTGGTTGGCCCTGGTACCACATCCGAAATATGAGCAGGAACAAAATGGAAGAACTGGACTTTAATGGTTTTTAATAAAAGTAGCCTCCAGCTGAAAATACCAAGATAAAAATGAATAGCTAATGTGACGGAACGATCCCCTGTCACGGTATATGTCCCCCAGGATTGTCAACCTGACAGGCTCCAGGACTATTTGACATGGAAGAATCTGTTTTGGCAGTTTCCTCCAAGCTTTGCAAGATCCAGGTGGGAGCCTGGAGTCAGTGATCTGGGAGGGAGGGAAGGGAAGGGAAGGGAGGAAGGAAGGAAGGAAATCTCCAATCCTGGGACCAGGTTTTGAAAGCAGCCAGGACACTGATTGTCCAGGTGTGTTTGGGCCTGATAGAGTCAGGACCAAGGTTCTGGGCTCTACCTGCCCCAGGAGTCCAGGCCTGCAAGGGAGAAGCGTACAGGTCTGCACGGGTCTGTCTGAGAGGAGACAGGAGGCCCTATCGGTTGGGCCATAGCAGCAAGAGAGAGTGTCAGCCAGGGTATTGAGTGGGTACAGGCCCGGGACACTATCACAAGGTCACGAGACCGATGTCTGAGCGTGAGCAGCAACGCTGACCAGTAAAGCCAGGAGGCTTGGCATTTCGACCATGAGTTATTTACTTTCCTGTGTTGAAGTGAAACCCCTGCGTGGGAGAACTCTGGATGGACTGTAAGGGCTCATTTACACTTGCTTCAAAACAGAGTGTCAGACACAATAAGTTAAAGCTCCTGTCACTAAATAAAATGGTTAGCTTACAGTCCAGTTTGGCTTTCCTTTAGCTTTGCCTCGAAAATTGTACCCCATGTAGCTTTAGCCAGGCTTCAAAGCCTCTTCAACACCTCCATAGAAGTCTATGACAAAGCTTGTTTAAAGCTCGCTTGAAGCACCTGTGGCTTTTCAGAGGCTTTAATTCAGCATTAGCTTCTCTTTGTTTTGGAGAAATTGCAGGTGTGAGATATCAACAATCACACAGGGCATCTGCCAAGCTTCAACAAAGCTTCAAAAGAGCCTCATTGAAGCACCACCGAAGCCTCAAAAACACATCATAAAAGCTTGTTGAAGCAGTAGGGGCTTTAATGTGCATTGAAGCCAAAGCAAGAGTAAACGAGCCCTTATTTCTGTTATTTTAATAAACATGGGCTGCCATGCCCTTAAAGAGAAATCCTGACTGTTGTGAACTCACTCCAAATGCATCTATCACGAGAGCTAAATACCTCCATGCCACACTAATTAAAAGATAATTTGCAAAGCAATATTTGATCCAGAGATTTCATCTGCAGTGCTGTTTTTCCTACCACTAGATGTCCTCAGTCTGAGTCCAGGCCATCCCGGACAAGCCCCCAGTAGCACAGTGATCAGCTTGTCACATTGTCACTCTGCTCTCTCCTTTTATCAGCACGTTTCTCAGGACTCATGGTACCACATCACATCCATTAGTATGACTAAAATATTTTTATTAAATATTATTATTATTATACAGGATTCATATAGTGCCAACAGTGTGCACAGAACTTTACAACATACAACAGGTAGTACAGTTACAATACATTTCAATACAGGAGGAATCAGAGGGCCCTGCTCGTTAGAGCTGACAATCTAGAAGGGAGGGTCAAGTGATATTAAAAGTAAGAACTGTGGGGGATGAGCTAATGGAGAAAATTTAAGTACAGTTGTTAGGTGGGGGCAGGATAGAGGGTTTTCAGAGATTGTCTAAAAGCAAACAGAGTAGGAGATAATGGGACAAATTGGGGTATGGAGTTCCACAGGATGGGAAAAGCTCTGGAAAAGTCCTGGAGGCGAGCATGGGAGGAGATGACGAGGGAGCTAGAGAGCAGGAGGTCTTGGGAGGAACGAAGATAGCGAGTAGGTTGGTAATTTGAGACCATGGTTAGTGATATAGCTGGGAGCATAGTTGTAGATGGCTTTGTAAGTTGTTGGTTAATTTAACTTGTTGGGTGAGTGGAAGCCAATGGAGGACTTGACAGAGGAGTAGCAGACACAGAGCGGCTGGTAAGGTGGATGAGTCGGGCAGCAGCATTCATGATGGTCTGAAGGGGGGATAGCTTATGTAAAGATAAGCCAATGAAAAGGGAGTTGCAGTAGTAAAGTAGAGAGATGACCAGGGAGTGAACTAGGAGCTTTCTGGTGTCTTTTGGTTAGATTAGTCGCATATTTTGGAGATGCTGCGGAGGTTGAGATGGCAAGATTTGGACAGTGATTAAATGTGGGGCCTAAATATCACAATCATTTTTTAAAAAATGCAAAAAAATCAGCATTGTTGTCCACTGATGAGCTACAACGGGCCCTGCCTTTTAACCCACTGAAATAAGCATGCTGATAAGTAGAGAGTGAAGAGTGACAGAGGGGCAAGCTCATCACTATGCTGCTCCTCCTTTCACTGTCCTGTCAAAGTTTGATGCTGGCCATTAAACTGATGACATCTAGTGGCAGAAAAAAAGTACTGCGGGGAAATCTGAGATTTTCAGAAAAAACCTGGTTTCGTTCTTTTTATCTTTTAATTGACTATTCATGTTTATCTTATTTTTGGCTGAAAGATCTGCAGTGATAATACACCATAAATATATTATTTAAAAACAAGCAGTGCATGTACCTACATTTAACCTGCTATCTGCTTCTTGCAGCCCCTCTACAGCAGGGCTGGAGTGTAAGAGGGAGAAGCAGAACAAATAACTGATTAATTCCTGTGCTTACAAGAAACATTCTGTTAAATGAAGAGAGCTGCTTCAGTCACAGGTTGGGGGTGCATCCGGGATGGCCTGGGCTCAGAAGAATTGGGTTGAATTATGCTGGCCAACAGACTGAGGACATCTAGCAGCAAAAAAAAAAAGCACTGCGGGTAAAATCTCTGGATTGCAGGTACATATTGCAGCAAAGACTGGTTTTATTTATTTTTTTGCATCAGGCTATTTATTTTATCTTGACATGCTTGGTAGTATTTCTGTTTTAAATTTTTGTTTTTGGGTTTAGATCTAATTTAAAGGTAAACTACCCCTAAGCGCTCATCGCCAGGTAAGCTCTTCTCAGAGGTGTCCTAGATTAAACACATTACGATACAGGAGGTGCTGATTACCGGGGAGCGCAATGGCTCTTTGCTGAAGGCGATAGACAATGCTTTATACTGGATACAATAATGAAAATCACTTCCTCCTGATTGAAACAGTGCCTGGTGGATTATGTATTAGGAAGTAATGGGATTATTTCATTGAGTCATTTGTAGTGAAATACCTGCGGGCTGTACTGCACTCAGCCGTCCCCAGCTCATAACCACAATGCGCGCTGTTTGTCCTGCCAAGGCCGCGTCATGTGAGAGCTTCGAGGAGCGGTTTTATGTTGGCGATACATCTCTATAGAGTCTGCTTGTATAATAATCCAATTATTCAGCCTCAACATTTGCATAGTCAGCTGCGATGTCGTACTTTCATTGCCGTTCCCTTTGTTTAACAAATGTTCTAGCGGAGTGGGGAAAGCAAAATATTAAATTGCACTCACTTTATTAGCATCAATCAGCTGCGTCGATGAAAAAAACAATTACTGCCCGCGTGTAATGGCGTAGACGGCTGCAAAAACAAAAGAGCTAGAGTACTTATTTAAATAATTCTCCTATTAACGTATTAACTGGCTATGTAATGGGATCCCAGTAGGGTTCCTGAAAACACCAGTGTGAGAACAGAGACGAGTGAAACTGCCTTACACTATATGGTAAAAATGTTTGGGAACACCTAACCATATAAGCTTGTTGGACATCCCATACCCCTACTATACTCTTTAATGCAGAATTGCCCATATTAGTCAAGTCATGAGTCAAAGCTAGAGTCCTCCAATCAGCAGGGGGTATAAACTGTGCTAATTGGAGAGATCGGGTGTGTTGGATCTCTGCAGAGAGTCCACTACTTCCACTCAGAGTGCATGCTGGCAAGAGAAAGACTTTCCTACCCAGAATGTGGCTTCTTTCTAAAGAGAAAATAGAACGAAAGGCTTTACCCAACTTTTGTTTTGACGCACCTGGGATCTATTTTGCTGATTTAAAGGTATTTAATATGCACTCTTAAGGCTGCATTCACACAGGGGCAACCCGACTTCGACGCGACTTTGCTAGGCAATTTCAGCGCGACTTTCAGCGCGACTTCCAGGGACTTGAGGCGACTTTACAACACGACTTTTTCCAGGCGACTTTGCCTTGACCAATCAGAAAAGGGAGGGAGGGGGTTGCCTAAAAATAAATTCTATTCTTTTCACTACAAAGTCGCTTTTATTTAGATGGGGGATCCGACTTGGAGGCAACTTCTATTCAATCCTATGGGCACAAGTCGGATAGAAGTCGCCTAGAAGTAGTACAGGAACCTTTTCTGAAGTCGTTCCGACTTCAGTAGTGTACATTAAGACGGCTCCCATTCATTTCAATGGGATTTCAGATGTCAAGCGACCTGGGGCGACTTGAGGCTACCCAAGTCGGAGCGACAGTCGCCCCTGTGTGAATGGTGCCTTAATGCCGCTTTTTTCATTTGTCAATTATATTTGAGACTAACCAATAATTAATTCAGCCTCTTGCTGACCGTGTAATGAATATGCACAATGGCAAGGGGGGTGGGCCTGTACACATATGCGCTCATAGCAGCTGAGGACTCTGTGCTCAGAATGCTTTCACCAACACCTGCTAATTCCTACGTATAATTAGAAGCTGGTGAAATGGGCTCCAAATTATGTGCCCACTGTTACAGCCAATCACAATGGTCATGTGATCAGAAAATTGGTCTGAAGGCCCCCTCCCCTTTCAGTCCAAGACCCAGTTAAAGGGCTGTGGCAGGTGGGCTTCAAGAGGTTAGGTAAATACAAAAAAATTGCACGTGAATATTTCATATTTACATATTGCTCGAGTCAATTTAAATGTGATTCGACTAATTTTTTTTTCTTTAGAAATGTCATTTTTGCTTAAGCATGTTCAATATATGCTACAGATGCACCACTTTATAGGCAGACTAAGGGGACCCCCCAGGCACTATATAAGGATTTTTAAAATTTTTATTGTTGCACTTTAACCACTTCCTGACCACCGTATGCAGAATGACGGCCGGGAAGTGGTTTAGTTATCCTGACTGGGCGCCATATGACGTCCTCAGAATAACATGCCGGCGCGCGCCCGGGGGGGAGGGGGGCGCATTGCGGCAATCAGTGGTGTGGGGGGTCAGTCTGACCCCCCCGCATTACCGATCTCGGTAAAGTGCTTCCATCTGAAGCATTTTACCATGTGATCAGCCGTGACCAATCACGGCTGGTCACAGTGTAACACAGGAAAGCCGTTTATCGGCTTTTCCTGTACTCGGGTCTGCAGACCCGAGTAGAGGGGAGCCAATCGGCTGCTCTCCTGACAGGGGGGGGGGGTTTGCTGATTAGCACAGCCTCCCCCCCTAGGTTCACCACACTAGACCTCAGGGAGCCTGCCCAGGGATGTGCCCACCCAGGACCACCAGGGAGCTGACCAGGGACCACCAGGGAGACCACCCTAGACCACCAGGTAAGGGGCACAGTGCCCAATATGGATGACATCCTAGACCGCCAGGGAATGGGCCCCTATCAGTGCATCTGCCCACCAGTGCCCCTATCAGTGCGTACCAGTGCCCATATCACTGTATACCAGCGCCACATATCAGTGCCCACCAGTGCCACCTACCAGTGCCCACCTATCAGTGCCCATCAGTGCCACCTATCAGTGCCCAGTGCAGCCTATGAGCGCCAATCAGTGCCGGTTATCAGTGCCTGTCAGTGCTGCATTTCAGTGCCACCAATCAGTGTCTGTCAATGCTGCTTATCAGTGCCGCCTAACAGTGCTCATCATTGCTGCATATAAGTGCCTCATCATCAGTACCACCTCATCAGTGCCACCTCATCAGTGCCAATCAGTACTGCCTCATCAGTGCCCGTCAGTGTAACCTCATCAGTGCCCATTAGTGATGCAGAAAATCTACTTATTTACAAAGTTTTGTGACAGAAACAGAGAATTTTTTTTTTTCAAAATTGTCAGTCTTTTTTTATTTGTAGCGCAAAAAATAAAAACTAAAGGGTGATCAAATACCACCAAAAGAAAGCTCTATTTATGGCAATAAAATGATAAAAAATGTGTTTGGGTACAGCGTCGCATGACCGCGCAATTGTCATTCAAACGCAACAGCACTGAAAGCTGAAAATTGGTCTGGTAGGAAAGTGTTCTAAGTGCATAGTATTGAAGTGGTTAAGCATCCCTAAAATCACTGCTCCTGAAAAAACTACTATGAAAAAAAGTTTTGCATTGATACATGTCCCCCAGGGCAGTACCCAGACCCCCATAGCCCTTTTATGGCCAATGTGGGAAATTAGCTAGTGGGGATCACTTTTCAAAGGAAAAGATTCAGCATGGAGGTCAGTTTCTTTAAAATCTGGCGGCTTGCCAGGTTTATTGTCACAGGTTTGCAAGATCAAAACACATAACAAAAAAAACAGAAAACAAAAGCTCGCTGCCCAGTGCTAAACTATACAGTTGGGTTCCTCTCTATACTGTGAGGGGCTGTCCCTAACACCCACAAAACATAAGCACAGTGCAAACCTTTGTCTTTGAGTCCAAGTTAGCACACAGAGCTCACTCAGCTTTTTCCCTCTGAGATCCAGGATAAAGCTCTCCTCTGTTCTCTTCCTGTTCATTAAATGCAGGTGGAGAGGGGTTTGAGTGGACCAGAAAGTCCGGGCCGGAACCAACTCTGCCATGGTGGCTGGCAAAACCCGGGTCGGACTCTCGCTAGTCGCCTAAAAATGATTGCATGCGCGCCGACAAGTATCACATGTCCACTACGGCGCCTCGCATAACCAGTTACAGTGCCTTGAAAAAGTATTCACACCCCTTGAAATTTTTCACATTTTGTCGTGTTACAACCAAAAACGTAAATGCAGTTTATTGGAATTTTATGTGATAGACAAACACAAAGTGGCACATAATTGTGAAGTGGAAGGAAAATGATAAATGGTTTTTCAAATTTATTTACAAATAAATATGTGAAAATGGTGGGTGCATTTATATTCAGCCCCCCTGAGTCAATACTTTGTAGAACCGCCTTTCTCTGCAATTACACCTGCAAGTCTTTTTGGGGATGTCTCTACCAGCTTTACACATCTAGAGAGGACATTTCTGCCTATTCTTCTTTGCAAAATACCTCAAGCTCTGTCAGATTGGATGGAGAGCGTCTGTGAACAGCAATATTCAAGTCTTGCCACAGATTCTCAATAACACATGAATATGCGTAGTTTTGGCTGTATGTTTAGGGTCGTTGTCCTGCTGGAAGGTGAACCTCCACCCCAGTCTCAAGTCATTTGCAGACTCTAACAGGTTTTCTTCTAAGCCCTGTATTTGGCTCCATCCATCTTCCCATCAACTCTGACCAGCTTCCCTGTCCCTGCTGAAGAAAAGCATCCCCACAACATGATTCTGCCACCACCATGTTTCACGGTGGGGATGGTGTGTTCATGGTGATGTGCAGTGTTAGTTTTATGCCACATTTAGCGTTTTTGCTTTTAGGCCAAAAAGGTCAATTTTGGTCTCATCTGACAAAAGCACCTTCTTCCACATGTTTGCTGTGTCCCCTACATGGCTTCTCAGTAAACAGGACTTCTTATGGCTTTCATTCAACAATGGCTTTCTTCTTGCTACTCTTCCACAAAGGCCAAATTTGTGGAGTGCACGACTAATAGTTGTCCTGTAATCTGATTCTCCCACCTCAGCTGTGGATCTCTGCAGCTCCTCCAGAGTTACCATGGGCCTCTTGGCTGCTTCTCTGATTAATGCTCTCCTCGCCCGGCCTGCCAGTTTAGGTGGACGACCATGTCTTGGTAGGTTTTCAATTGTGCCATACTCTTTCCATTTTCAGATGATGGACTGAACAGTGTTCCGTGAGATGTTCAAAACCTGGGATATTTTTTTTATAACCTAACCCTGCATTAAACTTCTCCACAACTTTATCCCTGACCTGTCTAGTGTGTTCCTTGGCCTTCATGATGCTATTTGTTCACCAAGGTTCTCTAGCAAACCTCTGAGCGCTTCACAGAACAGCTGTATTTATACTGAGATTAAATTACACACAGGTGGACTCTATTTATTAATTAGGTGACTTCTGAAGGCAATTGTTTCCACTACAGGGTGGGCCATTTATATGGATACACCTTAATAAAATGGGAATGATTGGTGATATTAACTTCCTGTTTGTGGCACATTAGTATATGTGAGGGGGGAAACTTTTCAAGATGGGTGGTGACCATGGCGGCCATTTTGAAGTCGGCCATTTTGAATCCAACTTTTGTTTTTTCAATAGGAAGAGGGTCATGTGACACATCAGACTTATTGGGAATTTCACAAGAAAAACAATGGTGTGCTTGGTTTTAACGTAACTTTATTCTTTCATGAGTTATTTACAAGTTTCTGACCACTTATAAAATGTGTTCAATGTGCTGCCCATTGTGTTGGATTGTCAATGCAACCCTTTTCTCCCACTCTTCACACACTGATAGCAACACCGCAGGAGAAATGCTAGCACAGGCTTGCAGTATCCGTAGTTTCAGGTGCTGCACATCTCGTATCTTCACAGCATAGACAATTGCCTTCAGATGACCCCAAAGATAAAAGTCTAAGGGGGTCAGATCGGGAGACCTTGGGGCCATTCAACTGGCCCACGGCGACCAATCCACTTTCCAGGAAACTGTTCATCTAGGAATGCTCGGACCTGACACCCATAATGTGGTGGTGCACCATCTTGCTGGAACTATGATGTCGGTGATAGGGAATTGCTGGCCATCAAGTCGGCTTTGGAGGAATGGCGGTACCTCCTGGAAGGAGCAGTTCACCCAGTATTGGTTTTTACTAACCATAAAAACCATAAAAAAACCATATGCTGTGAAGATACGAGATGTGCAGCACCTGAAACTACGGATACTGGAAGCCTGTGCTAGCATTTCTCCTGCGGTGTTGCTATCAGTGTGTGAAGAGTGGGAGAAGAGTGTTGCATTGACAATCCAACACAATGGGCAGCACATTGAACACATTTTATAAGTGGTCAGAAACTTGTAAATAACTCATGAAAGAATAAAGTTACATTGAAACCAAGCACACCATTGTTTTTCTTGTGAAATTCCCAACAAGTTGGATGTGTCACATGACCCTCTTCCTATTGAAAAAACAAAAGTTGGATTCAAAATGGCCGACTTCAAAATGGCCGCCATGGTCACCACCCATCTTGAAAAGTTTCCCCCCTCACATATACTAATGTGCCACAAACAGAAAGTTAATATCACCAACCATTCCCATTTTATTAAGGTGTATCCATATAAATGGCCCACCCTGTAGATTATAGTTAGGGGTAGCAGAGTAAAGGGGGCTGAATATAAATGCACGCCACACTTTTCAGATATTTATTTGTAAAAATAATGTGAAAATCATTTATCATTTTCATTTTACTTCACAATTATGTGCCACTTCGTGTTGGTCTATCACATAAAAACCCAACAAAATACATTTACGTCTTTGGTTGTAACATGACAAAATGTGGAAAATGTCAAAGGGTATGAATACTTTTTCAAGGCACTGTTCTTGCATATACTGTCCGCCTTCAAAATGGGCACTTTTGATTTTTCCTGTTCGGCTCCCATGGACTTCAATGGCGTTCACCGTTAAGGTTAGAACTTTTCCCCTGTTCGAGGGGGGTGTTCGACCCCTCTCTACTCTTTTATTCTAGCTAATCCCCCCTAACAGATTGACCTCCAGATGTTAAAGTAAAACTAAAGACAAAATGTTTTTTTTTACATTTTGGATAGAGGAATTGAGGGTTACAGTGTATAACCCCTGTCTGTTTTTTTTTTTTTTTTTGCCATCTGTGGCCCATAGGGGAGATTTCCCTTCACTTCCTGTTGAATGGCCAAAACAGGAAGAGAGGGTACATCCCTCTAAAGTCAGGGAACCCCAGGATGTCACTAGGGTCATCTGAATTAGGATATGAAGATTTGAAATTTGATGATTTCACCTCTATTACTGCTCTGATGTCAATCCAATGTGTTGCCTTTAGTTTCACTTTAACCCTGAAGTAGGAGGACCTGTCCCCTGAAATGCGTTGGACCTATTTGATGTTCTTAATCAAAAAATATTTTTAACAAATCACCAAGCAAGTAACACATTTATATTAGGCACTCATAACTCCACACCAAGAATAAATCAACTGGTAATCACATAGGAAGTGCAAAACCTAAAACTCCAAGTCTTTTTTTTGTTTTGGTTTTGCATAGTATGGGAAAATGATGGAATGTTTGTCAAATTTTCAGGAGATAAGGAGAAATCTGTGTAGGTTGACCTTGAAATATTTAAGAAACAAAGCCTTTAAAATAAATACAAAATAAATAAATACATAAAAATGTAAAAAAAAAAAATGAATTTACAAAACTTTTTAAAAAGTTCCCAAACCATATTAGTTTCTCTTTACAAAATGAATTAGTTGCAAACACTAATCAAGATTTTCCAGTGTCAACAACTCATTTTGTGGGGGTTGGGATGTGAACAGTAAATGGAACAGCTTGTTATCATGCAACCAGGCAAGCAATCCTTTCTGCATACATAATTTCTATGCTAATTCGGTGCCAGAATTGCCCAACGGTACGAGTGCAAATTTCCAGGGTGAGCAACACAACCAGGGTGGAACAGATTGCCTGTCTGCCAGTAAAAACCCAATGAGGCCCATCAAATACCCTTTGGAACATCATCTGATAAATTCGTAGCACCGTGACTAGGGCATAAAGCGCATCAGTCAACCGTACTACTGCACACATGATGAAGAAAACATTGCTTTACCAAGCTGCCAATGTTCCAAAAAATTCTTTAAAAAAAATGTTGGCACTTTGTTAAAAAATAAAGGTCCCGATGCATGATACACAGCACATTCTAGGGCAAACATTCCCAGATGCCTTGTCAGCTAAGCATAATGGTATCCTAGCTGGTTTTCAATACTAATGAGTATCCCCGCATTAATTATAGAGGATATAATTAGCAACATAGAATTTTAAACTCAAAAGATGACAAGTACAAATGAATGGCCCAAAGTCAATGCTAAAGGAACTGATGGACCTTACAGTCTGAAGACTGCACTTTAAAGAGGACCTTTCAGTGACTTTACACGTCTGCATGTATAAATTCCTGATATGTCACAATATACAGTAACCAGGGCTTTTTTTTTCAGCTGGAACATGGTGGAACTCAGTTCTACCACCTCTGGCTCAGACCTTCTGCTCCCTGCTCATCACTGTTACTTGTAAACGCAGAAGTTTGGTTTCTGTGTTTACGAGTGACAACTTGTCTCCCAAGGGCTTCCCCAGATCTGATCTCCTGAGCAGCTTTCACTGAGTGCAGGATGGGAATGAGGGAGATGCAGGTGCCTGGGGTGCAGTGCAGATGCCAACACCTCCACTGGATGATCTCCCTGCAACTGAGAGAGTCAAAGCCACCTACAGTGTTCAGGGAGGTACTACAGCCAGCCAGGTGCTTCAGCTTAAAGAGGAGGTAAACCCAGATGGGGTTTACTTCCTCTACGTTCCCCTGTAAAGTAGATGCATAATGGGCAGCCCATTAAGTGCCACTTACCTGCAAATGAAACCTGCGAAGTCCAGCACTGTCCCTTGCGCTGGGAGTGTCCATCTTCTGCCCCTCTTCCTTCCGGGGCCACGATCTCCAGCTCTGTGACTGGTCGGAGTCGCGTGACGTCACTCCCGCGCATGCGCGTGGTAGCCATTAGTCACGGCACAATCACAGTGAAGAAACGGCACAGAGGCACATCCCGGCACATCTAGGTCCTGGCACATCTAGGAAACGGTATATCTCCTGAACCGTGCAGGTTTGGGAGATATGCAGGGCACCTACAGGTAAGCCTTATTTTAGGCTTACCTGTAGGTGAAAGTGGTTGTCACGATTTGACAACCACTTTAATACAGCAACAGAAGTAAGACATGTGGAAGATGGTGGAGCTTTTAAGGAGGAGGAAGGCGATGGAGTGGGGGCAGTGTGGGGGAGTTGCATGCAAAGGTCATAGATGAAGAGGAGTGAAAGTGAGTTGTGGATGGGGATGCAGAGGCAAGCAGCTGTGAAGGAAGGCCAGACTCTGCACTCTGTATGCAGTGCACCCCTAAACTCTGCACTCTGTATGCAGCACATCCCTGAACTACAATGTAGCAGACCCCCCTACTGTTAGTAATATCTGACCACACCCACCATTTCATGCAGTTTGGAAGTTGTGTGTATGTGTGTGTGGGGGGGTGTCATGTTTGAGTTCCTGTGCCTATTTTCTGAGAAAAAAAAGCCCTGACAGCAACAGTCATATTTTATCCAAAAACGCTCCACTGCCTATCATTAAAAGCAGTCCTTAGGCTCCAGTCCAGTGACTTTGCTTAGGCTAAGTTAATGCCATATATCTGCTGC
>BLSH010206717.1:286224-310668 GCA_018402905.1 Glandirana rugosa
GGTTGCATGCAAAGGTCAGAGATGAAGAGGAGTGAAAGTGAGTTGTGGATGGGGATGCAGAGGCAAGCAGCTGTGAAGGAAGGCCAGACTCTGCACTCTGTATGCAGTGCACCCCTAAACTCTGCACTCTGTATGCAGCACATCCCTGAACTACAATGTAGCAGACCCCCCTACTGTTAGTAATATCTGACCACACCCACCATTTCATGCAGTTTGGAAGTTGTGTGTATGTGTGTGTGGGGGGGTGTCATGTTTGAGTTCCTGTGCCTATTTTCTGAGAAAAAAAAGCCCTGACAGCAACAGTCATATTTTATCCAAAAACGCTCCACTGCCTATCATTAAAAGCAGTCCTTAGGCTCCAGTCCAGTGACTTTGCTTAGGCTAAGTTAATGCCATATATCTGCTGCAGGTAAGAGAAAACCTTTATTCAGTTTCCTCCTCCACGGTGATCGGACTGCACCATTGTAACAACTTTTTACTAACAAGTCACAAGGTGAGAGGCTGCAGCAGGGGCTGATTTATATCAGACATTTCGGTACACAACACCTATAATTGCACATGCCTCAAGATTTATATGTATGTGTCATCTCAAAGCTAGCATCTCTACAGTCTACAGATTATAAGGGACCCAGAGGATATTGGAGATCACTGTAGTAGCAGTATCTACTACAGTGTTTTCCAGCTTTCACGGTGATCCCACAGGTATGGCACATAGATACTGCACCTACATTGGTCTAAGATGGACCAATTTATCTATGTAAAAAATGGCATAACTAAACTTTGCAATAGCTAAACTAGTAAAGATCTTCTGGGTCATGCTTTCTAATTGGGTCCCAAGCCCTACTCCATAGAAGCCATGGTTTCCATGCACTTCAATGATGAAGACCAACAAACCCGAAACATCTGTATGCAGTTTGGAATAAATGGCTCTATAATATAAGGCACTATCTGTTCCAACAGTTTTGGATATACAGTTAGCCACGGGGCATAAAGAATGGTTTCCTTGAAATGAGAAATAATCCTCATATTTTGGAGATATGTACTGGAATAAGACATGTGAATGCCTACTTATACTGTCATAAGAAGGCTTTAATGTGCTATTCTTTGGATCAGTGGAAGGTTTTCTGGTTTGTTTAGTCCCTTCTCATGGTAACCTTCTGGGTCATGTTTTCTTGTTGGGTCCCAAGCCTTACTCCATATAGAAGCCATGGTTTTGGTGCTTCCATGGATGTACAGTTGGCCATGGAACATTAAGGAATGATTTGGATAGCTCCGTGCATTATCTTGAAATGAGGAATAATTTTCATATTTCAAACATACAGTTGGCCATGGGGCATTAAAGAATGATTTGTATAGCTCCACCTACTATCTTGAAATGATGAATAGTCCTCTTATTTTGGAGATATGTGTTTGAAAAAGACGTGAAAATCTTCTAAATGTATTCTGTCCTAAGAAAGCTGTAATGTTCTATTCACTGGATCGGTGGAAGGCTTTTTGGTTCCTTTTAGTCCCTTCTCATGATAACCTTCTGGGTCATACTTTCTTGTTGGGCCCAAAGTCCTATTATATAAAACCCATGGTTTCCATGGATGTACAGTTGGTCACGGAGCATTCAGGAATGATTTGCATGGCTCCACTCATTATCTGGAAATGAGGAATAATCCTCAAATTTTGAAATATTTGTTGAAATAAGACATGTGAATACCTTCTCATACTGTCCTAAGAAAGTTTTAATGTGCTATTTGATGGATCAGTGGAGGGCTTTATTGGTTCCTTTAATCTTTTTTAATGATAATCTTCAGGGTCATAATTTCTTGTTGGATCCTAAATCCTACTCTATAGAATCCATGGCTTTCATGCTTCCATTGATGTGCTCTTGGCCATGGGAGATAAAGAGGAATGGTTTGCATGGTTCCACCCACTATCATGAAATGAGGAAGAGCTCTCTTACTTCTGGGATATGTGATGGAAAGAGACATGTGAGTACGTTTTGCTCTAACAAGGTTTTACTATGCAATGTAACTGACTTGGAGAGGCCTTTTCATTTTTGTCTACTTTCTCAACAAATCTGGTGTCTCACATTTCGGGGGGGGGGGGGGGTCACAAATGACTGACCTGAACAGTCCCGCAGGTCCCAAATGCCTAAGGTTGTCTTTGGCTAAAGGGAACTCTACTCTCTGCTTTATAAGCCTGTATGTCTTTCAGATCACCCCACCATTCTGTCTTTGGCTATTGTATTCCGCGCTTGCAGACTCCTTATTTGCAGTTCAGACAAATTGATTTCTGGAAATTCCAGGGCTCTTTGGTTTGGTTAGACTGTTAATAATTTCACTTGTAATAGCTGCGTGTTCTGAAAAGAAAATACATTTTCATGTCATAACACGGGCTGAGTCACTCGGCACCGTTACAACAATGCACAGCAGTCTCTCGAATGTAAATTTTACCAGCCGAAAAAATATGAAGGCGTTATTAGTTTTCGTCTTATGGATTTTTGAGTAAAGCTCTCCACACACACTTTATAATGCCAGGAAGAGGGACAAAGGAGAACCAAGATTGTTCTCAATGTAAACCCACAGCTGAGGGGTATAATGGAGGGCTTAAAGGCTTTTATATTCTAACCATGGGCAGATTTATCTCCAGAGTGATATCATAAAGCAGCAAATTATTTTGACGGGGTGTTTCGGCCAAGTTCGGTGACTGAGTAATTTAGCAACTAAAAAATAAGGATATAATCGGGACATTTGCATTTTGAAGGCCTAGGCTGGTTAGGTGTTTTTTCGCAGGCTAGAAGTATAGCAGATGCTCGCTGACTGATAGTCCCACGCCCTTTAAAAGTACAAAAAAATCTTGAGGCACCCCTGATGTAAATGTTACTTCCCATCAATGGGAAACCTGACCCTGGGGTGATGCACACAACCTCCTTGATGAAATGAACCACTGGAAGGCCTTTTCTGACACTTTTTGTTTACATGTAACAATCATTTTTGTTTGCTGGAAAATTACTTAGAACCGCAAACATTTTTTTAAAGCAGAGGCCCTAGAGAATAAATTGGTGGATTCTGCGATTTTTTTTTTTTTAATGTTACAAAGTATTTACGCAGCGTTTTTTCAAATGCAAATTTTGGGGAAAAAAATACACTTTCTTGAATTTTAATGCAAAAAACACAACACAGAACCCATTTTTTTGTGAAATATAAAATATGATGTTACACCAAGTAAATAGATACCACACTTTAAAATTGCACATGCCCATGCAACGGCGACAAACTAGGTACATTTACAATCCATAGGCGTTGTTTTAAAAGCCTTTACAGGTCACTACTTTAAATTTACAGGAGAGGTCTAATGCTAGAATTACTGCTCATGATCTGATATTGGCGGCGATACCTCACGTGTGGGACGATCACGGTTTGTGCGCGCGGGAGCGCTGCGTGTATTTGCCACTGTGCGCAAGCATGGGGGGACGGGGGCACTTTAATTTCTTTTTTTAATTCCACAAAGAGTTTATTGAGGAAAATAGTAAGAGTGTACAGTCTCACTTAAAGAAGCATATATTACAGACAGTTTATGCAATTGTAGTTAACAGTAATGCCATGGCAAATACAATAAAAACATTTGTCTCAGAACGCGTAGAGAAAAGTTAAGAACAATACACTGGATGAAACGAAAATATAGAGTTAGAAATTGCTAAGGGGGGAGGCATTATGGGTGATTGCCCCTTTCACGTGTGGGAGGGGGCGTTGTGCCCCTGGTGGAGACCGAAGGGGGGAGATGTAGAAGGGTAGAGGGGAATAGGGAAGGTATGGGAAGGATGGAGGATAAATTAGGCGGGAGAGGTAGGGGGAATATTTTTTTGGGGCCCAAGGCGTCTGAGTTATGACCTGTGGGTGGTTTGGGGTAGTGTGGGTTGAAGATGTCGAGCAAACAAGACAGGGTAGCCGAGTATCGAGTCATTGGGGTTTGCAGATAGCACAATATTTATCTGAGCTCTGGAAGAGAATCCAGGGTATCCAGGTTCTATGGTACTTGTTTAGATTGTCCGAGGAAATTGCTATAAGTTCCTCTATTTCCATGATTCTATTGAGTCTGCTGAGCCAGGTTTTGAGAGAGGGAGCTGTTGTCTGCTTCCAAAGAGTTGGGATGCACATGCTAGCTGAGGTTAATTTCTTTTTTTAATTAGTCATTTATTTTATCTTTTTAATTTTCACATTGTTGCTTTAAAAAGATTTTTTATTTTTTTATCACTTTTATTGCTGTCACAAGGAATGTAAATGCATTCCAATGCATAGGCATGTGACAGGTGCTCTTTATCAAGAGATCTGGGGTCTAGAAGACCCCAAATTCTTCCTTTGCCCTTGAAAGCAATCAAAACACCAAGATCAGTGTTTTTGAAAACTCTAGATTTTCAAGAAATGGCGCCGTTGACATCGGGGTAAACCGGAACTGATGTCATGTCATCTCTTCTGGGTTACCAAAGCGGAGAGCCAATCATGCAGGCATTGCCCAGGTATAACTAATTGAAGTCAAGGGATGTACTAGGTAGGTGATTTGGTGGCAAGTGGCTAATGCGGTATTAAACCCAAAAGCAAACATTTATTTTATTGCAGCTTTTTAATTCTTAGATCTGATGGCTGCATTTGTTTTCTTTTTGAGGGCCAGTTCACACCACATGCAGTCCAGTATTTTATTTTCTGCATCAAAAACGCATGGAAAATAGGTTACATGGTTTTCAATGGCATAGTTCACACCAGTGCAGTCAGTTTCAGGGCTTTCCAATTCCAGAATAAAAAGTAGAACATGCTGCATTTTTCTGGCACTGGACTGTACTAGAACGCTATGAAACACATAAAAAATGCACTGAAATGCACTGGAAGGCATCAAAAACACAGCGAACCCCGGTACAGTGAAAAAAATAGGAAAGAAGAAGAAAAAAGCATCTGGAAATGCATCAAAAATGCACTGGAACGTACCAAAAATGCATTAAAAACGAACATGCAGAAATGCATCAGGAACGGATCTGGAGTATATTTTTGTGACGTGAACCAGCCCCGAGGCTTACTTTCCTGTAATTTAATCTGGTGATCTGGCCAGTAAGTCTGTTGTTTTTCAAAGAGAAAAGCTCTCTTGTGGATGTAGCAGTTAAAGAGACAAGACAAAACATTTTCCACTGACAGGGGGTGAATGCTCCAGACCCGACCGACTGGGGTGTGGTACTGTTTGCCGCCCCCCCCCCCCAAAAAAAAATGACCACCGTCCGCCACTGCCCACCCTCCTTCCGCTGCCTCTTGCGGAGACCAGAAGTGATGCAGCTGGCGGCAATGGTTGCCCTGTACAGAGAGAGAAAATTATGTTGCTCCTCTCTCTCCATAACTCTGGAAACCGGGAGCGACGAGCAGTTTGCCACTTCCGGTTCCGCCCCTTTGTTTACCTGGCCACCAGTGGCCAGGAAAGCAACTGATCAGACCGATCTGTGTCTGATTGGCTGCATGGGAGGCCAGAGGAGAGATTTGGTCTAATAGATCCCATATCTCTCCATAAAGAGGACCTGTCACGGCCCATACTGTCACAAAGGATGTTGTTCGTACAAGTTAGTACAAAAAAAAGTGTTAACGTTTTTTAAAAAAATGACTAAAATAAAGTGCCCCTGTCCCATTGTGCTTACGCGCAAATGTGAATGCATACATTACTCCCGCACGCATATGTAAACGGTAATCGCACCACGCGTGAGGTATTGTCGCCAACATCAGAGTGAGAGCAATAATTCTAGCACAGGCCTCCTCTGTAATTCTAAACAGGTAATCTGTAAAAGTGTTCAAAGTATTGCCTATGGAGAATTTTAAGCATCGCAGTTTGCTGCCATTTTACGGGCAGACGCAATTTTAAAGCATGACATGTTCGGTATCTATTTAATCAGCGTAATCAGTACCTCCACTTTTGTTGAGAAAAAAGAAAAAAAAACACTCCCCTCTGGATGATTTATGTACACGGCAGGGATTTATACAAACTTTGTTGCAGATTCTTACCATTTGTTATTCTGAAGAAATAGCTGGTTGTTTGTGTTTATGTAAAAAATGAATGAATGAATATGAATGGGAGTGTCTATCAATCAGCTGTTGCACCTGCAGGGTCCTAAGAGGTGAAACTGAAGTGCCACACCACTGCTAAGAGGTTCAGATAAAACTCTATTCCATTAAAGGGCAGGAGTAAATTTCAAAAAGTGGCTGTGGCTTGTACCCCTGGCCTTTGATGGAATAAAGTTGTATCTGGACCTCTTAGCAGTGGTGTGTCGCTTCAGTTTCAACTCTTTTTTACATTACAACACAAGCCAGGGAGACCATGGAGATCCATTGGGGTGTAGAAGCCACCTGCCCAGGAACCAGATCATTTACACCAACAGTGATACCTCAATGCAAAAGGGGAAGCTCCGCTTACCTGCCTCCCCCCCTCTCCACTGGCACCATTTTTGGGGGAGGGGGTACCTGGTTTTGACAAGCACTCGCTCCCACTTCCAGCTGAGTTTACCATGACAAACTCAGCCAGAAATTCAGCCCCCTCCTCCTTCCCCTGCAGCCGGCCCATTAGCAGAACGAAGCACGATTTGCGCATGCGCAGTAGGGAACTGGCTGTGGAGCTGCAGGGCTTCACTGCCGGTTTCCTTTATTAACCACTTGCCTACTGGGCACTTTTACCTCCTTCTTGCTCAGGCCAATTTTCAGCTTTCAGTGCTGTCACACTTTGAATGATAATTGCGCGGTCATGCTACACTGTACCCATATGAAATTTTATAATTTTTTTTTTTTACAGATAGAGCTTTCTTTTGGTGGTATTTAATCACCACTGGGCTTTTTATTTTTGGCTAAACAAACAAAAAAAAAACAGAAAATGTTGAAGAAAAAAAAAAAAAACGTTTTCATAGTTTGTTATAAAATTTTTTAAACGGCTCATTTTTCTCCTTCATTGATGGCCACTGATAGGCTGCACTGATAAGGCGGCACTGATGAGGCTGCACTTATAGGTGGCACTATGGCCACTGATAGCACTGAAGGGTACTGATGGGCGGCGCCCCAGACCCAGAAGTGCAGTCACTTACCTGTATGATTCTGCACAGGCAAGCCAACTTACTGCTATATATATGTACTGTATATTGTTGGTAAGTGGTTAAAATATATATTTTTTTAATTCTTTAAGGGTGGCTTCACACATTTACGTTACACCAGTCTACATGGATGATGAAATTCAGTTAAAGTGGAACCACAGTGATATGACATCAACGCGCTTGGTTGACATGCTAGTCTTGTTCCGGAGGCGTACAGACCTGGGAACTCAGTGCAGGGATGGTGAGAACCCCTCATAATGGGCACAGCAGGAATGCAGACTTGAAAATCCAATGCAAAGATTATGTGAACCCCTTATAATGGGGACAGGAGCTGTGAAGACGAAATCCTGAGAACTCAATGCAGAGATGATGGGAACACCCCAAAATGGGCACAAGCAGGTGTGCAGACCCGGGATGATGAGAACCCTCCAAAATGGGCACAGTAAAAATGCAGACTTGAAAATCCATTGCAAAGATGATGTAAACCTCTCATAATGGGGACAGCAGGTGTGTGGACTTAGGAACTCAGCACAGGGATGCTGGGAATCCCTCATAATAGACACAGCAGGTGTACAGAGCCAGAGACCTGGGAACTTAGTGCAGGGATGGTGGGAACCCCTCATAATGGACACAGCAGGTATACAGGCCCAGGAACTCAGCACAGGAATGATGGGAACCCCTCATAATGGGCACAGCAGGTGTACAGGCCCAGGAACTCAGCACAGGGATGATGGGAACCCCTCATAATGGGCACAGCAGGTGTACAGGCCCAGGAACTCAGCACAGGGATGATGGGAACCCCTCATAATGGGCACAGCAGGTGTACAGACCCAGAGACCTGGGAACTTAGTGCAGGGATGGTGGGAACCCCTCATAATGGGCACTGCAAAAATGCAGACCTGAAAATCCAATACAAAGATGATGTGAACCCCCTCATAATGGGCACAGCAGGTGTACAGACCCAGAGACCTGGGAACTTAGTGCAGGGATGGTGGGAAACCCTCATAATGGGCACAACAGAAATGCAATACTTGAAAATCCAATACAAAGATGATGTAAACCTCTCATAATCGTGACAGCAGTTGTGTGGACTTGGGAATTCAGGACAGGGATGGTGGGAACCCCCCATAATGGACACAGCAGGTGTACAGGCCCGGGAACTCAGCACAGGGATGATGGGAACCCCTCATAATGGGCACAGCAGGTGTACAGACCCAGAGACCTGGGAACTTAGTGCAGGGATGGTGGGAACCCCTCATAATGGGCACTGCAGAAATGCACACCTGAAAATCCAATACAAAGATGATGTGAACCCCCTCATAATGGGGACAGCGGTTGTGAAAACCTGAGAACCCAATGTAAAGATTATAGTAACCCCCCAAAATGGACACAGTAGGTGTGCACACCCAAGAACTCAATGTAGGGATGGTGGGAATCCCTGCAAATGGGCACAGCAGGTGTGCAGACCCAAGAACTCAATGTAGGGATGGTGGGAGCCCTGAAAACGGGCACAGCAGGTGTGTAGACCTGGGATGGCGGGGACCCTTCATAAGCTATTTAAAGAGTTAAACTATTAAGGGGTTTTTAGCTCTCCAGTATCCTCCAGACATTGAAATATTCCTTTTGGTCACATTAACTCTTCAAATTCTAAGCTGCCCAAGTGGAGAAGAAAAGGATGTAGATGCCAGCTTCCATATTCACATCTTAGCAGATTCTTTTTAAATCAGGGCCCCGGAAATAAAGTGACCCATTCGTTTTCATCGCTGTAATTAGATTTGATGGCACGGCGCGGCCACGCGTCCTCCATACCTCGGCCATATATTAAGGCGTTAACCTTGAATTTGTTATCTGATGCTATAATTTGCTGGCCTTGCATGCCGCAGCTCCTGTAAGTGTGCTGAGCAGCTACGTGACTGATTACCGCCTAGTGCTTTCACACCGGCTGATCTAGAACGTTCCGACTACATTTAAATCACAAATGACTGTCTCTCCTGCGCAAATTATCTCAGGCCGGCGGAGCCAAACTCCGGAGCCCATCTTAATGCGGCGCGCCTGCATAATGACAACACTGTGTTTGTGTAGGCACAGATGGGTAGGTTGATGGATAGGTGACACTTTGCTGGAGTACATGCGGCATTGTGACACGCTAACAAGTAATAGACACAGGTAGCGTCTGTGATAATTGAAAAGGAAGGTGATGCATTACCATGGGAGCTCAGATTTAATGTTCCAATCATACACTATTAGTCCGTTAAGTAGTTTATTAATACAGTGAATAAAAATGCAGCTGATACTGTCCTTGGATTGAAGGAAACATCCCGACGGTTAAGGAGACATTCCAGTCAACCGTAACAACGCGGCACCGGAAGGGAAACCACAGAGAAGATACTTTGAGTTATTAAAGCCAAACCCCATGCAGATATAATAACAGTCATGTACCCATTACAAATCATTAAATGCATTTTTAACCCTCTACATCAGGGATATGCAATTAGTGGACCTCCAGCTGTTGCAAAACTACAAGTCCCATCATGCCTCTGCCTCTGGGTGTCATGCTTGTGGCTGTCAGAGTCTTGCTATGCCTCATGGGACTTGTAGTTCTGTAGCTGGAGGTCCGCTAATTGCATATCCCTGCTCTACATGATGAAGATAAACAAAAAAAAAAAAACGCCTGAACGCAGTTTTGCAACTTTGACAGTAAAACTGTTCATATCATGCCAACTACTAAGTGTATCCACATGAATTATACCGCTTTTTTTTTTTCAAGATAAATTAGGCATTAAAGAGGAACTCCGGCCAACCTTCCTTTTTTTTGCCCCACCTACCTGATGATGGTATCTGAAATTTTAAATACAAACCCATCCAGTGGATCCAGCGTTGAGCGGGCCTCTCGATGACGTGCCAATAGGCCTGCCCCTTCCTCCTTTCCTTGAATGAAAGGCTATGCCTACTGGCATAGGTGTGCGCAGCCTATTGCATTAGGGTGTGCACCACAAAGCGCAAAGGTCAGAAGGGCAGAGATAGGTGTCAGTGGTATATTTTTATTTGTTTTTTACAATTTTGTTTTTGTTATTATTTTTTACAATATTATATTTTATTATTTTTTTTAGGAGCCCTGCTGGGGGGCTTTAATGAAATATCAGGGGTCTAAACAAACCCCTGATGTCTCACTTTTGAGACAGAGAAAGAGACTGAGGACAGAGATTCCCCCGTCTCTTTCTCTGCAGCCAGGCAGCAGGGGGAATCTGCACAGTATAGGGTGATTAGGGTGAGCCCAGGCAGAGCTGCCACCCTATGTGCGCACGCCTATGCCTACTGGGATATGTGATGTACATATCCCGGGAGGTACAGCGGGAAAATGTGCGTGTCATTCGTGAGTGACATGCATGGGGAGGCGGGGCGGACTTTAAACGCTTAAGGGCCGCCCCATGTACATATACTGCAGGGCAGTCCTTTAGCGCAAAACCATGTACCTGTATGTGATCTGGGGCATGTTTGCACCACCGGAGTCTTGCTCCCACTGTGATTGGACACAGCGGGAGCCAATCAGCAGGTCTGGCGATCGCTCGGTGAGAGGCAGAATGTCCCGGCAGACTGTTCTACCACAGGGGAAAATGGAGATCTTGTGTTTCTGCTAAGCAGAAACACAGATCTCTGTTTTCCTTTAGTCAAAGCACATCCTTTAGAAAGCACCCCCTTCCTTTAGAAAGCACCCCCTAGGGACACATTTAACCCTTTTATTGCCCCTGATGTTAACCCATTCCCTGCCAGTGTCATTAGTAGAGTGACAGTGCATTTGTTTTTTTTAGCACTGGTCCCCAAAAAGTGTCACTTTGTTCGGTGCAATGTCGCAGTACCGCTAAAAATCGCTGATCACTGCCATTATTAGCAAAAAATATTAAAAAATAAAAAGTCCCTAAATCTACCTCACAGTTTGTAGACGCTATAACTTTTGTGCAAACCAATCAATATACAGTATGTTTTGGGGTTTTTTTTTTTTTACCAGAAACATGTAGCAGAATACATATTGGCCTAAATTGATGAAGAAATTTGATTTTTTACATTTTTATTGGATGTGTTTTATAACAGAGAGTAAAAAAATATTGTTTTTTTTTTTTTTTTAAATGTCGCCCTTTTTTTGTTTATAGTGCAAAAAATAAAACCTGCACTGGTGATCAAATACCACCAAAAGAAAACTCTATTTGTGGGGAAAAAGGGACAATTTTATTTGGGTACAGTGTCGCACGACTGCGCATTTGTCAGTTAAAATAACGTAGTGCCGTATCGCAAAAAATGGCCTGGTCAGGTAGGGTTTAAACCTTCCAGAGCTGAAGTGGTTAAGTAAAAAAAAAAAAAAGGAGCAAACACAAGAAGAAAAAAAAAGCAATGACCCATTCCTACAGAGGAAGGGAAGAGTGGTGGAGGGGCGGGAAGGTCCTCGGGAGGCTGAAGGTCTAATTTAAATAGTCATGGATATCTCGTGATTTTTGTATTATCGACAAAAAACTGGCAGAAAATAATTTTAAAAACATATGTGACAAACGCGGGTATCAGATCCCTGCCCTCCTCACTAACTCGTGACAGAGGAGTGGCCAATCTCACACTTACTCAGCTGTCCCTGGCACATAGATTTTCCAGCTTGCGGGACCACAATCTAGGTGCCAGCAGCCTGAGAGCGATTGTCACTGGGCTATGTTAAACAATTTACCCTTTAACTATCACCACCCCCCTGGACCAAGCAGGAGAAACTCGTAAATTTAGCAATGCCCATTATGATTGTAGAATAATTGTCTGTAAAACACACTGTCACCACAGACAGGTATGTACATAGGATTTACCCCATACAGTAGCACTCTTCAAGGAGACAGGTTCTTTTTTTTTAGCTTGCATTAAGAGCTTAGGGACAAGCTGGATACACACTATGCAATTTTCTTTAGATTTTTTCCTTTAGATTTACCAAAACCATACAGTATAATAGGAGGTCAAACCTAAACACTTTCAATTTGTATGCAATAAGGCAGACCCTTGCATTGCATAGTTGAAGGTACATCTAATGGAAATTGAACAACAAAAGTTGTATAGTATGTATCCAGCTCAACACTTTTTAAAATAAGGTTTTAATAATGAAAGGTCAAAATTGGTGCAAATAAAATATTTACAGAAAAAAAGGTGTTTCATAAAAATAAAGACATAATTCAGCAACAGAGAGGTGGGAGGAATTGTACTCCATCGTTGATGTCAAAGGGAGGCATAATGCTCCATTGTTGGCGTTAGTGGGAGGAATAGTACTCTGTTGTTGGTGTCAGTGGGAGGAATAGTGATCCATCATCTGTGTCAGTGGGAGGAATGATACTCCATCGTTGGTGTCAGTGGGAGGAATAGTACTCCGTCATTGGTGTCAGTGGGAGGAATAGTGCTCCATCATCGGTGTCAGTGGGAGGAATGGTGCTCCATCGCTGGTGTCAGTGGGAGGAATCATTGGTGTCAGAGGGAGGAATAGTATTCCATCATTGGTGTTGGTGGGAGGAATAGCACTCCATCGTTGGTGTCAAAGGGAGGGATAATGCTCCATCGTTGGTGTCAGTGGAAGGAATAGTGCCCCATCATTGGTGTCAGTGGGAGGAATAGTGCCCATCATTCGTGTAAGTGGAAGGAATAGTGTTATATCATTGATGTCAGTGAGAGGAACAGTGCCTCATTGTTGGTGTCAGTGGGAGGAATTATATCTTCTTGTTAATGTTAATGGAAGGAATAGTGCTCCATGGGTCGGATAAAAGCAAGCAAAGGGCCACAGTTTGGAAACCACTGGTTTAGAGTCTGCATTTTTCTTTGCTTTCCGTTTCCTGGTTGAGCAGATTGCTCTCATTCAGGACAAGACAGGAATTAAGGGCATATATCCCTAATGGGGACACAGACAATTTAAAAAGAAAAAAATAAACGTTCCCAGTCATATTATATCCAAAATTAAAAAAATAAGTTTTGGCTGGAGTTGGGTGCTGGAGGTTTTTCCACTATCATGACAATTAATAGACTATGATGCCAAAATGGGAACGCGTTGAACACAATGTCCAGGAATCCTTCCTTGTATGTGAAACGGCGTGCAACCAGAGGTCAGAGCAGGAGCTTAATGCGGCTTTGATAAGTTGCCCTGTACTGAAATCCCTGCAGACTGCACATCAAGCACATATCAAGCAGTGAAGATCCGTACCCGAGGCTGGAGACTTCCCTGAAGTCTTTACACAAATCAAGAGACTGAACTTCTAAGGGGTTTGCCTGCCGTCTCATAATTCAAAATGTATGCAACTAAAATGAAACCAAATACACAACATACATTTTGTACATACTCTGACTATGACATCATCATAAAATAACAAGTAATATCAACTGAGGCCACTAAGGCTAATAAAGTAGAACTAAAGGCATTTTTAGAACCCCTGTTAGATTTTTTTTGCCATCTGTGTCCCGTTGGGGAGATTTCCCTTCAAATGGATCTTCATTGAATCTCAAGCACCACAAATCAAAAGCATAATTTATCTATTTTTTAATATTCAAAGCAAACTCCCCCATCCATCTAGTTCTCCATGCTTTATTTTGCTGAGAAGTCACTTTGAAAAATACCCCCTAGCATTTCTGGCCCCGGCCATCTTGAGTAAGGGCAGATGACTCATGTATCATTTACTTCCTGGAATCCATCTGCCCTTAGCTCAAGCAGGCAGGAGGGTGTGCTTAGAAAACCCCTCCTCTTCTCCTTCCCTCCTGAAGACACCTGGGGTGTATGCCATAATTTCCTTAGGCATGAAACAAGGAAGTAACTGAAGAAATGTAAAAAAAAAAAAAAAAATTTAACACAAGTAAATATGATATGCTTTCCTATTTATTTACTAGGACTGTGGTCAGGTCAGTACTCTGTGTAGACCAGTCAAGTTCCTCCACCCCAAACTCTCTCATCCATCTTTTTATGGAGCTTGCTTTGTGCGTTGGTCCAAATCATTTGGAGGGGGGGGGGTTATGGTGTGGGGTTGTTTTTCAGGGGTTGGGCTTGGCCCCTTGGTTCCTGTCGTCAGCATACAAAGACATTTTGGACAATTTCATGCTCCCAACTTTGTGGGAACAGTTTGGGGATGGCCCCTTCCTGTTCCAACATGACTGTGCACCACTGCACAAAGCAAGGTCCATAAAGACATGGATGAGCAAGTTTGGGTGGAGGAACTTGACTGGCCTGCACCTGAACCCGATAGAATATATTTGGGATGAATTAGAGCAGAGACTGTGAGCCAGGCCTTCTCATCCAACATCAGTGTCTGACCTCACAAGTGCGCTGGAAGAATGGTCAAACCCATAGGCACTCTCCTAAACTTGTTGCCAACCTTCCCAAAATAGTTGAAGCTGTTATAGCTGCAAAGGGTGGGCCAACTCAATATTGAACCCTACAGACTAAGACCGGGATGCCATTAAAGTTCATGTGCTTGTAAAGGCAGACGTCCCAATATTTCATGTAAACAGGTATCTCAATAAATTTGACAATATACAGGGTGGGCCATTTATATGGATACACCTTAATAAAATGGGAATGGTTGGTGATATTAACTTCCTGTTTGTGGCACATTAGTATATGTGAGGGGGGGAAATTTTCAAGATGGGTGGTGACCATGGCGGCCATTTTGAAGTCAGCCATTTTGAATCCAACTTTTGTTTTTTCAATAGGAAGAGGGTCATGTGACACATCAGACTTATTGGGAATTTCACAAGAAAAACAATGGTGTGCTTGGTTTTAACGTAACTTTATTCTTTCATGAGTTATTTACAAGTTTCTGACCACTTATAAAATGTGTTCAATGTGCTGCCCATTGTATTGGATTGTCAATGCAACCCTCTTCTCCCACTCTTCACACACTGATAGCAACACCGCAGGAGAAATGCTAGCACAGGCTTCCAGTATCCGTAGTTTCAGGTGCTGCACATCTTCACAGCATAGACAATTGCCTTCAGATGACCCCAAAGATAAAAGTCTAAGGGGGTCAGATCGGGAGACCTTGGGGGCCATTCAACTGGCCCACGACGACCAATCCAGTTGAATGGCTCCCAAGGTCTCCTGATCTGACCCCCTTAGACTTTTATCTTTGGGGTCATCTGAAGGCAATTGTCTATGCTGTGAAGATACGAGATGTGCAGCACCTGAAACTATGGATACTGGAAGCCTGTGCTAGCATTTCTCCTGCGGTGTTGCTATCAGTGTGTTAAGAGTGGGAGAAGAGGGTTGCATTGACAATCCAACACAATGGGCAGCACATTGAACACATTTTATAAGTGGTCAGAAACTTGTAAATAACTCATGAAAGAATAAATTTACGTTAAAACCAAGCACACCATTGTTTTTTTTTGTGAAATTCCCAATAAGTCTGATGTGTCACATGACCCTCTTCCTATTGAAAAAACAAAAGTTGTATTCAAAATGGCCGACTTAAAAATGGCCGCCATGGTCACCACCCATCTTGAAAAGTTTCCCCCCTCACATATACTAATGTGCCACAAACAGGAAGTTAATATCACCAACCATTCCCATTTTATTAAGGTGTATCCATATAAATGGCCCACCCTGTAGTTCAGAGGGCACAAATATCGCTCAGGGAAGCCTTGAGCAACATCACTACTGCAGTCCCTAAGGTGGTAACAAAAAAGGTGAAAGTGCCTCAGTTTAAGGCAGAATTCTACAGTATGTTTTTTTTATTTTTTTAAATTGACCTGCACGTAGTAAAATAAAGATTGCGGCTGCAATACTTACCTTCAATCTGGAGTTGTCTCCAGCTGAAACTCATCCACTAGGTGGTACCCCTCTTCCAGGTTCAATAACAGCCAACATAATTTAATCCATTTCTTGTAAGCACAGGCTGTCACAGATATCACCGTGTTTGCCTGGTTCACCGTACAGCACTGTGTGTTGTGGTGTTGAGAACCACCCATTGCTGATGCTGGAAGAAGAGAGAATGGAGCCTGTGTCCAAGTCTTGTGACCAGCCAGAAGATTTGGTATGTATACAGCATATTAAAATAAAAAAATAAAGAGTTATAAGGCACAGAATGGGTGTTCTGCGGAAACCTGGAGATAGGCTTTAATAACTGGGTTGGAGGCTGATGGTTTTGAATGAGGGTATTAATTATAACAGGATACTGTATTATCCTTCTTCCAGTATTACCAGTGATCTGAAGACAATTTGAAAAAAAATCCAATTTTAAATCAGAATTTTTAATCAAGGTAATAGGAGGGAAAGTCAAGATGTCTGATGGGAATATGTTTCCACTGTAATCCCATGGATACAGTATGTAAGAAGAAGATGACTAAGCCCTTGAATGTCCACCCATAACGACAATATCTGTGTATTGGGAAACTGACACAACGCAGCACAACATGACGTCCCCAGGGGCTCAGGGTAAGAAAGATTGCAGGGTTTTTAGCCTGGAACAGCTAGACATCCCATGCATTCACACTGTGAACATCTGGCTGACCATCGCTAGAATCTTGAAGAAAGATTTTTGGTTTTGCACATACTTTAGCCTATGATGTATTTCTTTAATTAAAATGTGAAGATCTGGGAGTTCGGATTGCCGGATGTTGTAATCGCTCAAGTTTATTGGGCAGCCCCGGATAGCTGTGCATTCGGTTTAACGGCCCCAGCCAAGAGCCAATAAAACACAGATGTACAGAGATTGTCGACGCTTATGATTCATGGCAGAGTGTCTCGCTAATAAACATTATTTGTGATTTGCCGGAAGAGAGCATTAGAATCTGAAAACTTTTCTTAAAGTTGAACTCCAGACTTCTCTTCAGTCTGGAAGTTGTACCGGCTCCTCTCCTGTACTGACATTGCTGCCTCCGATTAACTGCACACTGTGAGCTTCTTATAACCACAGCGCTGTGCATAGTCTGTGCAGAAAGTACAGCTGTGGGAGGGGCCTGACAGGCTCCACCCACTACAGGCTGCCTGCAGAAAATGACAAGAGAGGGCGGAGACAAGACCAGTCACCAGTGGTGGCCTGTCCATACGGGGCGCTGCCCCCCTGATCAATGCGTCCGGCCCCTAATCTACATGCAGGGAGCTGGACGCATGGATTCCAATTTTTTTTTGTTTTTTAGAAGCACGTGATTAGAACCAGAGGCTCTAATAGGCTTAAAAAAGGGTGGGCTCGGGGCGCAGAGCACTGCGCCCTGTACCCACCCAGTTGTGCCCAATCAGGAAACGGGTCCTGAGACCCGATTGGCCGAGAGGAGAAGCAATCGTATTGGCTGCCGAAGAGAAGACGCAGGGGAAGCCGCCATGAAGCCGAGGAGAAGCAGATGCTGTATGAAGCAGACGAGGAGGAAGCGCTGCCCACAACCTAGAGGTGGTAAGTGCAGGGCTGTTAGGCTGATGATCGAGCGATGGGGGGTGTGTCCGACCTACCGACTGAGAGGTGGGGAGGCGGTCTGTTTTGCTTCCCC
Organism: Glandirana rugosa; assembly: GCA_018402905.1. NCBI lineage: Eukaryota > Metazoa > Chordata > Amphibia > Anura > Ranidae > Glandirana > Glandirana rugosa. Next base: position 303,797 of record BLSH010206717.1, read on the forward strand.
CCCAAAAAAAATATTGCACCAGCCGCCACTGCCAGTCACCCTGCACAAGAAGAAAGAGCAGCAGTGACCAGTCTTTGCTTCTGTGCAGGAGCTTTCTGTAATAATAAAGTTTTACACTGGATTCTGGCACAGACCTATAAAGAAATCCAAAAGCCAAGGGGTATATTTATAAAAAATCTTCATAGCTATTCATCAATTGAAACTGCATGCAAATGTATTCTGTGCAATTAGAGCAGAATCAAATGTTTTTTCTATATCCTCTGCAGTTCCTCATTATGGTCACTAGATGGAGATGAGGAGCATATCTATTTTCTATGATAGTCAGCTCCATCTAGTGGTCAAAATGCAATATTTCCACATGCAGACATTCGAACAGCAGAAAATAAAACCTGAGAACATTTGAATAATTTTGTCCCTTTTCCCCATTTTGCCCCTCAGAATGAATTTGCATGCAGTTTCAATGAATGAACAGCTATGCAACTTTTTATAAATACACCCCAAAGATTTAAATAAGACATATGCCTCACGTATTTAGACAAAATGTGCTTATCCCGGAGTCTAGCTTGAAGGGTTTGCTCACACTAGCGGTTGAGGGGCAGTAAAACTCCACAGTTGAGCTGTAATTTTACTGTTCCCCCTTTTAGCTGCAAAAGCAGCAACTGGGGGTGTACACATGCTGCAGCTGCGATGCCTTGCTTTGCAGCTGAGGCAGGAATTATACCCCCTGCCACTTTCGTTGAGCATAATACCCACTGAGTATGACTAATTCAAGTGAAGAGGGCAGCTCTGCAACCTCCCCGTAACCAAGTACAATGCATGTTGTTGCATGATAGGACGGGGTTCAAGGCGTTGAAGCAACTTGAGGAGTGAGCCACGTTTGCAAGTAGCATTTGACAGGCAGTAAAGAGGTGTTGTATCAAGGCACTTGTGAATGAGAAGACACACAAGCAAAAACACCGCTCTGATCAGTGAAGCCAGTTCTCAGATAATCACTAGCTACACCCTCACCCACATGCTCTGGCTCACGAATGTCCTTCACACATTCAGAATATCAGCATAGCAGAATCCAAAAGGAAGAAGGCGCTTTTGTCGCTGAAACGCGTCAGCCTTCGCCTGCCGCTTGTATGGTCATGATGGAATAAAAGAAAATCATATGTATTTCCAAGAGTGCCAGCTCTTCCTTTTGGATTCTACTGGTGAATAAGCCCTAAGCTCATCGAAGCCATTGAAGCCTGTGAAATTGCGCTACTTCGTGGCTATATCAAAGCTGCCTGTCAGTGCGATTTTTTGTGTGCAACTTGGCGACATCTGTGAGATTTCATGCACAGATGTCAATGCAAGTCGCACATGAAATTGCCAAAAATAGTGCAGGAAACGTTTTCAAATTGGTTGGTTAGTCGGTGTTGCACCAATTCGAAAATAGAGTAAGACTTTTCATGCGATTTTGAGCTGTCTAATTGCATGACAAGTTGCACTGGTGTGAACAGGGGTTATTAGTAACTGCTATTTTTAATACACCCAAATAACCATAAAATGGAAGCGATAACTATCGCGTTTTAAGCCGCTGTGTTTTCAGAGGCGTTCCCTTCCTTCATTAATGCTATGGTGTGAATTCATTTAAGTTGTAACAATATTTTTCTTTTTAAGCGATTGCCACTTTAGCAGGAAAAACACCAGATGTTTTTTTATTTCTCCTCTGAGAAAACAAGTTATAATAGAGGAACTTTTTCTTAGGCAGGTTCCTTGGAGGGAGGGGAAGCTTTCGGAAGATGGTGACATGTACTTGTATAGTGAGACAAGCCCTAGAATCAAAGAACAGTAATCGTATGGAGTGTAACAGCGATGGTAATAATATTAGTAATGATTCTCCATCTACAGAACATGTACCCACGCGTTCCACGACATTAGTCATGCAGCCGATTGTCTACTACACTCGGGGCTAAGACTCCAGACTGTTGTAGTAGGTGCATAATTTTATGACAACTTAAGTTAACAATACAAAGGTCTGTGCCAAGGAAAAATCTCTTATTATACAGCAAAACAATGACATAAAGTGACAATTGCTCCATATGCACTTAATTAGCTTGCATGGAACTATGGCGGCTTTTCTCCCCCTCTTTTTTCCTTTTTGTGTTACTGTATACTATATATTTCCCTGTATCTATATATAGATATAGCTGTAGATGCATCTATTGTCTGTACGCCACAATAACCAATAAATGCAAAAATACAAAACAAATTGTGCTTAGTGCAAAGTGCAAAAAAAAAAAAAAAATTAAAGAAAAGAAGTCAATGTCAATGTGAAAAATAGTATGTATGTAGTTTTTTATGTTTAAATGTATTGCTGGTGGCTGCTGCCATATATATGAAGATTGTATATGTTTGCAATTGAAAGCTAGACCAGACTTCCCTTAGGCTGTCATTAATTAGTCAATCACCTGCAATTGCTAGCTGCGCTCACTGCTTTCCACAACTAACCATTGTGTCCACAAACATCCTAAGAGCCGGTTCACACTGAGGCGATCCGACTTCATGCACGACTTTGCAGGCGACTTCAGCGCGACTTCAGTGCGACTTTGGGCAATTTATAGCGCGACTTACAACACAACTTCATGCCAGGCGACTTTGCTGTGGCCAATCAGAGAAGGGAGGGAGGGGACTGCCCTAAAATAAATTCTATTCTTTTCACTGTGAAGTCGCTTCTTTTTAGATGGGGATCCGACTTGGAGGCGACTTCCATTGATTTCTATGGGCACAAGTCGGATAGAAGTAGCCTCAAAGTAGTACAGGAACCTTTTCAGAAGTCGGAGCGACTTCAGTAGTGTACATTTAGACTGCTTCCATTCACTTCTATGGGATTTCACTTTGCAAGCGACTTGGGGCGACTTGGAGCGGCACAAGTTGCCTCCCAAGTCGCTGTAGTGTTACTGTTGCACGCTTCTATGCAATTATATATAATGTTGATGTTTCTCTGAGATGTTTATAGAGTCCACATAAATGTCCACACAAAGAACCCCTCTGGAGGGCCTGGCTGGAGGAAAAGAAAAACTAATAATATTAAGTCCCTTTTATCCTCCTCCTGTGTACTTAAGGGGCTTTATTTGCCAGCAGTTTTTTCCAGAAACAGCAAGTGTCCAGTGAAGAATCGTTCATACTGTGCAAAGTTTTTTTAATTCCTAATCACCCATGCGCCTCGTGTCCTCTGGCCCCCTTAAGTTATGTACTCACCAGAAATACGTTCTTTATCGCTTATACTCAATGTGGCATGTTGTCCTTTGGTCTGCCTGGATAGCGTCTTTGAATTACCTTCCTCCTCCCTCCAGGAGATCAAAGTTCTTCCTTAATGTCTACCGCTTGTGGATATGTGCATACAAGAGACAGGGAGATGCCACATAGTGTAAAACCATTTTTTATTAGCACACTCCCTCCCTTAAAACATGCTTACATCACACAAATAAAAATAGCACATTGATAATCACGATAATCGCAGTACATCACCAAGTATCTCAGCTCAGTTCACCACTGTCTCTCCTCTCAACTGTATCGTTCTATGGAGGAGCTGCGAATAGCTGGCTGTCAGATCAAAAGCCGTGTGGTCACGCCCACGAGCTGCGTTGGGTGCCACCTTGCTGTGAACACGGTTCCTCCTCCTCCTCTTCATCATCATCCTCGTCCTCCTCATCCTCCAGAACTGTCCCCTGGCTTGAACATTTTTGACCTGGCCTATGCTGCTGCAGGAACCCACCCTCCGAGCCACTTGTGAATGAGTGGCCTGATAACCGTGGAAATGACCCCTCTTTCTCCTCCTCCTGTGCCACATCCTTTTCCATCAGCGCCCGAAGTGTTTTTTTCAAGGAGACATAGAAGTGGGATAGTAACGCTGAGAACAGAGTCATCGGCACTGGCCATGTTGGTGGAGTACTCAAAACAACGCAATATGGTACACAGGTCTCGCATGGAGGCCCACTCATTGGTGGTGAAGTGGTGCTGTTCCGCAGAGCGACTGACCCGTGTGTGCTGCAGCTGAAACTCCACTATTGCCTGCTGCTGCTCGCACAGTCTCTCCAGCATGTGCAAGGTGAAGCTCCACCTTGTGGGCATGTCGCATAGGAGGCGGTGAGCGGGAAGGCCGAAGTTCCGCTGCAGCGCAGACAGGCGAGCAGCAGCAGGGTGAGAACGCCGAAAGCGCGCACAGAGGGCCCGCACTTTCTGCAGCAGCTCTGACATATCCGGGTAGTTTTTTTAGAAAATTCTGCACCACCAAATTCAGCACATGCGCCAGGCAAGGGATGTGCATCAAACGGGCTAGGCCCAGAGCTGCTACGAGATTTCGCCCATTATCGCACACCACCAGGCCGGGCTTGAGGCTCAGTGGCAACAATCACTCATCAGTCTGTTGTTCAATGCCCATCCACAGCTGCTGCGCAGTGTGGGGTTTATCCCCCAAACGTATCAGTTTTAAAACAGCCTGCTGTCATTTTCCCCTGGATGTGCTGTAGTTGGTGGCGAAGGTGTTACGCTGAGCGGATGAGGAGGTGGTAGAGGAGGAGGAGGAAGCACAGTAGAAGGAGGAGGCAACAGGAGGCAAAGAGAAATGCCCGGCATTCCTTGGTGGCGGAAGGACATGCGCCAAACGGCTAGCCACCTCAGGCCCACCCACCACTACGTTTGCCCAGTGTGCAGTTAGCGAGATATAGCGTCCCTGCCCATGCTTACTGGTCCAGGTATCAGTGGTTATGTGGACCTTGCCACAGATGGCATTGCGCAGTGCACACTTGATCTCGTCCCCGACTTGTTTGTGCAGGGAAGGGATGGCTCGCCTGGAAAAGTAGTGGCGGCTGGGAACCACGTACTGTGGGACAGCCACCGCCATCAGGTTTTTAAAACTGTCCGTGTCCACCAGACGGAATGACAGCATTTCAAAGGCCAGGAATTTTGAAATGCTGCCATTCAGGGCCAGGGATCGCGGATGGGTAGGGGGGTACTTCCTCTTTCTCTCCAGTGTTTGGGAGATGGAGAGCTGTAAGCTTCCATGGGACCGTGTGGAAATGCTTGGGGACGGAGGCGGACATGGTGGCGTTGCTGTCACATGCTCGGTTTGCTGGGTGGCAGGTGACACTGGCACTGTAGAGGTGGAGGAAGAGGCCAAGGCAGCAGCAGAAGAGGAAGCAGGAGGAGGCCAAGACCTTTCTTGGATTTTGAGGTACTTATTCCACTGCAGCAAGTGCTTTGCATTTAGATGCCTGGTCATGAAGGTTGTGCTCAGGTTTAGAACATTTATGCCTCGCTTCAGGCTCTCATTGCACAGTGTGCAAACCACTTGTGTCTTGTAGTCAGCACATTGTCTGAAGAACTGCCACGCCGGGGAATGCCTTTGAGCTGCCTTTGGTGTGCTAGGTCCCTGGGTGCGGTGGGTAGTAGCAGGCGTACTGTCTAGGGGACGCTCGCTCCACTTTTGCAACCTGCTTCCTTTCTTGCTGTGCTGGTGCCTCTGTGCAACCACCACCTCTTCCTCCAAACTGCACATGTCACTGGCATGACCCTCATTCCATGTGGGGTCTAGGACCTCATCATCCTCCTCCACATCTTCCACCCACCCTTCACTACTGCCCTCCTTGTCAGTCTGCACACTGTGGAAAGCTGCAGCAGTTGGCATCTGTGTTTCGTCATCATCAGAGACGTGCTGTGCTGGTGTTTCCATGTCCTCACCCTGCAACAGAAGTGGTTGGTCATCGGTGCACTTAATGTCTTCCACTTCTGAGGGCAGGGCTATGTGGATGGCCCACGGAAAGCACACCAGGAGAGTCATCAAAAAGCATAAGAGACTGTTGCATGACTTGAGGCTCAGACTGCTTGGCTGATTTACAAGGGGCTAAGATGAAAGACAGATGGCCATGGGGTTCAGGTGCAAACTCTGTCTCCCACCCGGTCCCTTGATGAAAGCTCAATGTGAAGGAACTGGAGGCATTGTCAGCCACCCAATTTACTATCGCCTGTACTTGTTCTGGTCTCACCATTCGTTGAGCGCCATTCGGGCCTACCATATAATGTTGAAGGTTCTGTCGGCTACCTGAGGAAGGTGTTTCACTTGTGCGTGTAGCTGGCATAGATCAACCACGTCCTCTCCTTGCAACAGGAGCTTCAGCAACACCACCAACACCAGCAGCACCATGACCACATCCCTTATTTGAGGCTCTCCTCATTCTGGACACAAATGTACTATGTAGCACTATTTATTAATACTAACAAAAAAGAATAATAAATTATTATTCTTTTTTAAAAAAAAAAAAGAAAATTGTAGATGCACTTTTTATTTTTGTGCAAGAAATGCACCACTCACACCAGCAGCAGGAACCTCTCCACCGCTCACACCAGCAGCAGGAACCTCTCCCTACACCAGTATGAGATGATTTTAGAACGATAATCTGTCTTTCACAGCACCGACAGGAACCTGTCCGTACTGCAGTATGAGATGATTTTAGAACAATTATCTCCCCCTCACAGCACCAACAGAAAACTCTCCCTAATGCAGTAGGAGATGGTGCTCTGAGGGAGAGTTTATCATTCTAAAACCAACAGGAACCTCTCCCTAATGCAGTAGTAGATGGTTTTATAACGATAAACTCTCCCTCAGAGCACCAACAGGAACCTCTCCCTAATGCAGTAGGAGATGGTTTTAGAACGATAAACTCTCCCTCAGAGCACCAACAGGAACCTCTCCCTAATGCAGTAGTAGATGGTTTTAGAACGATAAACTCTCCCTCAGAGCACCAACAGGAACCCCTCCCTAATGCAGTAGTAGGTGGTTTTATAACGATAAACTCTCCCTCAGAGCACCAACAGGAACCTCTCCCTAATGCAGTAGGAGATGG
>BLSH010206717.1:322531-332838 GCA_018402905.1 Glandirana rugosa
TCCATTGCTTTATCCTCCGAGACAGACAAAGGGGAAACACGGCCATGAGGGGGTATGGCACCAGGTTGAAGGTCAATTGTGCAATTATATGACCGGTGTGGAGGCAAACTATCAGCTTGACCTTTATCAAAGACAACATTATATTTGTGGTACACAAGAACTTAGCCACCTTATGAAAACATGTCTTACTGCATTGTGGCGACCAGGAAGAAACCTCAGCACGAAGAGGGGTTGTGCCTCTGTAACCAAAAAACACCTGAAAATGAGGATAGGAAATGACTTGGAATTGGATTATCTCATGGTGAAGAGCCCCTATGGCCATGGTCAACGGAGCAGTCTCATGGGTTTCATGGGCAGGCTGTAAAGGTCTCCCATCAATAGACTCAATGGCAAGTGGAGTGGCTCGAAGCTGCAGCGGAATCCAGTGCTAAGACACAAAGGCACTATCTATGAACAGGCCTGCAGCCCCAGAGTCAATTAGAGCCTGTATCTCGATGGATGACTCAGACCAAGAAAGGGTAACCGGAACCAGGGGCTTATCCTTCTGGATAACTGGGGATGTAACAATGCCACCTAAGGTCTGTCCCTTACAAGACCTCAGGTGCAAGTGTTTCCTGCACGGTTAGGACAAGACTTCAAAAAGTGACCTTCCTGGCCATAATCTCTCCATCCTCCTAAAGACTCTCTCATCCGCAGAGAGATGTTTGAAGCCCAACTGCATGGGTTCTACTTCACTGACAGGCTCAGAACCAGGAGATATGGGAGGTGAGGGAGGCACAGGTGAGACTACAGAGCTCGGAGCCAAATGTACAGGAGGCTTCTGCAAGCACTCCTTAAAGGAAGGTCGCTCTCTGAGTCTGGAGTCAATGAGAATGGCAAACATGAGCAACCTCTCCAGCTCAGCGGGTATGTCTCGGACTGCTATCTCATCTTTGATGTTATCCAAGAGACCATGAGAAAAAGCAGCCATGAGAGCCTCATTGTTCCAAGCAACCTCTGCTGCCAGAGTATGGAATTCAATGGTGTAATCACCAACTGTTCTCATACCCTGCTTGATGGACATGCGGTTTTTGGCAACAGTAGTGGAGTGTGAGGGAACATCAAATACCCTTTCAAAGAAGGCCATAAACTCTGGGTAACTCTGGACAACAGGTTTTTGCGTCTCCCATAGAGGGTTTGCCCAGGCCAAGGCTCTGTCAGAAAGCAAAGAAATCACAAAGCCTACTTTGCTTCAGTCCGTGGGGAACGCCTGGGGCAGCATCTCAAAATATATCCCAACCTGGTTGAGAAACTCTGTGCATTGAACTGGATCGCCCCCAATCACTGGGGAAGTGGAGCGGAACCAAACATACTCCTTGTAGAGGTAATATTTTAGGCGGGTGCCTGCACAGAGACTTGAGCATCAGCAGGAATGGCCTGAAAAACAGGTTGTGCCGGAACAGCCACCATAGGGGAAACCAGGTGAGCAGAGCGATTCAGGAGCATCTGTAACGCTATTGCAAACTGATCCATGAGGTGATCCCGATCCCAATCTGGAAAAAATATTACCAGCAAGTGGATTGACTGCATCTTCTGAATTCATGGCCTTTGCCTACTGTCAGGAACCATGAATCAGACCAAGACAGAAGTGCAGTAAAAATCCCACTTTTTAATAAAAAACTAAAATGGTATAAACAGAGTAAACATGGTCAAAACATAGCCAGGGTTTGGTAACCAGAGAGGATAGTCAGAGCAAGCCAGTGAAAAAGGAGTCCAGAGATCAGTGAGGTCAAACAAACAGCATGCAGGGTCAGGAGCCAGAAAGGAAGTCAGCCAGGCAGTGTTTTGAATACAGAAACCAGAAGGGAAGTCCAACAGGCAAAAGAATTTCACAGGAAAACACAGCAGAGATTATCCAGATATCTTGACCAGACGAAGGTGAAGTGAATCTGATCCAGGCAGTTTATATATCTGGCAGAGCAGGCTTAACGAGCAGGATATGGTCATCAGGTGAGACAGAGTGGAAGCTAAGACTGGCAATTAACCGACAGCTGAACAGTCTGCTCTGAGAAGGGAGGGCTGAACACAGCCCTGACACATACAGAAAGGTCCTGTTTATGATGACGAAGCTCAGGGTTAACCTGCTCTTCAATGCTATTTATGTCTTCATTCTGATGCTCACATAGGGTAGACAATTACAATTTACCAAGGCAACAGTTTGAAAATGTATGCTACAGATAATGGTGACCAATGATCCTGCTTTATATGTGATGACCTCGATGAGAGGGAGGTAACATAACATGACCAGTCAGAGGCTGACAAGAAGAAAGGCTTAGGGTGACCCATAGTCACAAATGGACCTGGTTTGAGGGGGAAGCTTGAAGGACTAAGGTTAAGTTAAGTCCTGCAGGCTTCTCCATCACCAGTTCCAGTCGTGCTGATGTGTCACCCTAAGCCTTTCTTCTTGCAAGCCTCAGACTGGGCATGTTGCCCCCTCTCATCAACATCATTACTAATAATTCAGGACCATTGGCGTAAAATAGAAAGGTCCTGCGTAAGATGAAAGTCAGGGTTAACTTGCTCTCAATATTTATGTCTTCCTTCTGAGGCTCACATTGGGTAGACAATTGCACTTTACCAAGGTCCGTGTTTGAAAATGTACGCAACAGAAATCTCTATGTAAATGTCAGTAGGACATTAATGAGGTCCCTTTTGCTGGAGTGCTAGAGAGCTTTATATTGTTCCTTCATTGGGAGCTGCTGGCCCAACAGCCTCCACCTTCATTATAAATTGATTGAGCAACTGTCTGCGTCTGTACTTCTGAATTTGTATATTAATCAACAGGGGATTGCAAGGGGAAAAAAATGAACTTAAATAATGCATGTCTGCAAATTTGCCGGTCAGAGGCTGGGGGTATATATTACTTGGCAACTTGAGGCTTCCCTTTTAAGCTCACAACCCAGAGATGGACTTTTTGCTTTTCCTCTGTTAATCTCTGAAATTTTATATTCCAGGCACATCCGTCTCCAGTGTACATTGCTCTGTCCGTGGTAAAAGTGCATCTGCATTAACCGTCCGCAAGTCGTTCCCCGGCTTCTGCAAGATGAATTAGGAAGATTACAACAGTTATAACTTTGTTTTACAATCGCACATGGTGCTTTTACAAGTGTATTTTGGCACCTTGCTCATTTTTATAGTTCCTCCAGGTATTTTGTTTTCTCTTACAAAGCTAGTCATTTGCAGCTGTTTTTATTTTTTTTTTTTTTTATATTTTTATTTTTTTTCTTCTTTGGATGAAATTATATGAGAGCATGGAGGGAAGGATCAGTAATTTTTAGAGCCAGCATATTGGCTCTGTGTTATTTTAGATGCCAGATAACATAAGTATGTTGTAGACTAGGGGTCTCCAAACTTTTAAATATGAAAGCTGCATTGTATATTTTACAAATATTAATGAGCCAAAAGAAAAAAAAAATTTTTAAGTGAATGAAACAAATTTAAAAGAATGAATGCGTTTTACTTGAATTTTCTTTGTAAATGTTATGATTCTAAACACAATTAAGTAAAATTGCCCCCTTTACATCAGAGTCCCCCCTTTTCTTACATCCCATCAAAGTCCACTTCCATCAGCAGGGTGGATGCTGGGAGGTGGAGCAGGTCTGAATGGAGATAGTTCTGTCCTCTTGTTAATGCTGGGACAAACACCTTATTGGTTTCTAGGAAGCTTGCAGTCCTAGAGTAGGGGTTGGGTGAGGAAAAACGGAGACCAATGTAGGCCTCTTCTGACCTTAATCTTCAATCTGTTCACAGGATATGACACGGACCCTACCCCAGATGATGTCTATGTAAGACAAAATTGATTAATATGAGCCATTAATTGGTGCCATTGCCTTCTACAAGCTGTCACACAAAGACTATTTGAAAAGCGCTTTTTATCCATGGAAATGTGTGTCCTGTATTTTAAATAAATCGGTTTCATTTCATGGTTTTACACTATGTGGAGCTTTTTTTGTCTTTTTCTGGCTACACTGACAGAGTTGTTTACAGAGGATGGTATCCACTTTTATTGTGAAGTTGCAAGTCCTTTACAGTCGCCCTATGGTTATCTGTGGATAAGACAGTGGAAATTGGCTATTCAAAGTCAAGGAGGAAGTGGTGTGGAGTTTTTCATCCTTCTTGGTGTATTTACACCCCCCCCCCACTTGTGTAGACCCACTAGACATATGCTTAACTGGGGCCACACATTCCGGTAAGCCCCCTTATAATCGGTGGTGGTCTAACTCTTCACAGTGGCAATCCTTCATTGTTGGTGTTTGGACTTAGTCTTTGTTTGGATCATTTGTCTTCCTAATTGTGGAGTGGGACTTTCTTTTATTTTTCTTTGCACCATCAATGAGGTGTTCTCTTCTAATTTTATCCATGGAGAATGTAAATGTCCCTTTTGTAACTATGACTGTTTTTTACATTTTGATATGGTTCACGCATGCCTGTATCGAACACTGTATCACACAGGTTACACTGATCATATATTGTTGGGTTCACACCTAATTTATTATTTTGTAGTTATACACTAATATTCAAATTTAATTAGCGCTGCACTTATTTTGCACTATGCCACTGATAAGATAAATTCTTGTAGTGGGCTGGGTGTGACCCACGTGCCGTAGTTTGGAGACCCCTGCTGCGTATTGTTGGGTATTAAACCTGAACTCTGGTCTAGCCAAAAGATAATGAAATGTGTGCCCCTTCCCCCAGCATATGCAGGATATGTTGCTCTTTTAGTGTAGGGAAATCTAACTGAACAGAATGCTTACCTTACTCTATAGACCCATGGTGGCCAGTCTCTAGTCTTCTCTCCCACTCTGAAATGTGAACAGGCCCTTGGCATCAGTGCATATAATGCAAGATCTGCATTACATATGAATAAGTTGGTGATGTTGATGGAAGGGGGTAATATTACCAGTCAGAGACGGACATGAAGAGAGTCTTCGGGAGACTGGTCAACACAACTGGAACTGGTGGTGGCAGAAAGGGGTGAGTGGGGGTAAGGGTTTATCTGGAGGTGATATAAGAGAGAAGAATACTTCCTTGGCCCAGAGTCCTGCAAACTTCCCCCTCACTAGTTTCAGATGTGACAACCAGTTCACCATAAGCATTTCTCATGCCAACCTTTAACTGGACATGTTACCCCCCTTTATTTAACATTGTCAGGTATAATGCAAGACCATTGGCCACCGCTCATTCTACATTGTACATGATGACATCAAAGACCACATTCCTTAACAAGAAGACTGGATCCCATCTGCTGTGTAGCCCAGAGGTGGGCTTTGATATTTAGATTAGTACTATGGTCAAGGGTTGCATCTAAATTATAATTAAACCTTCAGTAATAAACGAATGCTTGTAAAGGACATTATTGTAAGAGAACTACCTCTATCATTTTTAAATCTTATGATTTTTGGTTTTAAAGTTCACAGCACCATGCGAGGTCTAAGCTTCTTTGCACAGTGCTAGGCTTCTTTGCTCATGCACATTTCAAAGATATGGCTTTGCCAGCATGCACAGCATACTGCTTTGGAAGTTTCTGTCAATCTAATGGGCTGTTTGTGGTACTGAGGCTGGATGACTGCTCTGTAGGCATGCCAAACAGGGAGCTGCCCTCAAAACCACTGTCAACCTCAGGGGGTGTGGTTGGTGTTGAGGTGTGGTGACTGAACAGTAGGTACACCTCTCAGTGATCAACAAAGTGAACGTCCTGGTGCATGTGTTGGTGGATCAGCTTGTATTACACAGGGTGGCAACTCTGCTCCTGCTTAGGGAGCGTTGCCACCCAAGGTCTAGAAATGAAATCCAGGGTTATTGAAAGGATCACCACCAGGCAGTAAAATGCAAATATAAAGAAACATCTTCAAATGGGAATATGCACACAATCATGTGGAGGGGTAAGGAACGATTTTATGCGATTACATTTTAGGGTTTAGGTACACTGTACATGCGAAGTTACTAGATATATAAAAAACAGTGTAGTGCCAAAAAGAATAAATCAGGATGACCAGATGGCACTGATCATACTGACTCTAGTCAGGTCCTCTGAGGATGCAGTTCTTCAGACTGAGCGGCCAATCAGCAGGCCTAAAAAAACTAAAAACGTAGGGAAGGAGAGGTCATGCTCCTGCTCTGTACTACAAGCCGGTCCCATGTCAGCACGTTCACCTTGTTGGTCACAGTAAGGCATGCCTACTGTGCATTCACTCTACCTCAACACCACTCATGCCCTCTGAGGATGACAGCAGTTTGTAGGCATGTCTAACAGGGAGCTGACCTCTAGTGCAGTCAAATTGTAAGCATTAAGCTTACATAGGGTTCAAACTTAGTGCTACCAGAGGACAGCGCTGTTGAGAGGAAATAGGGGCAAGGTATCAGTAGGTGATGAGTATATTATTAAAAGAACTTGTTACTTTGCCCTGAATGGGTCTTCCTTACAGTTAGGGATAGCTTAGACATTTGGGAAATGTGTGACTTGTTTTAGTTTTTGCTGCCTCAAATTCTGTATAAAATGTCACTGGTAACGGATTGCCTGCTTTGCTCTGCCCCTTGTTCATTCTTCTTGTCCTTCGGTCTGTGTTAGTCATTAAAAGGGAACTTTCACTTCTTTAAAAAAAAAATCATACTTACCTACCTAGGTGGATGCAGCATCACTCCAATGCTGCATCTATTCCCCTTCTGCTCTAACACTGAGAACCGAGCAATCAAAGACTGATCGCTCGGTTTGCAGAGCTCCATGAGCAGAGAGCTGGTGACTGACAGTCACCGACTGTCTGCTCTGCCCCCTTTTGATGCTCACTTGAAAGCTGGGCGGTGGAGGGGGCGGGAGCAGTTGGCTCAGGCTCTCAGTGGCTCACTGAGTGGCTGAGCCAGGTGCCGGTCCAGGGTTGTGGGTGTATCCCGACTTTATTGTCACGATTTTGCCCCAGCCTGGACTGGCTCTGTGGCGTCAGCCGACAGCGGGCTGCAGAACAAACTGCACTCCTGTGATCCACAGGAGAAGTACAGCCAAACAAGCTTTGGCTGTACTTATCCTTTAAGCCTGAATACAGTATCACCCCGAAAGGATCAACTAAACAAGCATGGACAGGTTTGTATAAGCTGTTTCAAAACAAAATCTCCTGAGAGAGGCTACAGTAACCCTTGGTTACAACTCTGGAATATATAAGTGGGTTGAATCCCAAGCACTGCTCTGTTAGTGTGGCTAAAATGCACAAAGCTATTAGTCAAAACAATTACAGAAGAGGAGGTTCAACCTGGCTTCCTAATGGAGATACAACCCCGGCACACTCTTAGGGATTCACTTTGCCACATTGTCCACAGGGTAACATTCCTTGCTGACACATCAATATATGGAAATTGTATTCCTTATTCCTGCAAACTTATCAGATTCACTTAAAAACAGACCACAGTCAGGCTGATTCAGATTTTCACAGTATTTGAGCTTGCTGTACATCCCGTTCTAAAGCCATGGGTGTTAACATGGAGTTGACCTCCACTCCCTCTTGAAGCTTATAACGGGCTTCTTCCCACAAGATTTTGGAGTATTTCTGTGAGAATTGGTGCCCATTCAGCCAAAAGAGCATTTGTGAGATCAGGTACTGGTGTTGGATGAAAAAAAAACTAGCTTGCAATTGGCATTTCAACTTATCCAAAAGGTGTTCAGTAGGGTTGAGGGCAGGACTCTTTGCAGGACACTTAAGTTGCTCCACACCAAACTCATCAAACCATGTCTTTATGGAGCTGGCTAACTGCAGAAGGGCACAGTCAAGCTAGAACAGAAACGTGCCTTTCCCAAATTGGTGTTACATGGTTGAGAACACACAATTGTTTAAAATATATTTGTGTGGCCAGCTGTCCACAAACGTTTCGAGCTATTGTATAATACCTATGGGAAAAAGCTTTGGTGGAGTAAGCCATTCTCCAAGTTACAGATCACACATCAGTTCCAAGGAGCAGTTATTATATTACTGATTATCTAAAATAATCTTTGAAAAAAATCAGGCATTACTTTTTTTTTGCATAAAAATTCCGCCATGTGCCATATGTGCCATACTATCCTCTTAATGCTGCTGGCAGCTATAATCTAATTTCAGTAGTGGATCTGTTGTATTAACTTTCCATGTATCTAGATTATACAGGGTGGGCCATTTATATGGATACGCCTTAATAAAATGGGAATGGTTGGTGATATTAACTTCCTGTTTGTGGCACATTAGTATATGTGAGGGGGGAAACTTTTCAAGATGGGTGGTGACCATGGCGGCCATTTTGAAGTCGGCCATTTTGAATCCAACTTTTGTTTTTTCAATAGGAAGAGGGTCATGTGACACATCAAACGTATTGGGAATTTCACAAGAAAAACAATGGTGTGCTTGGTTTTAACGTAATTTTATTCTTTCATGAGTTATTTACAAGTTTCTGACAACTTATAAAATGTGTTCAATGTGCTGCCCATTGTGTTGGATTGTCAATGCAACCCTCTTCTCCCACTCTTCACATACTGATCGCAACACCGCAGGAGAAATGCTAGCACAGGCTTCCAGTATCCGTAGTTTCAGGTGCTGCACATCTCGTATCTTCACAGCATAGACAATTGCCTTCAGATGACCCCAAAGACAAAAGTGTAAGGGGGTCAGATCGGGAGACCTTGGGGGTCATTCAACTGGATATGCGAAATTGCTACATGATGATGTGTTTCCCTCTTTATGCACTGAAACTGGCACGTTCCCTGAGTTTCTCCAGCAAGATGGTGCACCACCACATTATGGGTGTCAGGTTCGAGCATTCCTAGATGAACAGTTTCCTGGAAAGTGGATTGGTCGTCGTGGGCCAGTTGAATGGCCCCCAAGGTCTCCCTATCTGACCCCCTTAGCCTTTTATCTTTGGGGTCATCTGAAGGCAATTGTCTATGCTGTGAAGATACGAGATGTTCAGCACCTGAAACTATGGATACTGGAAGCCTGTGCTAGCATTTCTCCTGCGGTGTTGCGATCAGTGTGTGAAGAGTGGGAGAAGAGGGTTGCATTGACAATCCAACACAATGGGCAGCACATTGAACACATTTTATAAGTGGTCAGAAACTTGTAAATAACTCATGAAAGTATAAAGTTACGTTAAAACCAAGCACACCATTGTTTTTCTTGTGAAATTCCCAATAAGTTTGATGTGTCACTTGACCCTCTTCCTATTGAAAAAACAAAAGTTGACTTCAAAATGGCCGCCATGGTCACCACCCATCTTGAAAAGTTTCCTCCCTCACATATACTAATGTGCCACAAACAGGAAGTTAATATCACCAATCATTCCCATGTTATTAAGGTGTATCCATATAAATGGCCAACCCTGTATATGACAGCTAACATCAGTTGGAAAATTGAGTTGGGCCAGAAGAATGCAGAATAATCACTGAATATGTAAAGGAAGAAATAAGCAAGAGAAAATGAAATCCTAAATAGGCAACATCTAATTTGCTACAGCACTATATATCATAAATAACTGCCATGATTTGTTTTACTGATAGAATACAGTTTTCACCTTTATTCATTCTTCTTTGCATTTCAGTGTTCCTAATCTCTCTTTTAGCCACTTCCTGTCTATATGGATCTACTCCAGGGCTGACCACACATTATTACACAGGTTATTTGTTTTTGGTAAATCCACCGCTTTGTGTATCTGTGAATATGCAATATTCCATCCAATCACATACAATAATAATAATAATTTTAAAATATATCTTTGGTTGCACATGATTGGATTATGAGTAGTGTTGAGCGAACCCGGACTGTAACGTTCGGGTCCGTACCGAACTTTCGGGTGTCCGGGGCACGGACCCGGACCCGGACATTTCAAAAATCGTTCGGGTTCGGTCCGGGGTTCTGCTATTTTACTCCACGTGTTGAGAAGCTGCAGGGCAGCCAATCAACAAGTGTTTCACTGGTTTGCCCTTAGAAGTCATCACAGCCATGCCTACTAATGGCATGGCTGTGATTGGCCAGTGCATCATGTGACCCAGCCTCTTTATAAGCTGGAGTCACAGTGCTGCAGTCACATGCTCCTTGGGTTAGTGTAGGGAAAGGTAGCTGACTGCGTGAGGGACAGATTTGAGACATTTTAAGACCTGATCCTGCATCCTGAGATAGATTACTTTACTACTGCTGTCTGTGCTGTTCCTCTGAGGATAGATAGCAGAAATTAGAGATTTCACATACCGCTGCTTTGAGTTGCAGATCAAACTCTGCTTAAAACAACGATCGCCACGATCATGCTCAACGATCAGATTG
>BLSH010206717.1:355137-375368 GCA_018402905.1 Glandirana rugosa
CTCTGTGTGAGGAGAGAAGAGCTGGTAACAGTGAGTTACCGCTCTGTTTACACTGTATGTGATCGGCTGTGAAGTAGATCACAGCCGATCACAAGGTATCAGCCGCCGCCCCAGGAACACGCCGCCACCGACACGCACGCGCAGCGCGCTCCCGATCGCACGCATGCGCCGTGCGAACGGCGGGCGTGCCGTTTGTGATCAGCTGTGACTTCGTCACAGCCGATCACATGGTGAACAGCCATAACCAATGGCTGTTCACCCCTGTCGGTGAAGCGGCGTGTCCTGGGGACACGCCGACACCGACAGAGCCGGGATGCGCGCGCCCGATCGCGCGCAATCCCGGCTTAAAGGGAGGACGTCATATGACGTCCACCCGCTGGGAGAGCAGGACCGATCCGCCGTCATTTGACGGTGGGCGGTCCTGAGGCGGTTAAACAATGTACTTTGAAGTTGTGTGCTCACTTTAGACAACCATCAGTAAAATCCCCTTCCAATAGATGAGGCATGGCCTCCGATCTGTTTTTTGCTCTTTATAATGATTATATACATGGGATGTGGATTGAATGAGTTGTCTCCAGTACTGGTCACTCCAAATATACTTATCATTCAATTTTAGGAGGAAAAAACCTGACTTGGCGCCACTTTTTATAAGGAGGTAATTACTGGAGCGAGTCCCTGTTTTCAAATTCTTAGGTATTCATATCATGGAAAATTTAACTTGGTCAGCGAATGTGAGAGCAGTTGTTACAAAGTGTCAGCAACATCTATATTTTTTTGGGTCTTTCTACCGATCATCCATTGAAAGTGTGCTGATGTATTGCATTCTGGCCTGGTATTCTAACTGTACGATAGTAGAGAAGGCTGCTCTCCAGAGAATTATAAATACTGCGCAAAAAGCTGCAGGCTGTGAGTTTGTCTCGATTGACCAAATTCACCAGTCCCATTGTGTTGGCAGAGCAGAAAGGATAGTAAGAGTTTTGTCCCACCCTGGTAATCATCTTTTTGAACTGCTGCCATCTGGCAGACAGTACAGGAATATTTGGGTGAGGACAAATCGTTTCAAGAAAAGATTTTATCCAAGTGCCATTAGGGCGATGAATGAGGTGCTTTTAAAATAGACAGACAGTGGTGATGCTGTTCAGATATCTGCCGTGGTTGCTGCTTGTGGAGTGTGGGGGGATATGTTTGGTTATTACTGTTTGTATAATGTGAGTGTTTACATGAGAAATGTAATTGTGCTCTGTTAAAATGACAATAAAGTATCTTATTTCAACTATTTTCTTACATACTGTAAGTCCACTAACGACACTCACAGGTAATCCTAAATTCCCCCCCAGGGTCGCGATCAAAGCTCCCTCCCTCTTTTGCTTCTTCTAAAGTCCATTTCCTGGGGGGCCGTGACCGGAAGCCAACCCGCATGGCAGCTTAATTCCACAGCTCTCTCTCAGCCACCGCTTTTAGAGGGACTTTGGGGGCAAAACTACATTTTGGATGGGCAGATCCAGGATCACCCGCTCTGCCAAAGCCCGTGGCTCGTCTCAACCGCCGCCGGGTTCCTCAAGCAGCTTGAAAGACTACTTTTCCCCACTCAACATGCCACACGCCGTCCGGGATAAAATGGCGCCGGAGGCCTCGTCCCTCCTCGGATCGCGGCCGCAGTCCCCTGAGCAGCTTCACGGGCCAGACGGGGGAGCGAGCGGAGAGCAAGAGCCAGCTCGCTACCAGACTCCAGGCCGGGGCCCTTGCCAAGACATCAGCAGTGAGCCTCACCCCTTCATGCCAGCAACCAGCGGCCCTGTTCTCCTACCAGCGGGGTCCACCCGACCTACAGGCCCCGCCAGAGTACACGCAGTGATCGGAGGCCTTCCCGCGGCTCCTCCGGACACTCTCGGATCCTGGCATCCAGAGAGAGGGCTCTCCCTCGCCATCAGGGGACTCTCCCTCGCCAGCACATTCACCGTCTCATTCTCCCCCAGCCCAGGCATCCATAGGAGCCGCTTGGACGGCGCACTCTGAGACCCCTCAGACTCGGGCTCCATCCCCGCCCTCACCTAAGGCACAAAGGCCTCTTCGCTCAAGGGACTCCCGCTTCACACCCCAAGGACCACCTAAGACATACGCTCAGGCAGTCGCCTCTCCGCAGCTGACACACACGCCTGGGGTGGGCCACTCGCCAGATCTCTCTCCTTTCCTGGCCCCAGCCAGGTCCGAGCCCTGGGACTCTCCTAATTGTCCAATGCTCTAGATCCCTAAACTACTGCAAGCAGACCACCAGCGGCCCCCCTTTCTCCAACAACCCACGACTCAGTCCACATTACCCGCAACTGACCAACAGCTGCCCCTTCTTTGGCAATCATATCTACAATCCATCCCCACCAAAGAGGAATTTAAACAGTTTATTGAGGACATTAAGTCCACTTTCCGCAGTGAAAGTCAAGCCCTCCATTCGGGCCTCAAACACCTGGCTGATAGAGTGGACTTAGTGGAAGAGGACGTGCAAGAGGCCAGAATAGCGATCCAGCATACCCAGTCTCAGAGTTCGGAACACCGTCTCCTCCTCAGGGAAATGCAGAGGCATGTCGAGGACTTGGACAATCGCGGTCGCAGACATAATATTAGAGTGAGGGGCTTGCCTGAACAGGAGGCCCCGGAGGACCTCCAACAGAATTGGAGACTTTATTCAACTCAATCCTGGGCGAACCCCCGGATAAGCCAATTGAACTGGATAGGGCTCATGGATGTAATCTGCAGGGTCCATTCCTATCCCCTTTAAAGAGGACATTATGAGAAAGGCCCGCAACCACCGAAACATACAATTCAGAGGAACCCGCATCCAATTATTCCTGGACCTATCCTGGATAACCCTTCAGAAGCGAAGATTGCTCCAACCCCTTCTACGCTCCCTCCAGGAGAAAGGCATCACTTACCGCTGGGATTTTCCCTTCAGCCTGACCGCAAAACACCAAGGTAAATAAGCAACAATGAGATACCCTGAGGACTTGCCGTCCTTCTGCAATACCTTGGAGATCCCCCTGCCACAACTCCCAGACTGAGACTTGGTGTCCATGCCCCCTACCCAGCCCAACAGAGGTCGGAAGACCTCTCCAGCAAAACACCCCAGGGGCCCGGACACCCCTCGCAAAACCAGCAAGCAGAAATATGGCTGATGTCTACTATTTGCCGCCTATAAGTAACTATACGTTTAGTCCCCTTTTAGATTCCCCGTTATGGTTAATGCCCGTATACTTGGCTACCTGTACCACTTTGTGTTGAGGTTAGACAGTCCGATAGGTGTCTGCCTAGATATAGTGCCCCTCCTGGGCTTGGCTCACTCTAGCTTTCTTAACGATCTGTGTGATATTGTTGTACACTAATTTTTGTCTTCTTTTTCAGACTTCTTTCGTGTTCTTTTCTTTTTCAAGCTCCGGTTCTCTGAGTCCTTCAACAGCGCTCGATCGGTTCTCCTGGAGAATAAGTCCATCCTTGATTCACGCCTGCCCACGACGGAACTGATACGTTTATTTTCATTACACACACACTTCCCACTATGGTTAAAGTCCTCTCTCTCATTGTCCATGGCCTGAACTCCAATAAAAAGAGAAAGTTGGCATTGGGAGAATTTAAAAACTCCCACGCAGATATCATTTTGCTTCAGGAGACACACTTTGACAGACAGGGCTCCTTCGCATTCGCGTCCAAACTTTTCCCATGAGTTTATCAGGCTACTAATTCCCATAAAAGGGCAGGGGTGGCCATACTGTTAAGGCGAGATTCCCTGTTCTGAGTCGCACACTGACCCAAACGGCCACTACGTTATCCTCTGAGGTAAATGGCAGGCTCAGGAAGTAACTTTGTGTGCGGTATATGCTCTGAGTGTCCGCCAGATCAGTTTCCTATGCAGAACCCTCTTCCCGCCTGCTTCAAAAGCAACATGGGTACCTAATCATAGGTGGGGACTTTAACTTAGTGCACTCAGAAATTCTGGACCGCCAGACCATTTCACCCCGTGACCTCCCCATAATATGGGAATCCCGACAATTCAGACAACTCACCAGAAGCCATGCCCTTTTTGACGCATGGCGAGCCCTTCGCCCCCGAGACCACCAGTATATGTTTTTCTCAATGCCGCATCAGACACATTCTAGTTTAGACTACTTTTTTGTCAATAACCCCATTTTGAAAATAGTCCACGACGTGACCATCCTCCCAATATCATGGTCGGACCATGCCTCTGTCTTACACTATCTCTAGGTTCCCTGATCCACAAACCCTGCCACTGGCAGTTAAACAATTTCCTTCTCCAACATCTCCCAACCACGCTGGAGCTAAACACCACCTTACTGCACTACTTCGCTGAAAACGACACCCCTGATGTATCTATCGCCATCCTATGGGAAGCTCATAAGGTGGTCTTGCAGGGTAAATGCATAGCCATCTCTTCAGCCATGAAGAGAGACGCAACTGCCCTTAAGTTAAGCACAGAACGCAAGCTACAAGCCTTAGAGCATCAACTGCAACTATCCCCTACCATATCCCTGCTTAAAAAAGTGGTAAATAAACGCACGATTCTCAAGGATATAGCGATAGGAAGGGTTGAAAAGGCACTGCTCTGACTGAAACAACATTTCTATGATAAGGGCAATAAAGTCCATACTCTCTTGGCTAGGAAGCTATGAGACCAGACCCTGACTCACACCCCCAGGCAAATTAAAGACCGCACTGGCCATATGGTTTCCCATCCACCTTCAGGGACTATTATGAGAAGCTTTATAATAATGCAGACATTCCACATACTCCTGCACCCCCAGATCTTCTAGACCACATGCAGGAATATCTGAAACATAGCGGTATAGCTCACCTCACTTCCTCTGACCTACTCACCTTAAAGCTTCCATCAAGAAGAGGAAATTGAAACCACAATCAAATCCCTCCCGACCCGGAAAGCTCCTGACCCCGACGGCCTCTTCTTCGAGTATTATAAGACCTTCCTTCCCAAGTTGTCACCTTATATGTGTAGACTATATAACGCTTTCCTTAGGGAAACCCCAATTCCCCCTGACATGCAGAGATCGTAAAGTACTCTGATCCCCAAGGCGGATAAAGACCCCTCCCTCTGCGCCAGATATAGACCAATAGCACTCCTAAACACTGATCTAAAAATTTTCACAAAGCTCCTTTCTACAAGTCTAAATGTAATCCTCCCCTCCCTGATCCATAAGGATCAGGTGGGATTTGTTCCGCTTCACCATGCAGGAGATAATACAAGGAGGGTTATGGATCTGGTAGACATTGTAAATCGGGACCGTACACCATCTGTACTGCTCAGCCTTGATGCAGAAAAGGCTTTCGACCGCCTGGGGTGGCCTTTTCTATTTGCCACCTTACATTTCATACGTAACCTGGTCAGCTCTCACATCCCCATGACACCTGAATTCAGGTGTCATGGGGATGTGAGAGCTGACCAGGTTACGTATGAGCTGGTGTACCTTCCGCCAATAGGGTGTAATCGCGGGGCTATGCCTCCCCCCACAAACATTGTCTAAACCACATAGGAAGCTCATACGCAGCATCCTCACGGCGGCGAGGTGCCCTGTAGCTTTAAATTGGGAACAGCATGAACCCCCAACACATGAAGCCCTATACACTAGAATTAAAGATGTAGAGCTGATGGAAAAATGACAGCTAGACTACAGGATTGATTGGAGGCTCATAAGCAGATCTGGGAGCCATGGCATCTCCAGGAGGACCCGGATTGAACGACACCTACTCTTCTCTTCTTTATTATCCCTTCCTTTCTTCCCCCTATCTGCTATTCTCTCCCCTCTTTTCCTTTTCTTGTTTTCTTAAAAATTTATAGAAAAGCTGATGCTCAACGTTCATTTGTAATAGAACTGCTACTGTATTTGAATGCACCCTTGTTCAATGCAAGCCTGTTAATAGTGACTGTGATGTTTCGCTGTATAACTTGATATACTTGCATTTATGCGGATGTATAACACTGCACTGAGTTTCAATAAAAAAAACTGTTATTGAAGAAAAATAAAATAAAGTCCATTTCCTAATGAATGACTTTACTGATTCTACCAGCCTGAAAACCTTGACACAGTTGAAAGAGTTTTTGCCCTGTCACTCTAGTAGGTGGCTATTGTATTTCCAACTTTGTAACTTCTATAATTCATTAAAAATAAGAGGCGACCTTCACCGTCCCCTTACTGTTCATGAATCTCTATGTACACAACCTGACCCCCCTACACATACTGTTTCCCTCCTTTACAATTTTCTCCTAACCAAGATCTTTTCTGACAAATCTAATTTTGTGGAATTGGAAAGGGAGCTAGGAGTCATTTTTGCGGAGTAATTTGTTCGTAAATCCTGTCTATGGACTCATAAATCTTTTGTTGCAAGTAAAATACAGGTATGAAATTACAAATTTATTATTATGAAGTTATTGCAAGAAGGTATCGCTGTCCTTGGATACTACACAAAATATTTCAAAACACATCAGACCGATGTTGGCGATGTCTATCCCATGTAGGCACCATGCAACAAATATAGTGGAATTGCCCTGCTTTGTGTCCATTTTGGGATAATGTTTTTAAAATACTGTATATAGTGTCTTTGCCTCGGAGACAGTGCCCCAAACAGCATTATTATCTATGTTCCCAGAACACAGAAGGGGATTTTTAATTTCTTTATATTGGCTGCTAGGGCAATAATTGTGAGATATTGGAAATCCCAGCACACTCCTTCAATAATACAATGGGTAGCTGAATTAAAGAGGAGGTCCAGGCTCCTTTAGAAAGAATTAAAAGTCAGCAGGTACAAATACTGTAGCTGCTGACTTTTAATATTAGGACACTTACCTGTCCTGGAACCCAGTGATGTTGGCACCCTAGCTGATGTTTTAATTGGCTCTCGGGTGCTTCTATTGCCTGTAAGGGTAACCAGCAGTGAAGGCTTGTGGCTTCACAGCGGTTCCCAACTCAGCATGAACTCGTAGCGGCAAGATCTCCCGGAAGTGGGAGTGCGTACCAGTTAAAACCAGGTACCCATTCCCCCCTCTCCCCTGCAGGTGGCAAATGTGGCACGGGAGGGAGGGGAGGAAGCAGGGACTCCACTTTAAATAAGCATATGAGAATGGAAGAAGTCATTTTTACCCTACATATAAAAACATTGTAAGCTAGCTTTTAGTAAGATTTATGTGTGTCTTTCAGTTGCTTTATGATAGATCGAAGCACTGGCATACTGTTTGCCTGCTGAGAATTGCAACATTGCTTGGCGTGCAGTGTATCTTTTAATATGTATCAGCTTGGTTTAAACAGACTTCCATTATCTACTTATAAAAATGGCATGAGTTTTTGTTTTTTTTGTTACATGGTTTTAACATTAAGGATTGTTGCGTGCTTAGAAATGCAGAACTTTATTTAGGACGTACTTTTAAAAATGGGCTGTTATAGCACATACTGTATTTTATAAAGCATAGTACATTTCTTGCATACACTTTGTTATAGAACATTGGAACCTCATCCACGTCACCTGTGGCACTGCTATTCTCTGGGATTGCTTGTGTGTCTCCAGCCGTCTGCGCGCTCCCTAACTCAGTTTCCGATGCAGACACTATGGCCAGCCCTGGTTGTTCCGTCCAGTTTTCTTTGTGCTTCATATGCTGGACCACATGTAAGTACTGGGACATGCTGTCTCCGTCAGCATTTTTCCTTTACACCTGGGTGTATCATAAAAAAAAACCCTCCCCTTTTTTGTTATTGATATACTTCTATACATTTTTTATGTCTTTTCTGTAGACAATTATTGCATCTGCCACTGAAGAAGTGGTTATTCCCACAGTAATGCGTCGGCTTACATGGATGCACCACAACATTATCCTACAGCATGTTATGCCTTATATTATTACCATCAAATACTACTTTTTTATGGAGGATGGCCTCACTGCCGGACCTCTGTTGGGACACATCACACACGTTTCCAGTATCATTGTATGGTATTTTTTACAGTATTCTATTCGCTCATGAATTTTACTATGGAAGGTGGTCTTATATGCTGGCAATGCAATAGCCATGTCAACAATTATTCATATGGCCCGTACTGGGCCATTGATAAGTATTCTTTCCATAAAATAAGATACTACAGTATCTCACAAAAGTGAGTACACCCCTCACATTTTTGTAAATATTTTATTATATCTCTTCATGTGACAACACTGAAGAAATGGCACTTTGTTACAATGTAAAGTAGTGAGTGTACAGCTTGTATAACAGTGTAAATTTGCTGTCCCCTCAAAATAACTCAACACACTGCCATTAATGACTAAATCGCTGGCAACAAAAGTGAGTACAAAATGTTCAAATTGGGCCCAATTAGCCATTTTCCCTCCCCGGTGTCATGTGACTTGTAGTGTTACAAGGTCTCAGGTGTAAATGGGGAGCAGGTGTGTTAATTTGGTGTTATCACTCTCACTCTCTCATACTGGTCACTGGATGTTCAACATGGCACCTCATGGCAAAGAACTCTCTCAGGATTTGAAAAAAAGAATTGTTGCTCTACATAAAGATGGCCTAGGCTATAAGAAGTTTGCCAAGAACCTGAAACTGAGCTGCAGCACCGTGGCCAAGACCATACAGTGGTTTAACAGGACAGGTTCCACTCAGAACAGGCCTCGCGATGGTCAACCAAAGAAGTTGAGTGCACATGCTCAGTGTCATATCCAGAGGTTGTCTTTGGGAAATAGATGTATGAGTGCTGCCAGCATTGCTGCAGAGGTTGAAGGGGTGGGGGGTCAGCCTGTCAGTGCTCAGACCATACGCCACACACTGCATCAAATTGTTCTGCATGGCTGTCGTCCCAGAAGGAAGCCTCTTCTAAAGATGGTGCACAAGAAAGCCCGCAGTTTACTGAAGACAAGCAGACTAAGGGCATGGATTACTGGAACCATGCCCTGTGATCTGATGAGACCAAGATAAACGTATTTGGTTCAGATGGTGTCAATCGTGTTTGGCGGCAACCAGGTGAGGAGTACAAAGACAAGTGTGTCTTGCCTACAGTCAAGCATGGTGGTGGGAGTGTCATGGTCTGGGGCTGCATGAGTGCTGCCAACACTGGGGAGCTACAGTTCATTGAGGGAACCATGAATGCCAAAATGTACTGTGACTTACTGAAGCAGAACATGATCCCCTCCCTTTGGAGACTGAGCTGCAGGGCAGTATTCCAACATGATAGCGACCCCAAACACACCTCCAAGAATACCACCTCCTGGCTAAAGAAGCTGAGGGTAAAGGTGATGGACTGGCCAAGCAAGTCTCCAGCATGAGCATCTGTGGTCTCCAACATCCACCAGCTCTGTGATATCGTCATGGAGGAGTGGAAGAGGACTTCAGTGGCAACCTGTGAAGCTCTGGTGAACTCCATGCCAGTGGAGGCTCGTCCATAAGGGCTGTAGAGGCGGAGCCCCACCAAAAAAATAAGAAATAAAAATAAAAATTAACTATAATTATTAACCAACAGCAGCACAGCTAGAGAGAAACTACAAAGAAAAAAAAATCTTTGGAATTTCTCTCTAGCTGTGCTTCTGTTGCTAATTGCTGGAATAGACAGATTAGATAAGAAAGAGAAGTGTAATCTACCTAGCAACAGGGCAAACGTCCCAAATCTCATTAAAAAACCCTATCTAGAACACAGTAAAATGAATTCTCCACCCTCATTGGCTGCTTTCCAACATTCCATTCTGAGAATAGGAGCTTTTTAGGATGTCTAAATCTACAGACCTTAAACTGCCTAGTCCACTTGGTCTCTACCTGGGGGGGAGCCGAGATTTTCTCTGCTTGCAGTTACACATTCTGGCCAGCTGCCCAGCCATGTCCCCCCCTCCACAAGTCGCACTCCGACACTTAGTCTCTACCTCTCCAGCAGTGTTTCCCCTCTCCACCAAGGACCTTTCAACCACCCACCATCCTATACAGAGCAGAGGGAGAGGACCTGAGGAATCCAGGGATCCAAGCACAGCAATGTCTGCAAGGTAAGATCTCTGTCCATACATGACAAGGAGCTCCCAGCAATACACAGGCAGTGATTAGTCTGCATCCATAGATAACAGATAAGGCTGACACAGGTCCCTTCCAAAGCTCAGCAGTAGGATAAGAACTCTGAGCTGGCATGTAAGTCACAGGGAGTTCTCAGGGATACACAGGCAGTAATTGATCTGCAATTAGTCTGCTGACATTGGGGAACCACAGAGCTCAGCAGCACCGCACACCCTCTTCATACTTTACTGTTTAACAGACAGCTTCAACCAAAACAGCAACTCCTCTCCTGGTGAATTCTTCATCCCTGCATTCAGTGCATTGTAAGCAATGATTCATGACTTCCAATGCAGGGACCAACAAGTCACCAGGAGTGGAGTTGCTGTGTTGGTTGAAGCTGCCTGTGCTCAGCCTCTGTGTATCTCAGCATCAAACATCAGAACAAGAGGAAGGTCTACTCATGACAATTTCTCTACAATAACTGCTTTCCAATGAATGCCATCTTAAAGCACCTGATTTTATAATTACATTTTGAACTTTTTTTTGACAGATAATGAAGATTTATGTTAGTGAAGCTGGTCAGTTCCAAAAACCAGGCACATTTCTATGGCTCACCTTGTGTCAGGGGTTAGTGGAGGATTTCCAGCGTTCCTTCTATAAAATAAGGAATTAGGATGGAGCTTGATGGGATATGAATCCCCACATAATGCCAGTCTGTGCTGGGTTCCTGTGCAGACCTCACAGCTCATGTAATTCTTTACCTTTGGGATTTAATGGATGAATGAGCCAGCAATATTTTATTGAGAATTAGGACTGACAGCTGAGTTATACTGTACATTGTATACAGAGTGGGTGGAGCCTATAAGGGGTGTGGCTTCTAAGAAGTGGGATGGGGCAAAAAGGAAGGGCGGGGTCTGGCGTCCCACCATCTTAAAACTTCACCAGCCACCACTGCTCCATGCCCAAGAGGGTTAAGGCAGTGCTGGAAAATAATGGTGGCCACACAAAATATTGACACTTTGGGCCCGATTTGGACATTTCCACTTAGGGGTATACTCACTTTTGTTGCCAGCGGTTTAGACATTAATGGCTGTGTGTTGAGTTATTTTGAGGATACAGCAAATTTACACTCTTATACAAGCTGTACACTCACTACTTTACGCTGTAGCAAGGTGTCATTTCTTCAGTGTTGTCACTTGAAAAGATATAATAAAATATTTACAAAAAAGTGAGGGGTGTACTCACTTTTGTGAGATACTGTATGTTCTACTATGTACTTTTATATGAAAATAAATATATTTTTTGATATTCATATACATTATCATTTGTCCAGCTCCTCACCACATGCCTCACTCAAAGTCCCAACCCCTCTTTTCTTGTAATCTTTAGAAGAGGTTTCCTTCTGGGACGACAGCCATGCAGAACAATTTGATGCAGTGTGCGGCGTATGGTCTGAGCACTGACAGGCTGAGCCCCCACCCCTTCAACCTCTGCAGCAATGCTGGCAGCACTCATTTGTCTATTTTCCAAAGACACTCTCTGGATATGATGCTGAGCACGTGCATTCAACTTCTTTGACCGTCCATGGCGAGGCCTGTTCTGAGTGGAACCTGTCCTGTTAAACCGCTGTATGGTCTTGGCCACCATGCTGCAGCTCAGTTTCATGGTCTTGGCAATCTTCTTATAGCCTAGGCCATCTTGATGTAGCACAACAATTCTTTTTTCAGATCCTCTGAGAGTTCTTTGCCATGAGGTGCCATAACACCAAATTTAACACACCTGCTCCCCATTCACACCCGACACACTAACGAGTCACATGGCACCGCGGAGGGAAAATAGCCAATTGGGCCCAATTTGGACATTTTCACTTAGGGGGTGCACTCACTTTTATTGCCAGCAGTTTAGACATTAATGGCTGTGTGTTGAGTTATTTTGAGGGGACAGCAAATTTACACCGTTATACAAGCTGTACACTTACTACTTTACATTGTAGCAAAGTGTAATTTCTTCAGTGTTGTCACATGAAAAGATATAATAAAATATTTACAAAAATTTAAGGGTGTACTCACTTTTGTGAGATACTGTAAAATGGCGGTCGTTGCAATACTTTATGTCCCACCATATTTGCGTAGCAGTCTTACAAGTGCCTTTTTCTTTTAAAAAAAAAACATTTTTTTTCAGTTAAAAAATAAGACAACAGCATGCGTTCGCTTCTGTACGCGCACTTGGCGGGACGAGGCGCTATACATTTTGTTTTCGTATTTATTTTACTTTTTATTTTTTATTTTTACACTGTCCTTTTTTAAAAAAAAAAATGTGATCTCTTTTATTCCTATTACAAGCAATGTTTTTAGGCTGCATCTCTGTGATGTAAAACAATCCTAAATAGTTAATAATTGCAGATATACCGCGGAAAGCCAGAGTGCCAGTAAACGACCGGTTTCTGGCATATGCCATCTGTTTTGAAGGCTGATTACTGTCAGCATGCTGAGAGATAAACAGCTGTAATTTTGTGGGTTTTGGCTTGACAAGAGGCTGCAATTAGTGGTGGTGGAGAAATGTTAAGGCTGATTAGAGTCCTTGCCCATGGAGAACATATGACACAATTTGCAATGGTGGTGGAACCCTCCTACACATAAATGCTACATTTAGACATACTTTAGGTAAGTGCCTGAGTCAGGAGTTATGAGAACAAACAGCGTCTCTACATGAAGTGGCATGTTTCGGATTCCAAACCAGAACCTCAGTGCTGCTAGGCAGAAGTGCTAACTAGCAAGCCACTGGGCTGCTACAAGTGGAACCCTCCTACACATATATACTGCATTTCTTTGGACATATAGGTGGTGGAAGTCAGGAGTGATTCTATTTGATTTATTCTGTGATATTTGGTGGTCGCTGGTGTGTGAGTGTAGAATAGTGATGTTACCCTCTGATTTTTGGGAATGACATTTTTATTTCTGATGTTGGTACACATATCACATTTTTTGGGCTCAAATTAGGATAATTTGGAAGTAATAAAAAAACACAAAATTGTGACTCGTTTTAGTGTGCATAAGCAATGGTATTGTTTGTTGTTTTGTAAAGACGCCTGTGGGAGTTTGGCAAAATATTTTTGAGATATGGAGAGCAACAAATGAAAGTGACAGAGAAAAAAATATTTTACTAAAACATGAAAATATTACGCATTCTAAGGGTCCTTTTACATGAGCGGAGCCCGGTTTGATGGGCTCCGCTGCTCAGCGGGGATCCATCCATGGATCCCTGCTGACCGGCGGATGACAGGACCGTCTCTGCACTTCGTGCAGAAACAGACATGTCAGAGCTCCGCTCTCCTTTATGGGGGATCGGATGAACACGGACCGTCTGTCCGTGTTCATGCGATCCGATCCGCCAGACGGATGGAAAATAGGGTTTCCATCCCTCTGTGTTTAGCGGATCGGATGTCAGCGGACATGTCACCGCTGAAATCCCTAGCTCCATAGAGGACAATGGAGTGTCCATTCAGGTCCGCCTGAAAAACTGACAGACGGACCTGAACGGTCCGTGCGTGTGAAAGGGGCCTTAAAAAACAAAATAGATGATGAAGAAGCAACATTGTTGCAAGGACAATTTATTTGACAGAAAGATACATTTCATATCAACACGAAAATGATTTATTTGGGAAAGTTACAATTGTACCCTTAGAATCAATGAGTGAAACTTGCATGAGGCTACATAACTCTCATTTTCACTCCCAAAAAATGCTCTTTAAACCAGCGCTCATTTTGGTATTTACCATAGCTCTTGGTAAAAAAAGCCATGGAAGTTAAAATGAGAGTAGTTTGCATGTCTGAGCGTGCTCAGTTGTGCTGGCACCTAGTTATAAAGAGATGGGGAATTTATCTTTTTTAAAGATATTTCAGTGTAGAAATCACTTTTTCCCAAAATATACCACATATTTTAGTACCAGTTAGGCAATTATATCATGCTCTAAAAATTATTTCTATGTGCTATTCTCCAGATCCTGACATGAGTAAGGGTTTGGGCGCTATCTGTTTTCTGGGAGCTATTGTGAATTCCCTTTTGGTAGTATTTCTGCCCCAGCACTATTGGGAATATCGGTTGAGCGCAAATTACAGCAATTTGTGGCATTTTTGCGCTATTTACCGCGTCCGCAATAATTTTGCTGCTAATTAGCAGCCGGCGCTCTAGTAAATGACCCCCTGTGTGTTACAAAACCCTATGAAGTGGCAGGGGACACTGTGTAGGTCCTTGCCTCCTTCCACAAACTTCCTGTGCTCTCTGAATCTTTTTGGCAGAGCCCGGATGGTTCGGCCAACGTAATAGAGGCCACATGGACAGGACAAACAGTATATGACAAAGTCCGTGGAACAATTATAAAACTGGGAAATGGGATAGGTCCTTTGTTTGATGGTGAAATCCTTTTCCCGGTCCAGGAGCGATGGAACAAGCAAAGACAACTCCTTACACAATCAGGAGAAGCGAGGCATCTTCTCCACACCATAGTCAGCAGTGACTTACACTGCAACGCCTACAGACACTACTTGTTTGTGAGTAGATTTTATTGTGCTTTTAATAAAATGTGTTAAACGGCTACACTTAGAGGCGCTGTGCATCTTTTTTTCTTTGGACTTTACAGAGGTTCTCTTGCCCTTAAGACAGCGGCCATTTGCGAAGCCGTCCCCCCACATCATCACACCACAGGACTCTTCCAGGACTCTCCCCTCCAGAGCCTGTCTTTCATTATGTCAGCACCCTTAGCACACAGGGGTGAGAACTAGCGCAAACCATTTCTTCTTTTTGTTACAAAACCCTGACTCCTGCACTTTGTGTGTTACGCACCCCTTGACCTCTGCACTCTGTGTTACACACCCCTGACCTCTGCACTCTGTGAGTTACACACCCCTAATCCCTAGACTCTGTGATTTACATAACCCTGATCCCTGCAATCTGTGGGTTACACACCCCTAACCTTGCACTCTGTGTGTCACACACCCCCATGACCTCTGCACAATATAAACTATGTTGTACATCACATCCTCCTGACTGATGCCAAATTACATTTTTCTTGGGGGTAGACTTCCACAAACTAATTATATCTCTATTTTCAGCAAGAAAAAAATCCTATTGGTACAAGGACTTTGGCATATGTGTGATGTCCATAAAGGCTCAGGTTATTTTTTAGCCATGCCCATTTTAGCCCCTCCCACCATTAGCATAATTGATATACATTTAGTTACCATGAAAGCCCCAGGTCTTTTACAATACTAATGCCTCTCCTGCAAAAGAACATTATTAAACAATTCATAACTGGTTTAATTTACACATTTTGAGAATACATTTGGGGAAATAATTATAGAATAACTACTGTTTACACACTGGGTTGCATATACAACATGCTGTAGAGCAGGGATATGCAATTAGCGGACCTCCAGCTGTTGCAAAACTACAAGTCCCATCATGCTTCTGCCTCTGGGTGTCATGCTTGTGGCTGTCAGAGTCTTGCTATGTCTAATGGGACTTATAGTTCTGCAACATCTGGAGGTCCGCTAATTGCATATCCCTGCTGTAGAGCATACATAGCTACGGGTAAGTAATAGATACAAAAAACAATAGGTTTTCCTTTTACATTTTGCCTTTTTTATAGGTCATTTCAACCCTGCTGGAATTTTTATACATTTTTTGGGGTCATTTTACACCTGAACTGGGTGACATGCATTGACATTAAAAGGTCTAACATACTGTCTTGTCTTCTCAGAGGTGGGATTGACGAACAGTACCCAAGTCTATCTAGATCCATCACATTTATCTAGCCTGTAGCTGAAATGTTTTAGGCTGGGTTCACACCTGCAACCTGGTTCACCGTTTCAGGTCCAATTTCAGCCCGAATTTTTGGCTGAATTCGGACCTTAAACAAACCAAAAGACGCACAGGGCTCCTGTGCAAATTTGCAGCAGAGATATGTGAACCGGCTCCATAGAGAGCCGGTCAAGATCTCCTGCTATTGCGAACTGGATGCGGATTCGCCGCATCCAATTCGCAATGGTGTGAACCCAGCCTGAAAGTGAACTCATCAGTCATTTTCTCTTTATTATTAGGGCTGAACTTTCCCTAACAGCAAAGATTTACCAGTTGTCCAATGAAGTTCCATTTATTGGCCAAGAGACATGGCACTTGGCAGGACATAGCTACCAAGTTAGGGAAAGGTCCTCCCCATTAACAAAGAGAAACAAAACCAGAGAGGGGCACAGATGAAACCTGTCTAATAAAGATAACAGCAGGCATTCTGTATAGTCTATGCCTGAGCAGGTCTTATATGTTTAAGCATTCAAAATGGCTAACATGAAATGTACATCCTCTAAGGGGAAACCCAATATGCCTGAATGCCCTCTCCAGTGTTAACATTCAGCTCAATGTAAGATGCCCAGGTACCTTCACTGAATGTTTCAACCTTCTCTTCCATGGCTTGGACCTCCAGCTTGGGACATCAATAATTTAAATAATACTTGTTTTGTCAGTGACCGCCCTTTTTAACCACTTGCTGCCAAATCACATACCTGGTATGTCAATGAACTTGTGGTTGTACCGGGATGAAAGCATGGCAAATGGTTAATTTCTTTTGTTGTTTGTGGACATTGTGGATGCTGAGTCTACGGAAAAAGGGCTTCTATAATCTTGTAGTTTTGAGGCAACACTTGCCCTCTTCGGTTGCCCACCACACTGGGGAACTAGAAGATGAAGGAGCCCTCCTACTTCACAGCAAGGCCTTAAGTATGGCACTTTGCTCTTTTACATCCCTTTCTCTTCTGTTCTTCACTTCCACTCGTTACATTAGCCATCATCTTAGTCCAAAGAACAAAAAATGACAAGGATCCTTACCTTTTGGTCCAGACTGTATGCCAGCACCCAGTCCTCCTGCTTGGGGTGAAACAAGAGACTCTGTATGTAGAAGTTAATTCTGTATTTTTGATAGGTGGCTCCGGCATCCGAGCTGATCCATATACTGCTCTCTACATCGGGGTCACTCAACAGCATGATCTGGAAGACAATGTAAATAAAGAATGGTAATCAGATAAACTGAACCACATATTATATCTAAGGCTGGAAGAGAAGGCAGTTTAAATGTTGATATATTAAAATAGAAAGCCCTTGCATCATTCCAGATGTGCACATTTTTTATTAGCTCGGCAGCTAAAGAGATAAAAAATTAAGGAGGCATATACGCATCGATTTACTAAAGACAAATAGATTGTGCACTTTTGCAAGTGCAGGTGCTCCAGAGATTAGTAAATGAGGGAAGGGAGAGCTCTGCTGACTCCATCATCCAATCGTATGCAAACAAAAATGATGTTCATTTTCCTTGCATGTTAGTGGGTGTTTTTTTGCAAAGTTAAGCTTCACCTAATTTACTAAGCTCTGGAGCAACTGAACTTGCAAAAGTGCATGGTCTATTTGCATGTAGTAAATCCATCCCATAAATTCCAGGTTTTATAACTTTGCCCAGAAAAAACGAATGTTTGTAAACACAAATACCATTGATACTACATTTCGTGTTTTTTTTTAGGAAAAGCTTACCTGTAAGGAAAAAAAGGAAATCATTTTCTTCTGCCAGTGATTCCCTACATAGTAAAAGTAATCCTAGTGGCTACAGAGCTGCTGGATTACTTTTACAGGGGGTGAAAGGGAGTCCCACCCCCCTCCCGCCATCACCTTTACCAGGCTCTCTCGTGCATTCAGGGGGCCCGGTAAGGATGTGAGCTTCCTGGGACACAGTGAAAAGAACATATTTTGTTCCCAGTAAACAAGTTTGATCAGATGCTTTGGAGGGCAGAGGAGAGATCTGGGGTCAATAGATCATAGATAGCCTGTCATAGCCCATGCTATTACAAAGTGATGTTGTCCAACTCTTGTGATCACAATAAAATAAATTTACATTTTTTTAAAGATATGGTGTAAAAAAATTTAAATAAAATAAATAACAATAAAAAAAATTAAAATCACCCCCATTCCCCTTTGGTCACACGCAAATAGGAGCCCACATATGGAAACGGCGATTGCACAACACATGTAAGGTATCACCTTGAACCGCAGAGTGAGGGAAATAATTTTAGCACCAGAACCCTCTAACTCAAAACTGGAAACCTCTAAAAAAACGTTAAAGCGTTGCCTATGGCGATTACTGTTACATTCACTTAGCTGTACACTCACTACTTGTCACATGAAAATATCTAATAAAATATTTACAAAAATGTGAGGGGTGTACTCACTTTTGTGAGATACTGTAAGTATGTATGTGTATATATATATATGTATATATATATATATATACACACACTATATATATATATATATATATATATATATATATATATATAAAATGTGTGAGGGTTCTAAATAGTTTTCTAGCAAAAAAATGTGTTTTTTTACATGTAGGAGTCAGAATTGGCCCAGATTAGAACTGATTAACACCACTTTGCCCACTTTTGCTGTGAGCCCATCCTGCAGAATCAATGAGATGTATTCACTAATAGGCAGTGCACTTTACAAGTGCAGTTGCACTAATTTTTTCCTCAGAGCTTAGT
Organism: Glandirana rugosa; assembly: GCA_018402905.1. NCBI lineage: Eukaryota > Metazoa > Chordata > Amphibia > Anura > Ranidae > Glandirana > Glandirana rugosa. Next base: position 373,754 of record BLSH010206717.1, read on the forward strand.
AAATGTGGTAAAGCTTTGCTGAATTCCGATCATGTGCAAGCAAACATGTTTGTTTAGTTTTTTTTTTTTTATTTCCTTGTACCTGATTGGGCATTCTTTACCATAATACTAAGAAAAAAGAGTGCAACTGCACTTGCAAAGTGTACAGTCTATTTGCCTTTAGTAAATCCACCCATGAGTGATTCCATGGAGTTGATTTACTAAAACTGAAGAGTGCAAAATTTGGTGCAGCTCTGCATAGAAACCAATCAACTTCCAGGTTTTTCATCAAAGCTTAGTTAAACAAGCTGAAGTTAGAAACGGATTGGCTACCATGCACAGCTGCATCAGATTTGGCACAATGCACACCTCCATGTGCCATCATCCACCCAAATCTATAATGTCCACCCTGTACGGAAAGACAAGGAATCTGTCGGAGTCTCTAGTCCAAAATCTTTTGTAGTTCTATATTCTTTGACGGCACCGATACAGAAGACTGTAATCCTTTTCCAGCCCCCCCTACCCATATGAATTAATAAACAATGGTGCATCTCACTAATCATGAAGACGCCAAACAGAAAAGTAAGGTAAAGCTTAGATCAGTACGGGAAACATAATAGTACAAATATGACAAACACCGGCAATTTGCCCTCAGCCACAACATGTTAGATTGCCGGCACTGGAAGAACCTGCGGGAGGTTTTCTGTCGTACATAAAACACATCTGCCGACAGCTCTCTCAGAATCTGTGCACCATAAAATTGCTTTATGTTCATGAAGTTGATGTACAAAGTAGTTTTTATTGAAAACTCTATTAACCTTTTCATTGCACGACTGGCTCATAATAATGTCTGCGTCAGCCAATAAAATTAAGGCTGAAGTTTAATCTGCTTATATTTTGCTTTCCCTTGTCTCCCTCCCCTCTCATCAACATGCTAATGAAATGTTTAAATAAAACCTTTTTTGCTTTCAAAAGTAAACATATTTGGGCCCAGTGGGTTTCTCTGCCTCTCTGTGTCCCATTGAGGGGATTTCCCTTCATAGTTACATAGTTGCATAGTTAAATAGTTAGTCAGGTTGAAAAAAGACACAAGTCCATCTAGTTCAACCAAAAAAAAAAAAAAGAAAACATTTAAATATATCTAACCAAATAATCCTATATATAATACTTCAGCCACAGGAGGAAGGCAAAAAAACCCAGCAAAGCGTGATCCAATTTGCTATAACGGGGGAAAAATTATTTCCTGATTCCCCGGGAGGCAATCGGATTCACCCTGAATCAACTTTACCTAAAAATGTTAGTACCCTGTTCTATTATTTACATTAAACACCACCCACCCGGCCACTGTACATATACGGCCAGGTGGGAGCTTCCCCGTTCGGACAGGACGTGTGTTTACGTCCTGCAGAACGGGGGCTCGCAGCGCGGGCACGCGCCGCGCTGCTGCTGGATCCTGTGATCATTATGATCGCAGGATCCAGCTGAGCAGAGATCGGGATACGGGCGAGGTGACTGGCCCTCCCGATCATGTGACGGCTGTGTCCAATCACAGCTGTCACATTGTAAACAGAGACGAACGTCTCTGTGGCAGTTCTCCCCCCGCCGAGCTCAGTGAGGGCTCAGTGCGGGGAGGGGG
>BLSH010206717.1:376389-396321 GCA_018402905.1 Glandirana rugosa
ATTCTGACGATGAAGACCACCGTTGGACACTAAAGGAGTGAATCTTCCCTAACAAAAAGTGAAGGACAAAACCGATACTCTGTCCTTCACTTAGATTTACATTTCAATACGTGAACCCCCGATTCTTATACGTGTGTAGCATGTATGATCCCCCTCATGTTGACCCCCGTAGGTATCACCTCTTCCTAGACCCCCAAAACCATCTAGTATTCGAATTATTACCGTTTCGTTCGTTTTAGGAAAGAACGTAATTCTCTCCATACCTGAGGTCTCTGTAATAAAACGGGGACATGTTTAGTAATCATTCTGGAGTAGACCTTATACGTCAAGTCAAAACCCGTGGTCAAGAGTTTTTCCTATAACCCATCCTTTTTGAGAACTGGTGCCCAAAACTGAACTGCATATTCCAGATGAGGTCTTACTAATGATTTGTACAGGGGCAAAATAATGTCTCTGGAGTCCATACCTCTCTTAATGCAAGAAAGGATTTTGCTTGCTTTGCCATTATTAAGCTTATGATCTACCAAAACCCCCAGATCCTTCTCCACTATGGATGCCCCCAGTTGTACTCCCCCTAGTATGTACGATGTGTGCATATTCTTAGCCCCCAAGTGCATAACTTTACATTTAGATTCACTTCCTGTCTCATAGCCAAAACAGGAAGTGAAAAACAATCCCTTCTAAGTGAGGAAATCACAGGTTGCCACCAGAAGTAGCAGTCTTATTTAAACTTCCCCTCTATTTCTGTTCTGGTGACAACCCAAAATTTGGGATTTAGGCAAAGATTTGCTGTAATATCGCAATGACTTCTGCAATATCCATAATTTTAGTTTAGTTGTACCCTTCTCATCTCTAAGAGCTGTAATATGATGAGATCAGTGCTTACCCTTCACCAAGTTTGCCAACACTCTGGCCCACATTTCCAAGCTTCAAAAATTGTATATTGTTCAATGCTCTAGGACACGTGTCAAACACAAGGCCTGCAGGCTGAATCTGACCTGCCAGTCAATTCCATGTGGCCCTCCTACCTCTCCTGCAGCTGCCACACCCCCTTCATCTCTGCCCCACCTTATCTCAGCAGTGGGCAGCAGAAAGGAGGACAGACCTCCTCCTACAAATTCTGAACCTCTCTGTGCAGCTCCAGCAGCCCCTCGTCTCCACCTTCCCTGGTCTCAGCATTCAGCAGACTCCGGCAGCTGACTCCAGCCCTTTCCCGGTCCTGGTCCAGACCCTGCACTTTCTGCTTCCCAGCTTCACCCCAGAAGGTAAGGAGGGTGCACTGTGATGTAAGGGAGGGTGTTGGACTCTTGACATCTGATGTAAAAGGGTGGTGGGGTTCTCTGGAAATCAAGTTTTAGAGTTACAACTGGCACTTTGAGGGCAACCAGATGATGCGGCCCGCAGTTAAATTGAGTTTGACACCCCTGCTCTAGGACTATCATATTTTCCTATAAACATATCACAGGTGTGCGTAGCATGTAGGTAGCATGAGTCGGGTCAGACATTTTGGGGTTGATTTACTAAAGGCAAAAAGGCTTTGTAAGGAAATTTGCACTTTGCGTGGGAAGCAAGTGCAAGAAAAAAAGAAAAAACAGTATTTTTGCTTGCCCGTGATTGGGTGATGGAAATCAGCAGAGCTTCCTTACATGGAAATATCCTTACAAAGTGCAAATTCCCTTGCAAAATGAACAGCCTATTTGCCTTTAGTAAATTAACTGCATTGTCTTTATATGCAATATATGTATCTTCGGTATTTGTGCAAGCTGTCACAAAAACTGTGAGCATTTCCCTATTTAGGGTGAGGAAATAAGCCATAATTTTCCTCATCTGAACCGCTTTAGCTGCTTCCCAGTAACATACTGGATTCTGTTTGTGGGGAGAATTGCAATAATCAAACTCCATTCACCAGTATTTGAAATGGTCTGAAAAGTTTTAAATTTAAACAGGTGGAGCGGTAATCTCTAGGAAGGTTAGGCTTCATTAAAGGTTTTGTTGGATAGACCTACTGACGCGTGGTCTGAGATTATCATGGGGAAAATGTTTGTATGATCGATCTGCAATAACAGTGCTCTACTAACCACAATAATATCCAACCTGGATATAGTCCCAGTGAGGAAGAAGAATGAGAAAATCCTCTATCCAGAGGGTGCAAATGTCTCCAGGTAGTGTAAGAGCCAACATCTCTGAAAGTTACACAAACTTGGTCATGTATTAGAGGAGTGAGTAGGCTGTTGTCTGGTGCTTTCTAACTGTTAGATGTTCTTAGACTGTATTAAAGTCACCTTCAACGATAAGGTCAGTATTATAGTGGTAATGCGCTAGCCCAGTCTTTCTCAACCAGGGTTTCATGGAACCTTAAGATTCCTCCAGAGGTCGCTAAGGGCTCCTTGAGCAATGGGCAATTCATGCCTTTCACATACGCAACCTCTACAATTAAGCCCATGAGTGGGTGAAAAGCATTATAGGGGCTTAGCTTGGGAGGAGGCATAACTGAAGCCTGAAACCCTAAGGTTCCTCCAGAGGTTGCTAATGGTTCCTAAAAGTGGTAGTTAAGCTTAAAAAAAACACACAAGGTAAAGGCATAATGTGCTAGTATATATTGCATACTAGCACATTATAAAACACTTACCTTGAAAGGAAGCCCTCCAGCGACGCTATGTCACCTCTGCAGAAGCTTCCATTTTCACCCATTCTTCCTTCTGGGCTCAGGGGCTGTGGCCCCTTAAATGGTGAGTCACGGCCACGGCACAGGGCTCTGAAGGAATGGCACAGGCATGTCATCGGCTGCTGCTCCCTAGAATATCTTATAAACGGTGTATGTTTAGGAGATATTCATTTAATCTACAGGTAAGCTTTATTATAATTTATAAGCATACCTGTAAGTTAAAATTAAAACACAGACTTTACTACCACTTTAGGCAATGGGCAGTTTTTGCCTCTCACATAAGTAGCCATTTACACCAATGATCTATTTAGCTATCTCTTCTTCCAACTGACCACAAATGCAAGGAGCATTCTCCGCCGCTGACCAGAATATCAATAATCAGTGATCAGATAATTATTAGCAGGGGTTAAAATGGAAAATTATTTCAAGGCTACCTACATCTTAAAAAGGTTGAAAAAGGCTGAACTAGTATCTTAGTCCTGAAAAAAAGGAATTGCAAGAATTCAGATCAAAAACTTATATACTGCATTGCTCATTGAGACAAATTTGAGCATAAAATAGGCCTTCTAAATGATCATGTTCCTGTGTTTGTTGAACAGGACAAGGACCCCAGTATTTATACTTTTTTGACACAGTTTGAAGATGATTTTAGAACAGTTATATGGCCTCTACCGTTAATTAATACTTTTCAGACCCAGTTTAAAGATGATCCACATTTACCTCCATTTTTGCTTTTTTTATGTTTTTATTTTTTTTTAAATGCTTTTAGTTATTTCCCTGTCCCCATTTCTTTGTAGGGCACTTGTCCCACCCTTACCCCCATTTTCCTTCCTTTTGCAGATCTCTAGGACCTTCCTGGACTTTTTTACAGCAATTTTAAGAACTTTCATTAAAATTACCAGAACCCCGGACCCGAACCCGGACTTTTTTTGAAAAGTCCGAGTTCGGGTCAGGGTCCCGGACACCCCAAAGTTCGGTACGGACCCGAACTTTACAGTCCGGATTCGCTCAACTCTAATCATCAGTTATAGATGTCGTAATATTTAGCAGAGATTTCCTGAGAAGGGAAAGTTAATTTAAGAGTTCCTTTGTTGAAAAAGTTTAGAAAGTTTGTTCTAAAAGACTGGACCAGGGTACCTACATATGTAAAAATTGACTTATCTGGAATTCGTCTTTAAGCCATCAAATACAACTTGAAATAGCTAAATATACATATGAATTACACGTAAAGGATCTGGCCTATCTGTCAAATCATTTGTACTTCTGTCCATCCACCTGAGATTTACACAGCTCTAGGACACACGCTCTGCTCTCTCCCCCTATCAGCGTGTTCCTTCTTAGCACAAGCAACGTGCTTCTTATGCTGCTTCTCCCTCCCCAAGTCAAATTCAGGTAATTACACTGCTTGCATTTTTAAAAAATACATTTAATGTTACATTAATGATTACAGAACTGCACTAATTAGTTTATATTTGGCTAAAGTTCAGCTTTTAGAATGTTCTGGATAAAACAGCCGTGCAGTATATGGGTAAGTGAAGTTCATTGTCTCCTTTCTCTGGAAAATGCAAATTGATAAATACTTTGGATACAAACTGGACAAGGCCCACAGAGACTGGAAGTCATTAAAGAGATTTTTTTTTTGCGACCATTCAGTGACTTTTGCGGGTGAAGGATCGACTCATTTGTTAAAGAGTGAACTGCCAGTCTGCAATTATCAGTCTTCAGCAAATGCATCCTGCCCACCAGTGATTTAGATTAATTGCATTTCATTAAGTACCAATAAACAAACTCCGGTTGGAGAGAGTCTCCTGCCAAAATCCGGCGCTGCCATTTGTAATCGCCGCAAGGACGAAGAAACGTTACACTGTGGAATGTGTCGGATGTAATTTATTGCTTCTTAAAATCTAATAATTTTCCATAATATTAGATTAAATGACAGCCTTTATTAAGAGAGAAATTACATTCCAACTGCCTTCTTGTAAATGGAGCAGTAAGAAAGGATTCCACAAGACGGGCAGAAAGGTAATCCTGGTTAAGCGCAGCTTTGGTTACATAACTATTAAAAGAAAAATATGGAATTTGTGAAAAATAAAAAATAAAATACTCACCTAGGTGGACGCAGCATTGTTTCAATGCTGTGTCTATCTCTCACCGGCTCTAGACCGAGAACTGAGCGATCGAACATTACTGATCGCTCAGCTCTCTGTCTTTCGTGAAAAGCGAGCCGATGACTATCAGTCAGCTTTTCCAGAACTCACTGTGGAGTCCTGGGGTGCGAAGGGGGTGGGAGCGGCTGGCTCAGGCACTGTGGAGTCCTGGGGTGCGAAGGGGGTGGGAGCGGCTGGCTCAGGCTCTCTGCGAATCGCTGAAAGGCTCTCAGCTAGCTGCTGGTCGAGGCATCTGTGTGGATCCTGACCATTCTACTAGCAGCCTGCTACACAGTTGGAATCCCACAATGTTCTCATTTCATCTATCTTGAGCCCAGGAACTGTTAGGACCTCATTTTGAACCTGCAACCTTTGCAGTGCCTTGCAGTATCTCTTCTTGCTGAGCCTCCCGAGATGCTGAACAGATCTTTGACTGATTCCTTAGACAAACTTGTGTATTGTTTCTCTTGAAACTTGAACCCTTTGCTCCTCCTATGAGCTTTCTATTTAAGCCATGCTTTTGCACATCCTGCTTGCCAGATTATTGTGCTCTCTCGAGTCAATATCTCGCTCTTGAATTGAGAATTGAAATTGAAGCTCCACACCACTGCTAAGAGGCCCAGATACAACTTTATTCTAAATCTAAAAAAGTAGCCAATGCATTTCAGGGGTCCAAGTACCCCCTTCATAAGAACTTGACTGGCAACAATGTGAACATGGCAGAAGTAAACTGGACCTACAATTATATTTTTTCCAGTGTGAAATACAATACAATACGGTTGTACCTGGACCTCTTAGAAGTGGTGTGGGGCTTCAATTTCTATTCTTGTTACGTTACACTACAAGTCAAGAAGACCATGGAGATCCCCTAGGGTGTAGAAGAAGCCGTCTGCCCAGGAACCAAATCATTTACACCAACACCATTGATAACAATATCAGTAAGATAACCCGATGCTTCTTTCCTCTCTTCAATTGTTCCGTATCTCGCTCTTGTCATTCCTGCTGCCATCCATATCTTCACTACTGCTCGTAACCGACCTTTGGCTTGTTCCTCGACCACACTTCCACTTGATCCTCACCTGCAACCACTTGTTATAGACCTTTGGCTTGTTCCTTGACTTGCTTCTGCTTGATGCCAACCTGCAACCACTTGTAACTAACCTTTGGTTTCTATACTGACTACGCTTTTGCTTGATCCTTACCTGCTACAGTATCTCACAAAAGTGAGTACACTCCTTACATTTTTGTAAATATATTATATCTTTTCATGTGACAGCACTGAAGAAATTGTACTTTACATTGTAGCAAAGTGCTGAGTGTACAGCTTGTATAACAGTGTAAATTTGCTGTCCCCTCAAAAGAACAACACAAAGCCATTAATGTCTGCACTGCTGGCAAAAAAGTGAGTACACGTCTAATTGAAAATGTCCAAATTGGGCCCAAAGTGTCAATGTTTTGTGTGGCCACCATTTTTTTCCAGCACTGCCTTAAACCTCTTGGGCATGGAGTTCACCAAAGCTCCACAGGTTGCCACTGGAGTCCTCTTCCACTCCTCCATGACGACATCACAGAGCTGGTGGATGTTAGAGATCTTGCACTCCTGCACCTTCTGTTTGAGGATGCCTCACAGATGCCCAACAGTGTTTAGGTCTGGAGACATGCTTGGCCAGTCCATCACCTTTACCCTCAGCTTTTTTAGCAAGGTAGTGGTCATCTTGGACATGTGTTTGGGGTCGTTATGTTGGAATACTTCCCTGCGGCCCAGTCTCTGAAGGGAGGGTGATAATGCTCTACTTGAGTATGCCACAGTACATGTTCGCATTCATGGTTCCCTCATTGAACTGTAGCTCCCCAGTGCCTGCAGCACTCATGCAGTCCCAGACCATGACACTCCCACCACCATACTTGAGCAAGACACACTTGTCTTTGTACTCCTCACCTGGTTGCCGCCACACATGCTTGACACCATCTGAACCAAATACGTTTATCTTGGTCTCATCAGACCACAGGACATGGTTCCAGTAATCTATGTCCTTAGTCTGCTTGTCTTCAGCAAACTTTTTGCAAGCTCTCTTGTGCATCTTTAGAAGAGGCTTACTTCTGGGAAGACAGCCATGCAGACCAATTTGATGCAGTGTGCGGCGTTTGGTCTGAGCACTGACAGGCTGACCCACAACCCCTTCAACCTCTGCAGCAATGCTGGCAGCACTGATACGTCTATTTCCCAAAGACAGCCTCTGGATATGATGCTGAGAATGTGCACATGGTTTGGTCGACCATGACGAGACCTGTTCTGAGTGGAACCTGTCCTATTAAACTGCTGCATGGCCTTGGCCACTGTGCTGCAGCTCAGTTTCAGGGTCTTGGCAATCTTTTTATAGCCTAGGCCATCTTTATGTAGAGCAACTTTTTTTTTTTTTTTAGATCCTCAGAGAGTTCTTTGCCATAAGCTGCCATGTTGAACTTCCAGTGACCAGTATGAGAGAGTGAGAGCGATAACACCAAATTTAACACACCTGCTCCCCATTCACACCTGAAACCTTGTAAAACTAATGAGTCACATGACACCGAGGAGGGAAAATGGCTAACTGGGCCCGATTTGGACATTTTCACTTAGGGGTCTATGCACTTTTGTTGCCAGTGGTTTAGACATGAATGGCTGTGTGTTGAGTTATTTTGAGGGGACAGCAAATTTACACTGTTATACAAGCTATACACTCCCTACTTTACATTGCAGCAAAGTGTCATTTCTTCAGTGTTGTCACATGAAAAGATATAATAAAATATTTACAAAAATGTGAGGGGTGTATTCACTTTTGTGAGATACTGTATACCTGCTACTGGACCTCGACCTGCTCACCTCCTGGTAGGGCGATCCTGAGGACCTTGATCTTGTACTAACACGCAACAAAATCCATCTCTACCATCAAGAGTTCTGGTGAATACCGGTTAGTGCTTAGACCCTGCACCTTGGGGAAGCTTGTGTCATCCACCAGGATGACCTGCTTGTATACCTATTCCGCTGGTATTTGTAGTCCAATCAAGGAAAGTAGCCTAGGGTGATAAAACTACTCCTCCATAGATACAGTACAGTGTCAGTTATGTGTGTAGGACAGGAAGTGTGTTAGTCTAAGGATAACCAGATGAAATAATGAAGAAAAGACTCAAAATAGAAAACTAATGAAGCCAAAACATCTAAGGACTTAAAATTATATTTTCATTTTGTGTTTAGATACTTTTAAATAAGAAGTCTAATTTCTCTTTTTATTAAAGTGTTATGCCCCCAATGGAAAAAGTCCATGTAGTACACATTAGTTATACTGAGGTCAGAAGGAGGAACCAAGATAACAGACACCAAGGACATCGCCCCTCCCATCTTTCTTGCTGTGGCTCAATGGTTGGACAAGATGTATCCCAAGGCCACCTGACAACGCAGCTAGCAAAGAGATGGCTGCATTTGATAACTGGTGCTTATCTCAGGCTCCTAGCATATGCACAAGACTAGCGCCAGCAAGAGGAATGAAGGTGGGGGGTGTATCAGGCTTCCATTCCTATGCATTCCTCTTGCTGGTATATGTCTTGGGAAAGTGCTGGGAGCTGGAGATAAGCACCGTTGTGGATGCAGCAATCTCCCGTTAGCTGTGTTGTCAGATGGCCTTGAACGGAGTCCTGTCCGACCACGTAGCTAGACTTTCATGGCACCTAGAAAGATGGGACACCTAGGAAGGTCTCCTTGTTAGGTGTATTGTCAGATGGCATTGGGAGCAGTCCTGTCCCACCACTTAGCTAGCCTTCTACAGCATGTAGGATGATGGGACACCAAGGAAAATCTCCTTGTTAACTGAGCTGTCAGATGGCATTGGAAAGTGTCCTGTCTGACAATGTAGCTAGCCTTCCACAGCACCTAGGAAGATGGGACACCCAGGAAGATCATCTTATTCGCTGCATTGTCAGATGGCCTTGGGAGGATTCCTGTCCGACCACTTAGCTAGTCTTTCACAGCACCTAGGTAGATGGGGCACCTGGGAAGATCTTCTCTTTAGCTGCATTGTCAGATTGCCTTGGGAGGAGTCCTGTCCGAACATGTAGCTAGCACCTAGGAAGATGGGAAAAAGTACTCCCTGTACTTTGTCCCCAGAGGGACAGAACACTAATGAAAAAAAGTAATAAGACTTCTTTAAGACAAAAGGTAGATCTTTCGGGGTACAATTAACATTTCCATTTTCCACATATAACAAATCTTCACTTTTTGAGTTCAAGTTCACTTTAAAAATAAAAGCCTAATTTTCTATTCTTAACATAATTCTTTGAAGTGAAATACAGAAAGCCGCTCATTACTCAGAAACAATAAACTGCTCGACTATTTTATTTTATTTTTTTTTTTTAATTTTAGACAAAATGAAGTAAATTGTTTCTATGTCACAAACACCGGCACCTCAGTAATTTGCAGTAAATTTTCACGTACTCCATTCTTCTAGGATATTAACGTACATTATCAGTTGTGCCTTCCTCCTGCTGTAATGAAAACATCTTCCCAATGTTCGCTGATTACTTGTTAGTTGCTGCAGCTTTCCTAAAGACTCAAATTTAAAAGGAAGACCTTTCCAATGATACAGAATGTTCTGATTACCAGGCATCTAATCATGCAGCACCTATTCTATTCATTACAACTCAATACGATGTATCTGTGCACAAGAAATCAGGGTTGCAAGTAATTTAAAGTGGATTTTCAGCATTTTGACTCCTCTGCCACCTGCCAGCACCCCCCCCAACTGTCCGAAGTACCCCTGCCCCGGATGTTTAATTTATGTAGCCCCCATGTCCTAAACAGGGACCACTACAGTATAACAATTTTGTTTTTAGCTGGACTGTAGTCAGCTAACACGATTGTAATGTTTTTCACCTGGTTCTTCCCTAAGCTCAAGTTGGCTTGTGATTTCTCTCTGTCAACATTAGATGTAACTGGTGTCACTGGTCATAGTATGAGATTTCACAAGTTATAAATAATTATATTTTCTTGAGATAATCCGGTAGGAGGTTTATGCCACTGGTGCATGCTGGGGAAGGATATACATATTTGGGACAGGCCACGTGCTCGGTTTCTTTTCCTGGCCTGAGGACTAGGGAGGAGCTGCTAGATGGAGCTCTGCTGCTAGACCCAATAGCCTGGTTTGGGGCATCATATGCTGAAGTGGTCCTGAAGCTGTCCTGCCTGGTCTGAAGGAAGCTGTGCCAAGGAGGAGACCCAAGGGAGGCCTTTTGTTGGAGAGAGAAAGAAGGCTGGTTTATCAGAAATTTGGGAACGAGCTTACACAGTGTTGCTAAGTCAACTTAAAGGTTCTGACACTGTGAAGCTGGACATTGATCTGGAGAGTCTGTAAGTGGTATGCTATGCTATCTGGAACTCCTAATCCTTAACCGTTCTGCAATAAAATTTTTAAAAACACAAAAGTGATTGGTGCTTAATAAGCTTTCTTGGTCTCCCTATTTTAGCCATAAACTCATGAGCCCTAGGGTAAAATGCTATGCAAACAAATGGCAACCACCTCAACCTATAATTAGCCTTTGCAGCAAGAAGCACATGGAAGGGCAATGAACATAAAAAATTGCACACTTACCAGCTAGCCTGCAACAAAACCGATTTGACCCTGTCTAACAGTTCAAGTTAAAAACAAGAGGTTTAGTTGCACACATTTGCAAACATGTGTAACCTGCAGTGGCCATGTCAAGGCACACCAGTTTACTGTGGTCCTAACTCTAATGTTATAATGCTCCACATTGGAGCACATACAGTATATAGAAGTTGGATACATTAAGGGCACATGGAAATTAAGGGAACCCACCCCTCCTTAAAGGTATATGGATGCATAGGGCACAAGGGCACAGTGGCGTTGCCCTTCCATTTTTTATGCGCTCCTTGTTGCAAAGGCTAGTTATAGGTTGAGGTGGTTGCCATTTGTTTGTATAGTTTATGGAATGGTGCAGGCATGCCCAGGATACCTTCAGAAGCCATGGTGCCGTTGCTGGATGTCCTATGCATCTCTATGCCTTTAAGGAGGAGTGGGCTCCCTCCAGGCATACCTGCCCTTAATCTATCCAACTGCTATATATGCGCTCCGATCTAGGAGACTCTCAGAATTATAGTTCTTACAGTAAACTGGAGTGCCTTGACATGGTCACTGCGACTTACGCATATCTTTACAAAATGTGTGTGATGAAGCCCCTTGTTTTTAAAGTGAACAGTGTCCATTTGCTTTTGTGGCAGGCTAGCCGGTATGTGAGCTGGGAATTTTTGTATATGTTTGAACCAGGGTGAAATGCTAGCCCGCCCCGGCCTCTGGAGGTGCTATCCTGTCTTTGGGATGTCAGAGAGGTGCTACATTTATTTAAAGAAACAACCCTATAGATACCCTATTCCTGCAATCTTCTAGCTGGCCCTGTGACTTCACACAAGCTTCCTCTTCTTCCTAGGTTGGGTTGTTAGGTATGGATATTCACACTTTCTTTCTAAGTTTTACAGTGATCATCACCACAACGTGACAACTCTTATACTAAATTGCAGTCAGCCGGCTTGCCAGACAGACTAGTCACATGACACACTCAGACACAACCAATTACTACCACCCTTGCCATTTCCAATCATAGGCAGGTCACAATTCCCAACGAAAATATAAAAGTGCAGACACTTTTTGAAGACCTCTCGTGTGTATATATACAGTATCTCACAAAAGTGAGTACACCCCTCACATTTTTGTAAATATCTTATTATATCTTTTCATGTGACAACACTGAAGAAATGACACTTTGCTACAATGTAAAGTAATGAGTGTACAGCTTGTATAACGGTGTAAATTTGTTGTCCCCTCAAAATATCTCAACACAGCCATTAATGTCTAAATCAGTACACCCCTAAGTGAAAATGTCCAAATTGGGTCCAAAGTGTCAATATTTTGTGTGACCAACATTATTTTCCAGCACTGCCTTAATCCGCTTGGGCAAGGAGTTCATCAGAGTATCACAGGTTGCCACTGGAGTCCTCTTCCACTTCTCTATGATGACATCACGGAGCTGGTCGATGTTTGAGACCTTGCGCTCCTCCACCTTCCATTTGAGGATGCCCCACAGATGCTCAATAGGGTTTAGGTCTGGAGACATGCTTTGCCAGTCCATCACCTTTACCCTCAGCTTCTTTAGCAAGGTAGTGGTCATTTTAGAGGTGTGTTTGGGGTTGTTATGTTGGAATACTGCCCTGCGGCCCAGTCGCTGAAGGGAGGGGATCATGCTCTACTTCACTATGTCACAGTACATGTTGGTATTCATGGTTCCCTCATTGAACTGTAGCTCCCCAGTGGCGGCAGCACTCATGCAGCCCCAGACCATGACACTCCCACCACCATGCTTGACTGTAGGCAAGACACACTTGTCTTTATATTCATTGCCTGGTTGCCGACAGACAAGCTTGACACCATCTGAACCAAATAAGTTTATCTTGGTCTCATCAGACCATAGGACATGGTTCTAGTAATCCATGTCCTTAGTCTGCTTGTCTTCAGCAAACTGTTTGCGGGCTTTCTTGTGCATCATCTTTAGAAGAGGCTTCCTTCTGGGACGACAGCCATGCAGATCAATTTGATGCAATGTGCGGCGTATGGTCTGAACACTGACAGGCTGACCAACCACCATTCAACTTCTGCAGCAATGCTGGCAGCGCTCATGTGTCTTTTTCCTAAAGACAGCCTCTGGATAGAACGCTGAGCATGTGCACTAAACTTCTTTGGTTGACCATGGTGAGGCCTGTTCTGAGTGAAACCTGTCTAGTTAAACCACTGTATGGTCTTGGCCACTGTGCTGCAGCTCAGTTTCAGGGTCTTGGCAATCTTTTTATAGCCTATGCCACCTTTATGTAGAGCAACAATTCTTTTTTTCAGATCCTCAGAGAGTTCTTTGCCATCAGGTGCCATGATGAACTTCCAGTGACCAGTATGAGAGAGTGAGAGCGATGACACCAAATTTAACACACCTGCTCCCCATTCACAACTGAGACATTGTAACACTAATGAGTCACATGACACCGGGAGGAAAAATGCCTAATTGGGCTCGATTTGGACATTTTCACTTAGGGGTGTACTCACTTTTGTTGCCAGCGGTTTAGACATTAATGGCTGTGTGTTGAGCTATTTTGAGGGAACAGCAAACACTTCCAGAAATGTTAGATTCTCAGTAGACCTTAGAGGAAGATTTACCTTGAATATTTACTGTATTCATTTAGAAGTAGACCTTTGGCTTTTTTTAAACCTCCAGCCAAAACTAAATTTAGCATAGAAGGGCTAAAACCTCTGAACATTTAATTGCTTCACGTGTTTTTTTTGGGAGATTTCACTTATGTCTTGTCAATTTATTGGGTTCGGACAGAACAGGACATGAGGGAAAAAGCTCCTAACTTGTTCCCTTTTTGTATGAAGGCATTACATGAGCTTTACTCTCTGAAACATTGAGGACCACCCTCTGCTGATGTGGGAGAAGAAGAGGATAAACTCTGGGACTGGCCCGAAGGCAACTTAAAAATGGTATGGACTAGACAAATACCAGGTTGATGGTACTCTAAGCCATTGGTCTGAAAACTGCGGCCCATGGGCCAAATGCAGCCCTTTACTTGACTTTATATGACTCTTGTGGCACTATTCTTCCCACAGACAACAACAATAAGCCACATTGGGTTATTACTGCTCCCATTGACACCACTGATGGGACATAATTCCTCTTAACAACAACAACAACGATGGGGCACCATTCCTTCCACTGACACCAACGATGGAGCGCTATTCCTCCCACTAACACCAATGATGGGACACTATTCCTCCAACTGACACCAATGATGGGGCACTATTCCTCCCACTTACAGCAATGATAGGGAACTATTCCTCCCACTTACATCAATGATGGGACACTTTCTCCCAAAGACATCAATGATGAGGTAGTATTCTCCATCCTATTAACCACAGGTGTTATGTAATTGTTTCACTCCCACTGATGCTGCAACATTTTCTGTCCCCACTGACCACAATCTGGCCCCCTAAAGTCTGAAGGACAGTAAACTCGTCCTTTGTTTCAAAATTTTGTAGCCCCTGCTCTAAACTTTCATTGCAAATGTCCCAATTCTATAATAACCAGGGTATAGCAAGCAAAAAATTGTATGCATCAACAAAAATGTACATTGTGGGGGGGCTTGGCGGTGGCCCAGGGTGCGGGGGGGGGGGGTCTATAGCTGGGCTTTAAAATGTGATGATCTCTAAAATATAAATGTTCACTGTTCTCTTTAAAATGTGATGTTCTCTGTTCCCTGTTGCATTCAAAATTAACACTACTGATGCTGTAGGGAAATGCATAATATTAACTATCACAAATAAAAAAATAAAACATTATAGCAAAATCCCCCAAAAAAGCGTACATACTGATTTCCATATATTAGGTCAACACATATGATTTACTATGGCGTGGCAAAATCTATCTCTTAAAAAGCAGATGAACATTTCACTCAATACTAATCTGAAGCAATCCTTAAAATAAGTAAATCCATGATTAAATATTAAATCATTTTAAATCTTCTAGATAGCATTCCTCATATAATGAATAATCTTCCAGCACACAATTTACTGGTGTGAGGTGATGTACTCCATACATCATATACCCTACTCTAGGTAGCTAATGAAGTATGGAATACATCATGGCAATTGAAATGCTGAAAATGCTTATGACTGCTGTCGCTACATAAACTGATTGTCTTTATAAATTCAAAGCAACCTTTCTCAATCTTTTTTCTCCACAGGAACCCCTAAAATAGTGCTTAGGTCTCAAGGGCCCCTACTTATACCATGGCATTGGTAAGCACTCCTTCGGGCAAGGTGTTACCCCAGTGCTCGGACAAGGGACCCCGGTAATCACCTGGCGTACCCCAGAAAAACCCACCACTGGTTAGGCAGGCTATGTGATCCAAATTGGCGCCCAAGGAGGAGGGGAACATATTGGGGAGGTGTCACTCTCCAACTGCAAGGTACCCTACCCTTACAAGCAGAGAAGTGTTATGTAATTGGTTGGGGATACTGGAATGCATGTGGGAATTTTTAGAAAATGGCCATTAAAGGTAAACTAACCCTTTAAGCCCTGGGCACACCGGAAGTGAGAGACTTACCCAGTACAGAGCCTGACTGTTTTGTCTGATATAAAGACATCCACTAGAGGCAGCACCTCCTCTGTATGGAATAGGATCATGCAAATCTTGCACAGTCAACCACTATCTGAAATGGATTCCATGAAAACACGTTTATACCAGTTTACATTATTATTATGACACAGGATTTATATAGCGCCAATAGTTCTTGAAGTGCTTTTTAACATGAGGGCGCACAGTACAGTTACAATAAATTTCAATACATGAGGAATCAGAGGGCCATGCTCATTAGAGATTACAATCTAATCAAAATGGTTGTTTCCCCTTGCAGAGGCAGTGTCATCTACACTGCCTCTGCAAGAGGAAACAACAACCATTTTGATTATGGTGCCAAAGGCACACCAGTTTGGGATGTATCCCCATTAGCACACAGCAAAAGCCGTGAAGAAGGGGGGAGTCTGTTTAACCCCCCTTCTCCAGGGCTCCCTCCCAGGCTACACAGCAGCACCACAACCATCCATCTTCCACCCGACTTCCCTGCTGGCCAGGCTCCTCAATATTTATGAGCCGATTCAGCCACCCTACAAATTCTGGGTGGACCCTCTGCACAATGCTATACATCTTTTCCAACAAACTATGCAAAGAAAAACAGGGATTTTTTTTTTTTAACAGAAAAGTAAAAAAACAGGAATTTTTAGTTCACACATATTGCAGTACATGCTTAAGCTTTCCAACTGCATCAGGCCTCCTGCCTGGGGATTGGCTAGATTCCCACAGAAATTCAGATCAGCACCTCCTGGCCTCCACCCTATAGCTTCTAAAAACGTCTCCAAGCTTCTAGAACCAGGCAGAGGTACCGGAAGCCTGACCTAAAGAGTCTTCCAGTCTGACCTAAAAGTAAACCCTCTGACGACTGAGGGTTACTTCATAAGATGCTGTAAGAAAAAGGAGCCACTCTAGAACAGAAAACCTGGGACAGCAGTCATTGGACCAGCTTAACCACTTCTGGACCACCCGCTGTCATTATACGGTGATACTTGCCATTGAATACCGTTGCTAAGGTAGCAGATAGCTATTTAAACAGCGGTTTTGAAGCATGGCATGTTGGGTATCAATTTACTCAGCGTAACATTATCCTTCACAATATGGAAAACAATTTGGCTAACTTTACTGTTGTCTTATTTTTAACTCAAGAAAGTGATTTTTTTTTTTTTTTTTTAAAGGCGCTTGTAAGACTGCTGCGCAAATACGGTGTGACAAAGTATTGCAATGACTGCCATTTTATTCTCTAGGTTGTTAGAATATATATGTTTGGGGTTTCTAAGTAATTTTATAGCAAAAAAACTGATTTTAACTTGTAAACACCGAATTTAAAAAAAGAGGCTCAGTCCTTAAGTTGTTAAACTGCAACACAGGCAACAATTAACTGCTTCCCACCGGCCTATTGTAAAATGACAGCAGAGCGGGAGCTCTCCCATTCAGGGTGGACATCACAAGACACAGGAGTATGACAGATCACGGTACTTGGAGGCTTTCAGTACCATGTGATCGCTGTGACCAATCATGGGAGATCACATGACAATTGTACATAATGGATGGCTTCTTGTTGTCAAAATACTATTATGGAAAAATGTCTTCATTTTTCAAAAAAAATTGTGACAAAAAATTACAACTTCAAAAAACTCACCATGCCTCTTACTAAATACCCTGGACCTTATAAATTCAAAATATGGGTAATTTGAGGGAAATTTGTACTGTCCTAGCATTTTTCGGATCTCAAGAAATTAGCTAGGCCATTAGTACATCAGGATTGATCAATTTCCAAATATATACTGTACATACCATAGTTTGTGGACTCTATAGTTTTCCTACAGACTAAATAATATACTACACTGCTTTGGCTTATTTTCATCAAAGAAATGTAAAAGACATTGGCCTATTTATTTGCAAAATTGCAAAACAAACATGAAGAAAACATTTTTTTTTCAGTCTTTTTTCATAATTTTAGCAAAAAAAAATCAAAAACCCAGTGGTGATTAAATACCACCAAAAGAAAGCTCTATTTGTGTGAAAAAAAAATCATAAGTGTAATTTGTGTACAGTGTTGCATTACTGCGCAATTGTCATTCAAAGTGAGACAGCGCTGAAAGCTGGAAGGGGGTAGAAGTGTCCAGTATTAAAGTAGTTCAAAGACAAAGAAGCTGAATTCTCAGTGAGAGATCAAATCAGTTGTTAAAAATTCAGATTTTTTTGGTTCAGACCGAAGGGAGGCAAATAGAAGAAATCCATTGTTAGTATTTGCATACCCTTTAAACTTTAAAAATAGAGTGTAACACAATAATTTGTTATTGTAACACTCATAGGGTCTATGGCTACTATGTACTCATGGTCCGTGACGAATGGCCATAGACACGGAGATCATTTCAAGTCACGATAAATCCCCTGAAAATTACAAATGAAGACTTGTTAGTCGTACACAACCCTTCCATCGTGCACAGAATCAAAATATCCATAGCAACAGAATGTGTTTTTTTTTTGTTTTTTTATTTTGGTGTGTGTGAATTAATTTCCAAAGTAGATCAAAGGCCAGACTCAAACATCATCAGCCTTCTAGAAGGTACAAAACACGAGCGCGTTATGAAAGGTTCCCGCGACCCCAGCCAAACTGAGCTCATTAGCTGCCTAGAATCATCCATGGCTTTCAGATTAATAGCAGCACCCACCAGCCCTTGATTGAGAAGATAGAGAGCCAACAAAGTTGTTAAATATTACAAAGCAGAACTTGCAAAGCCACAAAGTAGATTCAGCTGCATACATTTAAATTCAGCTAACAGTTCCTTGGAGACGTCTCTGTATTTTCATTCGTGGCTCGCAAACTATTTCTGGGAAGGGTAAAAAAAATAATTTTCTTGGTAGAATATGTTTAATAACCTTTTTCTCAGTATGGTTGATCTCTCTAAGCCATCAAACACTAATACCATGAGATCTCGGATCAAGCCGACGCTATTAGGATGGAAAGAAGGAGCATCTATATTCAAGGCACAACGGATGGAACTGATATATATTTGTTTTTCGCAGATGTGACTTTAAGATTACGTCTCGTGAAAGGTTACCAGACAAAATACAGGAAGGATAACGAGGAACGAAGATGGAAGATGCCACTGTCCAATTTGTTTGATTTTTTTTTTGTCCGCTAGCTCATGGAGAAGGATGGAAGTCAACCAGAGACAGAGAAACCATGCAAACCATCATTAGGAAAGTGGATGTAACTTTCACTATAGAGTAGAATATTACAACCACAAAGAGTATGGCTGTGGGAAGCCAAAAAGACCAAAGATCTGTCCATCAATAGACCTCTAAAGCACAACAATACGTTATAAAACAGAAAGTAGTAACATATTAAATCCTGCTTTCTAGCTCCACTGTCACCATCTCCCCATGCTCGCCTCCAGGAGTTCCCCAGAGCCTCTCTCATCCTCTAGAACTCCCTACCCTAATCTGTCTGTCATAGGTGTGAGCAGACTATTGCGATAGGACATGGGTGCTCAACATGTGGCCCTCCAGCTGTTGTGGAATTACAAGTCCCATGAGGCATTGCATGGCTGACAGTTCCAAGCATGACTCCCAAAGGCAGAGGCATGATGGGACTTGTAGTTTTGCAACAGCTGGATGGCCACATGTTGAGCACCCATGCATTAGGATGTGCAACCCAAAGCTCAAACACACATGCGTGTGTGTATATACAGTATCTCACAAAAGTGTGCAAACCCCTCACATTTTTGTAAATATTTTATTATATCTTTGCATGTGACAACACTGAAGAAATTATAACAACCCCAAACACACCCCCAAGACTATCACTGCCTTGCTAAAGAAGCTAAGGGGAAAGGTGATGGACTGGCCAAGCATCTCTCCAGACCTAAACCCTAATGAGCTTCTGTGGGGCATCCTCAAACGGATGTTGGAGGAGCGCAAGGTTTCTAACATCCACCAGCTCCGTGATGTGGTCATGGAGGAGTGGAAGAGGACTCCAGTGGCAACCTGTGAAGCTCTGGTGAACTCCATGCCCAAGAAGGTTGAGGCAGTGCTGGCAAATAATGGTGGGCATACAAAATATTGACACTTTGGTCCCAATTTGGACATTTTCACTTGGGTTGTACTCACTTTTGTTGCCAGCGGTTTAGACATCAATGACTGAGTCGAGTTATTTTGAGGGTACAGTAAATTTACACTGTTATACAAGCTGTACACTCACTACTTTACATTGTAGCAAAGTGTAATTTCTTCAGTGTTGTCACATGAAAAGATATAATAATATATTTACAAAAAGTTTTGTGAGATACTATATATATATATACTGCATTTACAGTATCTCACAAAAGTGAGTACACCCCTCGCCTTTTTATAACTATTTTGTTATACCTTTTCATGTGACAACACTGAAGAAATGACACTTTGCTACAATGTAAAGTAGTGAGTGTACAGCTTGTATAACAGTGCAAATTTGCTGCCCTCTCAAAATAACTCAACACACAGCCATTAATGTCTAATCTGATGGCAACAAAAGTGAGTACACCCCTAAGTGAAAATGTCCAAATTGGGCCCAAAGTGTCAATATTTTGTGTCGCCACCATTATTTTCCAGCACTGCCTTAACCCTCTTGGGCATGGAGTTCACCAGAGCTTCACAGGTTGCCACTGGAGTCCTCTTTCACTTCTCCTTGATGACGACATCACGGAGCTGGTGGATGTTAGAGACCTTGCTCTCCTCCACCTTCCGTTTGAGGATGCCCCACAGATGCTCAATAGGGTTTAGGTCTGGAGGCATGCTTGGCCAGTCCATCTTCTCTACCCTCAGCTTCTTTAGCAAGGCAGTGCTTGTATTGGGGGTGTGTTAGAGGTAATTATCATGTTGGCCCTGTGGCCCAGTGTCCGAAGGGAGGGGATCATGCC
>BLSH010206717.1:396847-429137 GCA_018402905.1 Glandirana rugosa
ATGTGAAACGATGTTACATTTGATCACTCACATGTCGAACATATTGTCACATTTAAACGACCAATGAGTTTTATTGAGTTGTGTGTCGGTAATTACAGATTTGACGACCGTTGTTTTCACTCATGTGGGGATTCACTTTTACAGGTATAACCCTGTTTAATCGGTAAAAGGGAGGGGCCACAGTACACTGAACAATCACAATGTTCCAGAGTCCACACTTAACCCTCGTCCACACATTTTCAACCACAATAACGAGAGTGAGAGAGTATGACCAGTGACCTTCAAGTTGTGCCGTGGAGTACCGTTTCTTGAGAGACTCCTAGACTTTTTTTCTTAACAACGAGATGCCTAGGCCATCTTTATGTAGAGCAACAATTCTTTTTTTCAGATCCTCAGAGAGTTCTTTGCCATGAGGTGCCGTGTTGAACTTCCAGTGACCAGTATGAGAGAGTGAGAGCAATAACACCAACTTTTACACACCTGCTCCCAATTCACACCTGAGACCTTGTAACACTAACAAGTCACATGACACCGGGGAGGGAAAATGGCTAATTTGTCCCAATATGGACATTTTCACTTAGGGGTGTACTCACTTTTGTTGCCAGCAGTTTAGACATTAATGGCTGTGTGTTGAGTTATTTTGAGTAACCAGCAAATTTACACTGTTATACAAGCTGTACACTCACTAGTTTACATTGTAGCAAAGTGTAATTTCTTCAGAGTTGTCACATGAAAAGGTATAATAAAATATTTACAAAAATGTGAGGGGTGTACTCACTTTTGTGAGATACTGTATATATATATATATATATATATATATATATATACACACACACATACATACACACATTTATACACAGACAGACACACACACACACACACACACTTAGAAATAAATGTAAACACATTTTAAAATGTATTAAAACATGGATGGTGTCAGTACGGCAATGGGAAGTGTCAGTAGGACAGTGGGCATTGTCAGTAGAGCAGTGGATGGTTTCAGAAGAGCAGAGGTTGGTGTCAGTAGGACAGTGGATGGTGTCAGTCAGTAGAGCCTTTTTTACAATGTTTTAGGAGCCACATTGCAGGGATTTGGTGTAATAGGAGTGGTCTAAACAGACCTCTGATGTTTCACTTTTGATACAAAGAAAGGGACCGAGGACAAAGTCTACCCAGTCCTTTTCTCTGCAGCCTCAGCTGCACTGGACTGTGAATGAATGGGAAGTGCTCTGTGCTGAGCGGCTTCCTATTCACTGGCAAACTGAAGCATACTATACATGGTACTGATCACGCACTGTGTTTATTTAGAAAAGGAAAAGTTCGGTAAATGACATATTCACTGGCCCCTTCTCCCCACTTTCTATCCTGAAACATTGCCTGCAGCAGCCGGAGGGAGAAGAGAAGAGGAAGGCAGGGCAGCAGAGGGAATCTGCGCCATATGGAGTGATTAGGGTGTGCCCAGGCACATCTGTCACAACCTGTGCACATGCCTGTGCTGCCCATCTATTTCCTACTCTGTCCACCTTTAGGCGATCCCTGAAAACCCATTTCTTTAGAGAAGCCTACCCTGCCTCCACCTAACAACTAAACTTTTCTCCATCAGCTCATCCCCCCTAGTTATTAATGTTTGTATGACCTGACTCTCCCTTTTAGACTGTAAGCTCTAACCAACAGGGCCCTTCTAACCCTCTTGTATTGAATTGTATTGTAACTGTACTGTCTCCCTCCATTTTGTAAAGTAAACTGTTGGCGCTATATAAATCCTGTATAATAATAATAAATTACATTATTACATGTTGCTTCGTTGTTGCTCCTTGGCAGCATTCCAGGCTAATGAGGGAGCAATTTGACAGAGACAAGAAGACACCAGAATTGGAATCACTCATGTAACATTGGCCTATTGTAACTGCCTAATGTGAAAAATGTCCTGAAACTGTTGGGTATATACTGGGAAAAAAAACAAACAAACAGCAATCGCATGTTCAGCGCTTCTGGAAGGAAACATTTACAAATATGACCAAAAATTTGAAAAAATGAATTAATTAAAATGAAGCACTAGAAAGTTGGGATAGTACATGCAGGAACCCTGCCTTAAAGTCTCACCTTGTAAAGCAACCAACTCAGTTTAACATAGAAATGAAAGGAAACACATTTGTGTATAGATATAAAAAACAAAAAAATTCCAAGCTCAACTTACAAACCAGTCTGCTAACCAACCGAATGAACCTCTCCAACAGTATGCGTTAAAAACAGGGGTTTAGTTAGCACGCATTTGCAAACGCACGCCTAAGCTGCAAGGCCTCTTCACGGCACCCTGTGTATCTCTTGCAGTTCTATCACTACTGAATTGATGAGTGACTCCACAATGGAAGCGCATGCATTCTAATAGATAGATGAGGGGCAGGTGGCCTGGAGGTATCCCAATCCCCCTTAAAGGCACAGGGGCACATTGGACACCCAGCACAGTGCATAATGACAGCAAAGGTGTCCAGTGTGTCCCCGGACCAAATTTATACCAGTAACAAAGAGATGGCCCCTGCCCCACCTATAACTGGCCCAGGGGCGTAACTACAGGGGTTGCAATTGCAACCGGGCCTCATGCTCCAGGGGGCCCGTGTGCCACCCTTGTACACTTGGATAGGAGGGATGGCGGGGGCGACATTTAGAGGAACCAATCTCCTCCATTTTCTTCCTAAAGGAGGAGATTGGTTCCTCTATATGCTGCCCCCCCGCTGCCCCTCCTATCCAGTTTACTTGTCTTCTGCTGTTCCCAGGGTCCCTGTGTGCTTTCCTGCCCCCCCCACCACCACCACAGAGTTGCGGTCTTCCCCCTCCTCTCTCCTGCCAGCCGCTGTAGAAGATGTGTCATGATGGAGAGATGAGAACGGGTCGGTGAATTTGTCATTTACCGGCTCCTTCCTTTTCTGAATGGACAGTCAGTGATTGGTACCAATTGGTTCATTCATATCGGAAGCATATTAAACTGTTTTTACTATACTTCTGTTTCTGAATGAATGGGAGGCTCAGTACACAACTATTCCTTTATTCAGTGGGACCGTAATAACAACGTAATAACAACGGGAGTAAAGGGCCCAGGATCAGTGGAAAGAGGGAGGGGCCCTGGTCAGGGGGGCCCTTCATAATTTATTGCATCGGGGCCCCGAAGTTCTAGTTACGCCTCTGAACTGGCCTTCACAGTGAGGAGCACATGGAAGAGCAAAAGCTTGAAAGACAACCAGAGAAGAATTCCAAGCTCAACTTACCAACCAGTCTGCTAACCAACCAAATTAACCTGTCCAACAGTATGTGTTAAAAACAGGGGTTTAGTTAGCACGCATTTGCAAACGCATGCCTAAGCCGAAAGGCCTCTTCACAGCACCCTTTGTATCGCTTGCAATTCCTACCACTACTGAATTTATGAGTGTCTCCACAGTGGGAGCACATGCATTCTAATGGATGGATGAGGGACTCTGTTCTCAGCAGCACAGAGAAGTTAGGGAGGAGAAACAGCAGTACACTGAGCTTCCCAGTGATAGGCTGTGCAGGAGGGGCATGTGAGCAGAAGTCTGATCATTGGAGGAGAGCAAGCTGAGTTCCCAGCACAGTCGGAGAACTGACCACACTGTGCTCTCATGTCTAGGGTGGTCATTTTTTAATAGGAAAGCAGAGGGACTGGCAGGAACATCAGGGATTTTATACAAAGGAAGCAATACAAAGAGAACAGGAGACATTCTCATACAAGTACATGGTACAGCAGGCACATATCAGGAATATGAAATGTTGGGGTAACATACTCTAGGTAGAAGTGGCCCTATTTAAAGTTAGTACTGCTAGGCTGTAGTCAGCCTTAGTCTAAATTATTAGTTCTGCTCTGTGTAGGTGTTCCCCTAAATTCAGAGTATTGTTTATTTCTGCCTGCTGCTGCATTGTGTCCCTGGCAATAGTATTATGCTGGCCATAGAGGAGTCTTATTTTATCATTCAACTTGAGGGTTGAATAAAAAAAAAAAACTGACCCGATTGCCCCATCCACACACTCGATGTGGATGGGGAATCCCCCCTGCTGGGCTTTTGTATTCTGACAGTGAAGAGACTTCCCGCCTTCAGAATATACTGATCAGTGTTGCAGACAATAGTCTGCAGTGCTGATCAAATGCAAAAAATCTAACAGGGCGGTTGTACAGAAGCTGATCTGTAGATAAACTTCTTTACAACCTCCCTGTCCATACATGGATTGAAAGTAGCCTGGTCGATGCTGAACCGGACATATTTCAATCCATTTATGGCTTAAGAGGGTCCAATAGCGTAAGTTATCAATTTTTATATATCCACTAGTAAACCAATAGGATGCTATTGCACATGGTGCATGCTGGAGAAGGGTATAAATGTTTGGCGGAACCTTCTGGAATCTATCTTGCTTCCAAAGCCTTGCTTGGGAAAGACAAGTGCTTAGCTGTTCTTTAACTTCCTATGCCTGCTGCTTTGGGAGGATACGTGCTTAAAGAAGGAAGCCATAAGTGTGGGTCCTGAAAGCTTGCTCTTCCTTGCTGAAGGGTCTAAAACACATATTCAAACCCAAGGCCCATGAGTCGAATCTGGCCTGCATGGCCTTGTCATGTGGCCCTCACACCTAATTTTGCAGCCGGAATGGTGTGGAACTCCATTCCATCAACTCTAGCTCTCACTCTCTGCTCCCGATTCCTGATGTCAGACAGCCTTCTGTGTCTACAAAGGATAGCTTTTCTCTCATCAGCTCCCGGAACTAACAGATCCCTGCATGCACTCACAGCAAGGCACGGTGGGGGCAGATCTCCAGAATCAGAGAGAGAGAGATCTCCCTGCACGGCAAAGCAGAACTGCCTACCCCGGGGAGTACTAGAGCCGGGCGAGGGGAAGTCATTGGTGACATGATTGAGTCAGCGCAATTCTCTGTGCCATTGTACTGTGAGTGCAGGGCACTGTGGGGAAACACCCCAAGTGGACAGAATTTACATGAAGTGGGTTGAATGACACTAGGCCTCATTCAATCCAGAAGATTGCAGAGTGGTGAGTGTCATGGTAAAGGGTCAGGTTTGGAGACCAATAGCTATAGCAGTGGAGAGGTTCACACCAACCAGCAGGATAAGTATATGAGCAAGGGGGGGATGTTGTAGGCTCATCCGAGGGGCAGGGTCTTCACCAGAGCTCCTGATGATGGAGATGGGTTTCGCTGCATGCTAGTGCCAGGTCCTCAGGATCAGCCCACCAGGAGGTGAGCAAGTCGGGGTCCAGTAGCAGATGCAGCAGGTAGGGAATAAGCAGAAGCATAGTCAGTAAACAAGTGGTTGCAGGTTGGGATCAAGCAAAAGCACAGTCGAAGAACAAACCAAAGGTCGTTAATGAGTGGTAAAGATGATAAGGACAGCTGCAGGTACATAAACGAGCATTAATTAATGGAGCCCATTAATCTGGCAAACAGGAAGTACAGAGACATGGCTTATATCAGGAAGTTCATGGGAGGAGCAAAGAGATGAAGGTTCACCAGAAGCAAAGTAAGGTTGTCCAATGGATCAGGCTGGGAGCTGTCTAGCCTCTTAGGTGGCACAGCTACAGCCAGACACCACAGAGGTCGCAGGTTTAGATCTGGATCCTCATAGTGCATCTGCCAGGGTTATCACCAGAGAGGAGCTGCATCTTCATTTTTAAAATTCTTTAGATGCTTTCCTGCACTGCTAGATTGTCTCCACAGTGTCTTCTCCCCCTTGTTCCAGCCCCCCCCCCCCCCCAAGGTCCTGACATCATTAAGACCAGTGCAGGGTCCGCAGAGCTCCATTGGATGAAATGCTGATGATGGTCAGTCTACCACCACAACATGGAGGAGCACCTAAATGAGCAGTTAACGGGCATAGCTTAGGCATGCTGGAGTGAGAACGTGTTCCAGCAGAGCTCCGGGGACCCGTGCTGTGATAAGCGGCAACAAGTGCACCTGACAGCCACCTAATTATGCCTGGCAGGAGACAAACCTCCCCACAACCACCGCGGATCCCAAGGACCTGGTCGGGATCGCTGGACGCCTATTTTCTGGAGCCGAGCCGGGACCGGCGGGAGGATTCCAAGATGGCGGCCAAGATGGCGGAAGGTGAGCACGTTGCTCCGGCGGTTTCCCCGATTCCCTCTCCAGCCCTGCCATCCCTGGCGCTCCCACCTACATCGCCACCGTCCAATACGGACAGCAGGGCAAGTGGCGCAGAACTAGGGGACGTGCTGGCGGATAGGAGCCTGCAGGTTCACCTCCTCTCCCTACCCACTAAGGCGGACCTGGAGGTGTTTGTCTCCCGTGTGGAGAAGGCCTTCCGACAAGACATAGAGGCCTTACAGGCCGATACAGCACACATAGGGGGGAGAGTAGAGGCTCTTCAGACACACTGGGAGGACACGGCCTCCAGCATTCAAGCCTCGACTGAATTGACTCCCTGCTTGACCAAATGGATGACTATGAAAATAGAAGTCGCAGGGTCAATATTCGGATTAGGGGTCTGCCAGAGGCCACAATATCCAGGGACATAGTCCCCATGCTACAGGGACTTTTTAAACAGATACTAGGCCGGGACGCACATTGAGATTGATCGCGCTCATAGAGTGCTCAGACCGCCCTCAGAGGACCCTGACAAGCCGAGAGACATTATATGCAAGTTGCACAAGTACTCGGTTAAGGAATAATATACCATGCCTGGGGCATGTCTGGACTTTGATGGAGCTAAACTGTCACTATACCCGGACTTGTCCAGACGCACGTTAATGCAACACAGGGCGCTCAAGCCGTTGCTGGAAGCTCTGCAAGATGCTAAACTAATCTACAGATGGGGGTTTCCGTTCCATCTTGCGGTCACCAAAGATAGTCAGCAACATCTCCTGCGCACAAGAGATGACCTACCATGCTTTCTGAAAGATTTGGGCTTGCCAGCTGTGGATATCCCAGACTGGAGACTGTCTCCAGAATTACCCCTCCTGCTCAGACCTCAGGGATGGTGACAGGCCTGCCGCAGACGGCGTAATGGCGCACAAGGAGACTCTTCCCAGCGGGCCTCGGCCCGAGCGCCCTCCTCTGCCCAGGGACCACCCTGAATTGTGGAGATGCTGTCTAATCATTGTATTATGACATGGGACAAAGGGGTATATCCCCTACACATTTTCAGAACACACGCAGCTGTGTATAAATGCAGACTATGGTTGGGTGGCCGCCCAGACCACTAACTACTAAGGGTCCCCCCCGGACTCATTCTTGGTGCCTTTCTACTTTCCCCCAGTAGGGATGCTCTTCGGAGTCATGGTCCTGTTTAGGGACGGGGTACTGCTCGGGTGCCTGTACTGCCCCCCAGTACCGACACACCTAGGGCGCCTGTTGGTGCCTTACGGGTACACGACCCGTATGTTATTTTCACTGTTCAATGTTTCTTTGATTTTTATGCTGATCATCTTATTTCTAGATCTCATATGTTCTCTGTGTTTCTTTAGTTCTCCATGCAAAGTGCTTGAACCGTGCTGTGGGTCTCCTCTTACCGTCCGCCAGTCCAGGGGTAACTGCATCCGTCTATCCTTGTCATGGCATCTCTAAAGATATATAACGTAAGAGGACTGAGCTCACCGATGAAGCGCAGTAAGTTGTGGGTCGAGGCAAAACGGCTAGGGGCACACATACTTTTCCTACAGGAAACGCACTTTGGCACTGACTCGGCTCCCCACCTGCCCATCCATCTCTACAGGCAATGGTTCCTGAGTAACTCACCACGGCCCAAATCAAGTGGGACCGCAATAGCCATACACAAACATTGCCCCTTTATACCCATCGATCACCAGGTCGATACCAATGGCAGGTATGTGTTCCTCAAGGGCACTATCTTTGATCGCAAATACACCCTTGCAGCTGTGTACACCCCCAACAGCGGACAACTGACTTTCTTACACTCCGTGCTGGACTCCCTCTCGTCGTTCAGAGAGGGTCAGTTCATTGTGGGGGGAGACTTCAACGTGAGCCCCGACCCAGAGGTGGATACCTCCTCGGGGCATTCGACCCATTCCTATGCCTTCCTAAATCATTTCAAGAAGTCCCTGCAGCTACACATTTGGTAGACTGCTGGAGATTGCTGAACCCCACCGGCAGGGACTACAGTTACTTTGACAGTTCACAATGTCTATACGCGGATAGACCTCATGCTGATGGACCAATACTCACTAGGCCCCCTTGTGGCCACGACAATTGATTTGATGACAATATCGGATCATGCGCCGGTAACTATCTCCCTCCAGGTCACCCCCAGCGCAAAGTCTAGCATGTGGCGCTTAAACTACAACGTCCTGGATGATGCGGTTGCATTAAAAACAGTGTCCGAAAGGATCTCACAATACTTTGCGGAGAATGACACGAGGGGAAGTAGGTTTAGGTTCGGTCTGGGAAGGCCATAAGGCAGTGATCCGGGGGGAACTGATCTCTCAAGGACACAGGCTTAAGAAGGCATGGGACGGGGACCTTCTGGCCAAGATTCGCCAGACCGAGTTAACGCATAAACGTCATGTCACACCGGAGCTAACAGCGAAACTCCAAGCCCTTAAACAGAATCTGGTGGACACGCTGGAGAGACGGATCAGGGCCAAGCTAGCGCACACATTTTATGAGTATGGCAATAAATGTGGCAGATTGCTGGCTTGGGCACTCTGGCATCAGAGGGCACAGGGACACGTCCACAAGCTTAATACCCCCACCGGTGCGACGCAGGTACACTCCTCAAAAATAGCACAGACATTCATAGATCACTATGCCAAGCTTTATCACCTACCAGGCACACTACCGGGAGCCACTGACACCCAGAAACTTGCCTACATTCCAACCTATTTGAAGGAGGTACAGGCTCCTCAACTAGATGGTCAGAGTAGCACAGGCCTGGAGGTGTCGATTACTGTATCTGAGATACAGATGGTCATAAAAGACCTGCCCAAGGGGAAAAGTGCAGGACCGGATGGGTTCACTAACTCATATTACCAAATTTCAGGCGCAGCTCGCAGGCCCCCTCTGTAAATACTTTAACTCACTGGCCGCCGGGACGGCTATGCCCAAGGAAGCGTTACTTGCTTACATAACTGTAATCCACAGGGAGGGAAAAGACCCCACCATGCCCAGTAGCTATAGACTGATTTCCTTTTTGAACTCGGATATAAAAATATTGCAAAAATTCTAGCTAATCGTATAAAACCAATCATGCCCATGTTGATACACCCTGACCAGATGGGGTTTAGAACAGGCAGAGAGGCAAGAGACAACTCTAATAGGGCTATACAGCTCATACACTGGGTGGAACAATGGAATTTTCTACTGCATGTCCCAACCATCCCTCTCAGCCATTACCGCAAATCCATATTACCACATCTGCTTAATGCGGCCAGGCGGTTAATCCCGGTCTTCTGGAAACAAGCCCATGTGCCGAGCCGAACAGAATGGACCAATTTGGTGAATAAAATAATGGCAGCAGAGGAATGGATGGCGAGGTGCAAGGACCGCTATGACAAATTTTATAATGCCTGGGCCACGTGGATAGCGTAGACTGGGAGCGACGCCCAAAGCCCCCGCCAAAACCCATAGGCCATGTATGACAGAAATAATGCTAAGACCCCACAGGGGTGATTACCACATGTGCAGCCTTAACCCTTGGCAGTTCTAAGGGAAAGACCGAAGATAACCCGATAGGAGACCCCAATATGCAACGGTGTACTGACAAATATATGAGGCTATAGAAGGAGACATGGAGTATATTTCTTTGTGATTGTTCCTCTATTGTTGTTCCCCTATTCTTCCTTTCTATTCTACTCCCCCCCTCCCTCCGCTCTTTCACCCCCCCCCCCCCATCTCCTTTTCTCAACCTTCTGTATAAAAATTTAGTTTTTGATGTTTGGAAACAGTGTCCCTTAGGCTGAGGCTACCTGCCATGCACTTATGCCAGGTGACTGTGTCAGTGTATGGCATGGAGGTTACTGTTATATTATTGCTTGAATTTGTGACATATACCATTAAAAGATAAATAAAGACTACGTAAAAAAAATGAGCAGTTAACTCTTGTAGTGCAGAGTTGGCCTTTAGGCTGGATTCACACCATTGCGGTGCAAATTCCAGCTCCGTTGCCTGTGAGGAGGACAGGAGCCGGTGTTCAGAGGAGGAAAGATCCCCGTTCAATGCAGAACACATCTCCAAATTAGATGCGTTCCCATTGAACAAAATGGGGCTGGAATTCGCACCGCACTGCACAGAAAATGCACGTGTTTTCTGTGCAATGCAGAGTGCGAATACACCGCACATATGTGAACATATGTGAACTGGACACATTGAAAACAATATGTTTTCAAGTGTCCTGCAAACTGGATGTGGTGTAAGCCGCATTCAATTTGCATAGGTATGAACCCAGCCTTAATGGACGTGTTAAATAAAAACCTTTCCATCTTGATTGCATACTTTATTTTAGACCTAGTGACATCATCGTTGAGCCTCTATGCTTCTCTATGCAATGCAAGTTGATCATGGCTGGAGGGAGGGGCTGACAGGATGCTATATATAGCTTACTGAAAACATCATAGTACTCCTCCTATGAGATTTCAGCAGTGGGCTGGCTCTTTTGCAAATATTAAAATGCCTTGATTGGCATAGAGGAGTATGCATTAAAGAGAAGCAGACTTCATTTGCATGTAGACCACCCTAGATAACGCCCATGTGTTATGCTAAGCCTCCATGATTAAAATGGACCCAATGAATCCAATAAAGAAAAGGGGTTAACCAGGGACAGTACAGCTGGGGATAAACGGCCAGGTGATTCTGGATGTTTTCCAGGTAGGGAATTAGGCAGGCTCTAACTTGCTGCGGCTTCTAAAGGCCCGTATACATGGTCCGATTGTTGGCCAACAACGGTCGTCCAACAGCCTGTTGGTTGATAATCCGACCATTAGTACGCACGATTCGACCACTAATTTCCAATTGTCGTCCAACAGAAGTTGGCTGAGAAGACTAGAAAACTTCTGTTGGCCAACAAGGTGTTGGCCGATTGTTGGCTCGTATGTACAGAAGTTGGCAAACAAAAGTTGGAAGTGCAAACACGCATGCTCGGAATCCAGAAAGTGTTTGGTCATGTCAGCCTGCGTTCCTAATTCACAAATCACATTCACCTGAACTTCCCCTTTATACGCTCGTAACACGTCACTACGTTTGTTCGTTTGTTGGACGATTACTTGACTACCGTCAGTACGCTAGACAAAACCACCGACGCCGATTTGGACAAAAGTTGGACGTGCGGTTGTACAATAATCGGCGCGTGTGTACGAGGCTTATCGCTTTAAGGTTGTGAGAAGCTCACAGTGTGCAGCGAAATCAGAGTAAAGTCATTTCCAGGAGAGGAGCCCATAGAACTGTGCAAGATTGAGACTGAAGTGAAGGTCCAGCATTAGGTTCTCATGTATTTGGTGTCATTATTACCATGTGTTTAAAGTTCCAATCGAAGCATGCCAAATGTATACATCTCAATGATCCCAGCATGACTTCTTCCTCCTTTTGAAATACCTAAATGGGCTCTGTTCAACTTCTACCCAGGTAACCAGAAGCTAAAGAGCAAAGCAAAGATTATAGCCGAGCCTTTACCCAAAGCTCTTTAGAAAATCATCAGAGTTCTGATGTAATATCACCTACAAAGGGTACGGAAATGAGGCCAAGGCAATATTTCAAAATCTTTTTTTTTTTCTGCACTTCAAAGAAAAATTATCGCAAAACTTTTTACTTTGAAAATATTTTTTATCTTAAATGGAAGAATGCATTCCGCCAGGCTGGTGCGTGCCGTGTCCGAGACGCTCTAAGACAGAATGAGCAGAACTCTGTGTCCTGGAACATCGTACAAAAATTAGAGACTCCATTAAAACAGCCCAATTCAAAACCAATGAACTGTGATCGAATGACTTAATACCTTATTTCATGCTTCATCACAATGATTAACATATTTTTCATCAAGTCTAAAGAAGAAAAAAAAATGGAGCTTGTACAGTCAAAAAAGTGTGATAAAGCATACTATTAACTCTTTAGACATGAGCTCAGGCATATTCCACAATAAGGGAAGGGTTAAAAAGAACCTGGAAAGATTGGATTGGTGTAATTTGTCTCAATGCCCATCTCTGAGCAAATTTGACCTCCCACCCATTAACAAATTAAACATTTGCACAAAAAAAAATAATAATAAAAATACAAAATACTAGAGATGCACAAATATTTATTATACAGGGTGGGCCATTTATATGGATACACCTTAATAAAATGGGAATGGTTGGTGATATTAACTTCCTGTTTGTGGCACATTAGTATATGTGAGGGGGGAAACTTTTCAAGATGGGTGGTGACCATGGCAGCCATTTTGAAGTCGGCCATTTTGAATCCAACTTTTGTTTTTTCAATAGGAAGAGGGTCATGTGACACATCAAACTTATTGGGAATTTCACAAGAAAAACAATGGTGTGCTTGGTTTAAACATAACTTTATTCTTTCCTGAGTTATTTACAAGTTTCTGACCACTTATAAAATGTGTTCAATGTGCTGCCCATTGTGTTGGATTGTCAATGCAACCCTCTTCTCCCACTCTTCACACACTGATAGCAACACCGCAGGAGAAATGCTAGCACAGGCTTCCAGTATCCATAGTTTCAGGTGCTGCACATCTCGTATCTTCACATCATATGTTTTTTTTATGGTTTTTATGGTCAGTAAAAACCTATACCGCGTGAGCTGCTCCTTCCAGGAGGTACCGCCATTCCTCCAAAGCCGATGTGATGGCCAGCAATTCCCTATCACTGACATCATAGTTCCAGCAAGATGGTGCACCACCACATTATGGGTGTCAGGTCCGAGCATTCCTAGATGAACAGTTTCCTGGAAAGTGGATTGGTCGTCGTGGACCAGCTGAATGGCCCCCAAGGTCTCCCGATCTGACCCCCTTAGACTTTTATCTTTGGGGTCATCTGAAGGCAATTGTCTATGCTGTGAAGATACGAAATGTGCAGCACCTGAAATTATGGATACTGGAAGCCTGTGCTAGCATTTCTCCTGTGGTGTTGCTATCAGTGTGTGAAGAGGTGGAAAAGAGGGTTGCATTGACAATCCAACACAATGGGCAGCACATTGAACACATTTTATAAGTGGTCAGAAACGTGTAAATAACTCATGAAAGAATAAAGTTACGTTAAAACCAAGCACACCATTGTTTTTCTTGTGAAATTCCCAATAAGTTTGATGTGTCACGTGACCCTCTTCCTATTGAAAAAACAAAAGTTGGATTCAAAATGGCAGACTTCAAAATGGCCGCCATGGTCACCACCCATCTTGAAAAGTTTTCCCCCTCACATATACTAATGTGCCACAAACAGGAAGTTGATATCACCAACCATTCCCATTTTATTAAGGTGTATCCATATAAATGGCCCACCCTGTATAATAAATATAATATATATATATATATATACAATATTAAAACATTTTTTTTTTTTTTTTAGTATGCACCTATACCAATTATTGATACTTACTGCTGTTTTGTTTACACTTCAGCTGTCAGCATTAGCACAAAGCATTGAAAAAGTATCAGGTATTGGAGCAGTTGTACGAGTACCGATACCGGTATCAGTGCAACCCTACAAAATACTCCTTGGCACCTCATCCAGGAGAAAAGACCAAGGCTCTAGTGTTGCAGTCTAGGCCTACCACTGCTCAAGCTTGTTACTGCCCGATGTAGTTATGAGATCACGCCCCTGAGGTCTTCAAGAGCCAAGGAAGAGCACTCACCCTAAGTTGCCTAGAAGAAAGAAGACTCGGGGCCCAGTGTGTCACATGACCATGGATTCTGGCAAATAAAGGGGGCTTATAAGTGGGATTCCAGGCTCTAACTAACTAAGCCTAAAGAAGCTTCCACCCCCTTCTAACTCCTATACCAAACAAACCTGTAAAAGATGCTCATATTTACATATTCTCAGGTAGCTCCAGTCTGGTCACATGGTCGGCTCCCAGTAGCTGTTTCAGGGGAAAGGAAGAAGAGCCGTTAACGGATGCCTCTTAGTAAGTCTATTGATGATGT
Organism: Glandirana rugosa; assembly: GCA_018402905.1. NCBI lineage: Eukaryota > Metazoa > Chordata > Amphibia > Anura > Ranidae > Glandirana > Glandirana rugosa. Next base: position 410,964 of record BLSH010206717.1, read on the forward strand.
CACCTCCCAGGCATCCCATTTATTGTTGGCACTTCTCTCCCCTGAAGCCCGCTGATGGGGATATCACATAATCAGAGCTGATCGCGCTGAGAATAGGTAAGTATAAGCATCTTCCTTCTACAGGGTAGTTAAAATAGGAGTTAAAAGAGTGGTGGGAGCAGCTTTAAGCTGGCCATAGATCAGTGTTGCCAACCTACCAGATTGAAATTTACTGACACAACGCCAAAAATTTACTGGCATAGCCAAGTTTTTACCTGCATTTCCAAAAGTTACAAAAAGTACAGTTTTAAGTTCAAATTCTAGTATTTCGGCTACAAACAAGTACAATATGCAATTAGAAATATGTTTTAAGGTAGATAGTAAGGCAAAAAACATATTTCTTATTTTATTTTCAATATAGTAAGTAAGTAGCTCAGGGGCAGGACTCAGGAGGGACAAGAAATTAGAATGGGCGGCACACACATGAAATTGACACTCAGTGGCACTGACAGCAGTGTGCAGCAGCACAGATGATGAGACCTCAATGACACGACACGTCTCCTCCTGAGTCACAGTGACAGTCTTTCTCCAAGCCAGGTGGTCCCTCCAGCCTGCCTTGCTCCCATACCGCAGACGCGCACACGAGGCTCTGCCCGCTCTGCTCGGCTCCCTTGCTCCATGACATCACACGACATGCTCAGGCACCGCCTCCACCAGAACCACCCGAACACACTGTAGCAGGCAGTCAGATGGGCTCCAGACTGAGCCTAGCATCAAAGCCATATTTTTTACTGGCAACCTTTTCCTTTTACTGGCATTTACTGGCAGGAGAAAATTGCCTGTTTTTTACTGGCTGCCAGTAAAAATACTGGCGGTTGGCAACACTGCCATAGATGCAGGGCCGCTAATAGGCCAGTACAACTGGCCCTGCTGTACCGGACCCGGGCAGCTTAAAAGTTAATTCTAAATAAGTCTAAATAAACAGAAGGCCTTTAAATCCCACCCCACTCCAACTTGCTTACCAGGGTGCATCAATAAATCTTCCTGGGCCCTATCAAATCACCAGAGGGGGCCCAGGAGGTGATAGAGGAGGGACTTTATTTCCATTTTCGGAGCGCATGGACATTATCCATGTCGCGCGCTGCACGATATAAGTAGTTCCGGCCGCGGCCGCCCATTGTCCACTATGCCTGGCGGAGTGATTTATTTCTACATTTCTCTCACTCAGTAAATGCTGTGAACTGAGGGAGAGACTAGGGTTGCCACATCATCCCTTTAATCCAGGACACATCTGAAATACAAGTTCTGAGGCTAATTTAATGCAGATAAGGCACCGAGTTTAATTACCACCTTAATCAGCCACAGAACCTCTGTAATTAATATGTGTCCTGGATTAAAGGGATGAGGTGGCAACCCTAGGAGAGACTGATGCGAGAGATGGCTAGGAGGGCTCGGCGGGGACTTCTAGGCAGTGAGTGGCAGTGCACAGACAAGTGGCACACACTGCACACAGTGATACTGACAGACTTCACTCCCTGACTGTGTGCTTATCATTGTGATGATCACAGCAAAGCACTTACTTTATGTCCCTGGGCCAGAGTCACATGGCTGTTGGGTGCTGTCTTACTTATTACAGTACAGCCATAATGATGACAGCACCCAACAGCAATGTGACACTGACCCAGAGCCATAAAGTATGTGCTGTGATCATCATGATGATAATAAGCATGAGATGCTAGTTTGGGGAAGGGGGGTAGTAAGAACTTGCAGCTGAGCCATGTTTTACACCCCCCCACTTGTGGACGTGTGTCCATTTACGCCTGTCTACCTCCGGGTCTCTGCGGGTCTAGAGAAAAAAAAAAGAAAGGACTTGTGTCCTTTTCTATTTTTCCAGAGCTAAATGTGACAGTTCAGAGGTAGCCTGATGTAAATTGATACGAGTGCATTTACATCTGGCCACCCATACAGCCATTACAAGTCCACCCCTGTCTGCTGGTATATGTGGACACAGACTGAGTGGGCACAGATGCCAAAACACTGACATCTTTCCTGTTCGGCTCCAATTCAACCGGGAATCTTCTCACGCATCCCCTGCTGAGCGGAGTTTATAACAGACCGGAGAAAAGTTAATCACACTCAAAGACAAAGCTATAGTCTTGTACATCAAAAAAATGCAGATCGCATTGCAAAACATCCATTCCCGGCAAAGCGAGCCGGGAACGCGTAGAACGTGACCTGGAAGTGACGTCAGAAACAACACTTTCCGAGTCAATGCAAGAAGGGGAGGAGAGCAGACGTGCATCTGCTCTACTCCTTCCCCTCCAGCCGCTGACACCCACCATGACTGTCCCAGGCCCGCCAATGGGCAAGCGGAGCCCGGTAAGCATGGCGGGAGCATGCGCGGGGGGGCGGCGTTACCGGGGGTCCGTGAGAGCGATTGGGCGGCGTCTGCCTGTCAGTTACACACACAATTTCGGTGGCTGCAGCCCCCGGATTGTGTGTAATACCCCTCGCCGTTATGTTGCAGCGGCTTTAAAGTAGTTCCATCACTACTTTTGTCCGACTTTCATGCAACCTGAGGGCCATAGACTTTAATGTTAACCCTCAAAGGTTGCATGAAAGTTGTACCTGAATGTTCTACATGCAACAGTTGTGCAACCGTTGTCCATTATCATTGGTCAAAGCCAAAGTGGTATCCAAGTTGCATCAAAGTTGCTCTCCAAAGTCAGCGCAACTTTGGAGTCATACAAGTGTGAATGGAGCCTTAATAATTTTATGACTAGGAATGAGCATAAGGTTTGGACTAAGCCTTGGTTGTTTGGGCATTCGGACAAGTCCTTAACAACCAGTAATGTCTCCGCTGCCATCCACTAAAGTTGACCGTGAATACCTAGCCACTTAGGCAATTGAACCAAAACAAAAAAAAAAAAAAAAAAAACACAACATGTGGTTCCCACTAAAATATATGAACTATAGGTATTGCATTTTAAGTGGGTCCCTACAAAAAAATGGCATGGGGTCCCCCCACATTTCTATCAGTTTTTTTTAGAAATCTAGCAATTAGAGAGGATGGGTGTTAAAGGGTATTGAAGGCAGAAGGTTCTGTGCATGAGCATTTAATCATTTTATAACTAGGAATGAGCTTAAAGTGGAGCTCCACCACATAGGGGAAACTCTGCCTGTCTGACTCCCCAACCCCCCCCCCCCCCCATGTAGCCAGCCCATTGACAAAGCACAGCACGCATCACGCATGCGCAATAGGAAACCGACTGCAAGGCTTTACTGTCGGTTTCCCTTAGTCAAGATGGTCAGCAGTTACAGTCTTTGTAGCTGCTGACTTTTAATTTTTTTTTGGGGGGGAGGGGGGGGGGGGGAGACTGGAGCTCCTCGTTCATTCTGAAAACAGGTTCGGACCAAACCTTGGCTGTTCAGGCACTTGGATGAGTCCTTCAAGGCTAAATTCACCTTTTCTAAACTCCAGCTCCCCTATGTACTAATATACCATTAAAGTGGTTGTCAACCTGTGACAACCACTTTAACCTACAGGTAAGCCTAGAATAAGGCTTACCTGTAGGTGCACTGCATATCTCCCAAACCTGCATGGTTCAGGAGATATGCAGTGTTTTGCATGTGCCGACGTCATGTCGGCACATGCACAGTGAAGAAGCGGCCTCCGTGCAGTTTCTCCACTGACCCTGTGCCGTGACTGGCGGCTTCTGCGCGCATGCACAGAGTCGTGGCCCCGGAAGGAAGAGGGGCAGAAGATGGACGCGGCCTGGAGCGGGGACATCGCTGGATGCCACAGGCTTCATTTCCAGGTAAGTGGCACATAATGGGCTACTATGCGATGCATAGTAGCCCTTTATGTTTCTACTTTACAGGGGTATATTGAGGAAGAAAACCTAATCTGGGTTTACTTCCTCTTTAATGTACCTCGGTTACAGAAAAATAAAAGCTTTCTTTGACTTTTATAACAAGGCCTTACCTTAGCCCTTGCTGTGTTTCTTAGAAAGCTTCATCACTTTGTGGTATATAGATTTGAGATGGAGAGATCAGTAAGACACAGGAAGGATTTTAGCAGCTGACCTCATAAGCACACACCCTGTGTTCTGTCAAATTAGCCAACTCGTCAGAAACTCCAACCACGTCACTTCCAGTTTCAGGAAGATTTAGCTGTTTTGACAGCACAGCAGCTAACGAGGACAAAGTTGTCGCCACCTCGGAGGCGATCCTTTTGTTGATTAGTATCGGAGTGGGGTAACAATCTCTGCTCATAATATTGTGCACCGGACTGTGTTCGGTTGCCGCTCTTGTGTCCGAACACCAATTCGTCAAAATATCCAATTACTGATGGTTTAAAGAAACCAGAAGTTCCATATTTGGAGTTTCTGACAAGTTGGCCATTTTGACAGAACATCTGCACCCATCTACTATGTTTGCACAGCACCCCCGGCATTCCTCCGTGTGTGCATTTGCCTGGCTTGTCAATGTAAGCTGTCACAGCTGCTATGTATGCATGCTAAACTTTCTGCGGTTGCATGTAGCCCATAGGCCATGGTTTGAATACCCTGATTTAGTGCAAGGGCCTGCCTTATTGGATACAGAGTGATAGGATAGATGGTGTCTCCTCCTATTCCATAGCTTTGGTAAATCTAAGAGATTGTACAATCCTATTTATACACCTAAAATTAACTAGTTGCGCTTTCAGTGCCATTAATTGTTAATGACACAGCACACACACATTTTGCCACATGAGAAACGGGTGACTGATGCAGCAAAACACACAGTAAGAAAAACATGCAACTCACAGCACGCCACACGCCAAATTGTCCCATGAGCTACTTTGCCATGTGTAGGACAGCCCACTGAAATCCACGGGCTGCCCTATGCCTGTCACAGGAAAAACGAGCCAAAAAATGTGCGCTCCCACTATGCTAGGTGTGAATGGGGCCTGAAAAACTGATGCGTTTACATAAGACCAATTACATAAGAACAATGAGGCTCCATTCACATCCGTGTGTTTCCAAACGCATGACAAACCGCACAGAAAATGCATGCTTTGCCATGCATTTCAGAAACGCTGCAAACATACCAAAAAGCACGGTAAAAAACGCACCATGCTCCGCTCTAAAAGGAAAATATGGAGCTTCCTTGGGAGTTAGGCCTGATTCACACCTATGCATTTTTAGTGCTTTTGCATTTTGCAGATTTGCACTGCAGTCCATTTATCATGGTTTCCTATAGGAAACCATGGTAAATGGACTGCAGTGCAAATCTGCAAAAAGCACTAAAATGCATAGGTGTGAATCCAGCCTTTGTTGAGCATAGGGCAGCCCATTCAAGTGAATGATAGAAAGATAAAACTTTTAGGATTGACTGTACATATGTAACAATCAAATACGCAAGAAACAATAACCAAAAACAAAAGCTACTCTAAAGCCCCCGCCCTCCCCCCTGGAAACACACTTTAAATTAAAAAAAAATAAAAAATATATACCACACACACATACAGTGTCACAAAAGTGAGTACACCCGTCACATTTTTGTAAATATTTTATTCTATCTTTTCATGTGACAACACTGAAGAAATGACACTTTGCTACAATGTAAGTGAGTGTACAGCTTGTATAACAGTGTAAATTTGCTGTCCCCTCAAAATAACTCAACACACAGCCATTAATGTCTAAACTGCTGGCAACAAAAGTGAGTACACCCCTAAGTGAAAATGTTCAAATTGGGCCCAAAGTGCCAATATTTTGTGTGGCCACCATTATTTTCCAGTGCTGCCTTAACCCTCTTGGGCATGGAGTTCACCAGAGCTTCACAGGTTGCCACTGAAGTCCTCTTCCATTCCTCCATGATGACATCAGAGAGCTGGTGGATGTTAGAGACCTTGCACTCCTCCACCTTCCATTTGAGGATGCCCCACAGATGCTCAATAGGGTTTAGGTCTGGAGACATGCTTGGATAGTCCATCACCTTGACCCTCAGCTTCTTTATCAAGGCAATGCAGCTCAGTCTCTGAAGGGAGGGGTTCATGCTCTCCTTCAGTATGTCACAGTACATTTTGGTATTCATGGTTCCCTCAATAAACTATAGCTGCCCAGTGCCAGCAGCACTCATGCAGCCCCAGACCATGACACTCCCACCTCCATGCTTGACTGTAGGCAAGAAACATTTGTCTTTGTACTCCTCACCTGGTTGCCGTGACACACACCTGACACAATCTGATCCATGTCCTTAGTCTGATTGTCTTCAGCCAGCTGTTTGTGGGCTTTCTTGTGCATCCTCTTTAGAAGAGGCTTCCTTCTGGGACAACAGCCATGCAGACCAATTTGATGCAGTGTGCGGCGTATGGTCTGAGCACTGACAGACTGACCCCCCCACCCCTTCAACCTCTGCAGCAATGCTAGCAGCACTCATACATTTATTTCCCAATTACAACCTCTGGATATGACGCGGAGCAGGTGCACTCAACTTCTTTGGTTGACCATGGGGAGGCCTGTTCTGAGGGGAACTTGGCATGTTAAACCGCTGTATGGTCTTGGCCACTCTGCTGCAGCTCAGTTTTAGGGTCTTGGCAATCTTCTTATAGCCTAGGCCATCTTTATATAGAGCAACAATTCTTTTTTTTCAGATCCTCAGAGAGCTCTTTGCCATGTTGAACCTCCAGTGACCAGTATGAGAGAGTGAGATGGATAACACCAAATTTAACACACCTGCTCCCCATTCACACCTGAGACTTTGTAACACTAATGAGTCACAGGACACCGGGGAGGGATAACGGCTAATTGGGTCCAATTTGGACATTTTCACTTAGGGGTGTACTCACTTTTGTTGCCAGTGGTTTAGACATTAATGGCTGTGTGTTGAGTTATTTTGAGAGGACAGCAAATTTACACTGTTATACAAGCTGTACACTCACTACTTTACATTGTAACAAAGTGTCATTTCCTCAGTGTTGTCACATGAAAAGATATAATAAAATATTTATAAAAATGTGAGGGGTGTACTCACTTTTGTGAGATACTGTAATATATATATATATATATATATATATATATATATATATATATATATACACACACACATATACACACATACATATACACACACACACACACACACAGCGGGGCAAAAAAGTATTTAGTCTGCCACCAATTGTGCAAGTTCTCCCACTTAAAAAGATGAGAGAGGCCTGTAATTTTCATCATAGGTACACTTCAACTATGAGAGACAGAATGAGAAAAAAAATCCAGAAAATCACATTGTATGATTTTTAAAGAATTTATTTGCAAATTATGGTGGAAAATAAGTATTTGGTCGATAACAAAAGTTCATCTCAGTACTTTGTTATATACACTTTGTTGGCAATGACAGAGGTCAAATGTTTTCTGTAAGTCTTCACAAGGTTTTTACACACTGTTGCTGGTAGTTTGGCCCATTCCTCCATGCAGATTTCCTCTAGAGCAGTGATGTTTTGGGGCTGTCGCTGGGCAACACGGATTTTCAACTCCCTCCAAAGATTTTCTATGGGGTTGAGATCTGGAGACTGACTAGGCCACTCCATGACCTTGAAATGCTTCTTATGAAGCCACTCCTTCGTTGCCCGAACGGTGTGTTTGGGATCATTGTCATGCTGAAAGACCCAGCCACGTTTCATCTTCAATGCCCTTGCTGATGGAAGGAGGTTTTTACTCAAAATCTCAGGATACATGGCCCCATTTATTCTTTCCTTTACATGGATCAGTTGTCCTGGTCCCTTTACAGAAAAACAGACCCAAAGCATGATATTTACACCCCCATGCTTCACAGTAGGTATGGTGTTCTTTGGATGCAACTCAGCATTCTTTCTCCTCCAAACACGACAAGTTGAGTTTTTACCAAAAAGTTCTATTTTGGTTTCATCTGACCATATGACATTCTCCCAATCCACTTCTGAATCATCCAAATGCTCTCTAGCAAACTTCAGATGGGTCTGGACATGTACTGGCTTAAGCAGGGGGACACGTCTGGCACTGCAGGATTTGAGTCCCTGGCGGCGTAGTGTGTTACTGATGGTAGCCTTTGTTACTTTGGTCCCAGCTCTCTGCAGGTCATTCACTAGGCCCCCCTGTGTGGTTCTGGGATTTTTGCTCACCGTCCTTGTGATCATTTTGAACCCACGGGGTGAGATCTTGCGTGGAGCCCCAGATCGAGGGAGATTATCAGTGGTCTTGTATGTCTTCCATTTTCTAATAATTGCTCCCACAGTTGATTTCTTCACACCAAGCTGCTTACCTGTTGCAGATTCAGTCTTCCCAGCCTGGTGCAGATCTACAATTTTGTTTCTGGTGTCCTTTGACAGCTCTTTGGTCTTGGCCATAGTGAAGTGTGGAGTCTGACTGTTTGAGGTTGTGGACAGGTTGTGTCTTTTATACTGATAATGAGTTCAAACAGGTGACATTATTACAGGTAATGAGTGGAGGACAGAGGAGCCTCTTAAAGAAGAAGTTACAGGTCTGTCAGAGCCAGAAATCTTGCTTTTTTGTAGGTGACCAAATACTTATTTTCCACCATAATTTGCAAATAAATTCTTTAAAAATCAGACAATGTGATTTTTTTGGATTTTTTTTCTCATTCCATCTCTCATAGTTGAAGTGTACCTATGATGAAAATTACAGGCCTCTCTCATCTTTTTAAGTGGGAGAACTTGCACATTTGGTGGCTGACTAAATACTCTGTTGCCCCACTGTGTGTGTGTGTGTATCTATATATAGATATACACACACACACACACACACACGTATATACACACACACACACTATATCCACTTCCTGCCCAAGGTACGTACATGGACGTCCTTGACTTTGAGTGGTGATATCTGAATTATGCAGCTACAGGCACCATTCAGATATCATTCTTTCCGGCCGGCAATTCCCTACACCATAAGAACAATCATAATGGCAGTTCAGCTGCTTAATCGTTCTTAAAGGCAGCGGGAGGGGACAAACCCCCCCCCCCTCTCCACCTTCCGGTGCTTCTCCCAGGCTGCCCGTACGATCGGCAACAGGGAGAAGGAATCCATCACCGCCGGAAGTTGATCAGAGTGATGACCAGGGATAGGCAACCTGTGGCCCTCCAGCTGTTTTGGAACTACATTTCCCATGAGGCATTACAAGGCTGTCAGCTACAATTACTCCCAGAAGCATGATGGGACTTGTAGTTCTGCAACAGCTGTAGGGCCGCAGGATGCCTACCCCTGGTGATGACTGGTGACCAACTGGTCACCAGTCATCTCTATGACCCTCAGAGGCACAGGCGCGACGTTATGATGTCAGGTCCGGGCTAGCTTCAGTAAACAAAGCCGTGAATGCGGCTGGAGAGACTGAGAGAGTTAATTTTTTTTCTGATCTCGGTCTTTCCAGCCTGGAGGAGAGATGAGGGGTCTTATTGACCCCACATCTCTTCATAAAGAGGACCGGTCACGCACTATTCCCATTACAAGGGATGTTTACATTCTTTGTAATAGGAATAAAAGCGATAAAAAAAAATGTAAAGAGACAGTGTAAAAATAAAAAAATAAAGGTAAAATAAGCAATAAAAAAAAAAACAAATTTAAAGTGCCCCCATCCCCGCAAGCTCGCGCACAGAAGTGAATGCATACGTAAGACATGCTCACATATGTAAATGTTGTTCAAAATCACACATGTAAGGTATTGCCATGTGCGTTAGAGCAAGAGCAATAATTCTAGTACTACACCTACTCTGTAACTCTAAACATGTACCCTGTAAAAAAATTTTAAGCGTTGCCTATGGAGATTTTTAAGTACCAAAGTTTGGCGCAATTCCACGTGTGTTTGCAATTTTAAAGCGTGACATGTTAGGTATCTATTTACTCGGCGTAACATCATCTTTTATAATATACAAAAAAATTGGGCTAACTTTACTGTTTTGTTTTTTATTTTATTCATGAAACAAAAAAAAAGCGAGTTTGAAAAATTCCTGCGCAAATACCGTGTGACATAAAAAGTTGCAATGATAGCCATTTTATTCCCTAGAGTCTCTGATAAAAAATATATAATGTTTGGGGGTTCTGAGTCATTTTCTAGCAAAAAAATTATGATTTTTACATGTAGGAGAGGAAAAAATGGCCTGGATGGGAAGTGGCTAAATATAGTAATCAATGCTGCAAAAATCACTTTGTTCATTCCAAGTTATCAGCAGAAAAGAGAGCAGACTGCTTTTTTATAAGCCTACCTTTCCACCTCCCCAACCTGCCCATCACTTTGCACAACGACAACTCTGAAAATAAAAATGCATCACGCAGTTTTATTTAAAATGATTCTAATTACTGAAACTTTCATTACTCTCTGTGTTTATTTCTGTACCTATAATATGTTATCATTAAAAAAAAATGCAAATTAAAATTGTGTTTAAAAATAAATAAGATCATAACGTTTTGTTTAATTTTTCTGTTAATATTAGGAGATACAATTATACTAATTACCATGTACAGTTATCGTACTCATTAGCCAAGGCCGTCTAATTTCAGTGCTGGGATTTAGGATTAATTATCACCTTCACCAGACAGATTCCTCCACATTTAGATGGAAAGTTATTAAACGGCTGCTTCGCTGGTTGAATTGCCTGACGCTACAAGCCCTGCAGATGGTGGGTCGTATTTATCAAAAAATACTCTGAACTAAACCAGGGCAAAAATAACACTACCTGATTTATGAGGAATTAAATACTGATCGTTACGCTACATGTGATCCTACTTTTCTGCAGTACCTAATTGATATGAGCCACAATGAGAATGTATTATTATTATTTAGATTCAGAATACTCTATTATTCCCAAGGGAAATTATTAAGATACAGTTACATTCAACAAAGACACAAAATCACAATAACAAATTAAAACAAGACACAATTACCAGCAATAAAATGACCATTAACAGCAAGATAATATTAATTAATAATACAAATTAATACTATACTGTAATAAACCATACCACCCTATCAAAACATTACATAGACTAAATAACACCAATTAAAAAAAATAACAGAAAAACAAACTACATAAATGACACCATTTCCCCAAAGCATTATCCTAAAATTATTATGCATAATAACAATAATGTAATAAATATTTCATGTTATATATACATATGTTTTTGAAATTATTATTATTATTATATTATTCATATTTCCCCTTTTCTCCCTGGGGACTCGGGGAGGTTTATTTACGAAAAGCAAATCCACTCTGCACTACAAGTGCAGTCGCTGTACATCTAAGGAAAATAAAAAACAGCATTTTTGCTTGCACATGATTGGATGATAAAATCAGCAGAGCTTCCCCTTATTTCAGATCTTTCCCTCAGATATAAAGTGACTGCACTTCCAAGTGCACTTGTAGTGCAGAGTGGATTTGCCTTTAGTAAATCAACCCCATTGTGCTTTATCTGCTCACTGGAGAAGATAGTGAAGCAATCATCTTAGGTGCTCTCAGTAGAATATCATACTAAAAAGTGTACCCTTCCATGCTATCGGCACAAATTATCCACCAACATTTAAAACAATTGCACCCCCAGTGTATAATGAGCTGCTATATATAAAAAAATCCCCTAAGATATCAAAATAGGTTCTTAAATACAGTGCTGAAAAAAATATATCCCAATATTTATCAATCCAAAAATGTGTAGAAAATGGAATATATGTGATCAAATTATTTTTATTTTAAAATTATGAAATGAACGTGCAATTATCAACCGTCTTTATAAGTCCAATTAAGCATAGTCAAAAACATTTCATCACCCTGCAATAGATCGACTTCAGTACAACCTGCCTCTCCATAGATGGATCGAAATTTGGCTGGTTCCTGCTGAATCGGCCGAATTTGGATCCGGCTTTAATGTTCAAGGGGGCAGCAAAGGGGCAGTAAAAACAGGCAGTTGATCCACATTTTTGCCACCTCCCAACCACCAATCTACAAATTAACATGACAACAACTCAAGTCCCTAAACAAGCAAATTTGATTTAGAATGTTGCTTTTGGCAGGTGGTGTCACTTCATACCACTGTTTTAAATCACTGCGCGGCCACACTATCTTACATGTGTTGGTGAAATGTATAACCGTTATTTGTGAATCACTCCCCAATACACCTTGTTAATTAACGTGTTGCAACGCTGTGTGATATGTGGAAACACACTATCGTATGTTGTCGGCACGATTTTTGCTCAATTGCGGTGAGCAGCCCATTTATTGGGTAGCCAATTCAATTCCATAGGCTACCCTAATGCATAGCACCTTAACACTCAATACAATGTGCGTTTAATGAACCGCAGTTTACCAGGCTGGTTTGAATAGTCTTCAGGCACTGCTAACATAGAAAACTACCAGCATCAGACTCTCATAACTGAAGTATAATATAGCTTTAAAAACTCGAGAAGGTCCCTAACCCTAGCCCACACTATGCAAAGAAACTTTAAACCAAAAATTGCCTAGATTGGTCTATTTTACACATTAGGTTTCACCTTGAAGTTTAATGACATTTTCAAATGCTGAGAAAAATACAGAATAACTAATGTTCTTATTTACAGCAGGGGGTGCATAATTCCATATATTTCTGTGTCTAGCACACACTACTTATCATTGTGTTACAAAATTAAACCATCTAATAGTACTCCATTATAAAAGCAGAACTTTACCATAGTTCAATCTAAAAGGGTATTTCAAAAACAGCAGCTTTTATTATCAACCCCCATTGAAAGGGGTGACATATGACATCACAATGACTGCAGTTCTAAAGGATCATGGGACAAGTAGACCTGTGAGACACTCCTAACATCCTTTGGATGTGGGTTGCAATGCCCTCTATTCTGCCCTTCTTCTCCTTTTACAGTCTGTTGGATGTGGGTTGCAATGCCCCCTATCAGTAATTGATAACCCAGATCCTGTGCCAAAGGGTCTACTGTACACCATGGTTACAAGAGGTTGGGTTACTTTCTTCTCCTTTTACAGTCTGTTGGATTAGAGGTGCAATGCATCCTATTAGTAATCGATAACCCAGATCCTGCACCAGTGGGCCTACTGTAGATCATGGGCACAAGAGGTTGGGTTACCTTCTTTTACAGCTGGGGGAATTTGTCCCATATTGTCAGAAGAGTTTCTGAGGGCCTTCCATGTGGCACATGACCCAACGAAATCGCAACCTCACAGTCCATGGGTGGTTGAACTGTTGCACTTGTGTAGCGATCACCCCCGAAAGGACCCGCAATTTGTTTCCCCATGTTCCTTTTGAAGTTTAGGGCAGCAGCAGCCAGGCACTCAGCACACAACACTCTTCAGGCTCAATAAACAATCTAGGGGTTGCTTTTCTTTTAAATGTATTGCTGAATAACCAGGATAGGGTGTGGAGAGCCATAGGATACTCCAGAAACCCTGAGCAATAACAAAAGGACTCTCTTCACTCTGTAGCTGCTCTTTGAAACAGTCTCTTCCGTGGTAGCCCCAGACATGGACAGCACTGAGACACCATATGAGATGTCTCAAGCCAGGCAAACATTTGCCTTAATGTCCAAAGGGTTGCAGCAGCAGCAGGAGCCAGCCAACAGTTCTGTACTCACATAGTAACTGAATACTTGGATGCCCCTCCCAATATCCAACAGACTTCCTTTGGCGAACCTTTCAGGCCAGATCCTCAGTAAAATCTGTTGTGTAGCTGCAGCAATTCTAAGAAAGCCCCCCCCCCCCCCCCCCCAGCTCAGCAGAAGCTGGGACCTTGGTGACCAAAGATTTTCAGCTGGGTTGCCTGAAAGGACAGCATCCTTTCAGGCTGGGAACTTTTCCTCCTGGACGACAGCAAGGCTGTCCCAGATCTCAGACTGTTTATGTACTCCCCTTCCACCTACTGGGCAACCACCCCTAGAGATTGGCTGAGGCAACATAAATATTCAGGTTGCTGATTTACCTTTCCAGCCCACTACATTCTGGAATCATCTAGAAGGCAGAGAGAAAATCAAACTTGCAACCAGTGGAACCTAGAACAGCCCAAAGTAATCACCACCTGCTCTACTGATTACAGTGGAGCCAAAAAAAACAAAATTGACCTAACTTTCCTAGCAACCTATCTGGGAGGGTGCAACAATTGTATAAGTACATAGACTCATTGAGAACCAGCCTCCCCTGGAACTTCCCCCACTCTGTCTTATGCCCAGAGGGCCACAGGAAAAAATACTAGACCCTTGCCCCTACCATTTATAAGGCCCATAAGGGTTGTGAGTACCTTTCACATCATGTACAGCATCATACTCATCCCAATTCACCCATTACCGAATGGTCCATCCAGGGAGCTTGCTTTTCTGAATGCTTTACTAAAAAGGTATCCAACAGTACAGGGTCCAAATAATGGCATACTAGCCCTCTCATCAACATTCTCTCCATAACCTAAGTTCTTTGAATGAGGCAATTGGCCATTGGTGGTCTCAGACCTTGTCATTGGCTACTCTCATAGCACTATCCTCTCCTTTATATTTCTTTTAAATTATTTTATTGTGGCAAGGCTCCCCAAATACAACATTTCAACCCATAACAAAATGTCTTCCAATCCAGGAAAAATGCAATAAGTCATCACTAGAGTTGAGCGAACACCTGGACGTTCGGGTTCGGCGGGTTCGGCGGGTTCGACCAAACTTTCCGCAAACCTTCGGGTTCAGTACCGAACATTATCCGAACTTTACCCCGGATACCGAACCCCATTGAATTCAATTGGGACCCGAACTTTTCGGCACAAAAATGACTGTAAAAAAGTCCTGGAAAGTGCTAGAGGGCTGCAAAAGGAAGAAAAATGGGAGATGTTATTAGATCTGCAATCTGTCCCTTAAAGCAGTAGTAATCTCTACCTAGTCCAGTATCAGATCGTTCTATAATCAGATCGTTCTGTAATCAGATCGTTCTGTAATGCAGGATGAGAGATCGTTCTGTAATCAGATCGTTCTGTAATGCAGGATGAGATGTTATAGATCTACAATCTGTCCCTCAAAGCAGTAGTAGTAATCTCTACCTAGTTATTATCACTGCAATCTGTCCCTCACAATCTGTCCCTCACAGCGCCGGCAGCATCCTCTCCCTACACTAACCTGAGAGCATGTGACATGCAGCACTGTGGCTCCAGCCTCATATAGAGGCTGGGTCACATGATGCACTGGCCAATCACAGCCATGCCATTAGTAGGCATGGCTGTGATGGCTTCTAGGGAAAACCAGTGAAACGCTTGTTGATTGGTTTCCCTGCAGCTATTCAACATGCGTGATAAAATACCAGAACTCGAGCCCGAACGTTTCTCTCAAACGTTCGGATTCGGGACACGGACACCCGAAAGTTCGGTATGAACCCGAACGTTACAGTTCGGGTTCGCTCAACTCTAGTCATCACATATTGGGGATATAGAAATACCATATAAAAACAAGGACAGAAAGTAAGATAGACAACTTTCTATCAACAGCTTTATAGAGATAATTGATACTACTGAAAAGAATAAGGGGGCCACAAGGAAAGTAAGAAATAGAACCAACATCTGTCAATGAGATCAAGACCCATCTAACAGAAATAATGCATGAATCAAAGAACAGGCGGCTGATGGAACCAACCTATCCTCTCCCATGACTGAATCAGGCCCAAACCTGGGACCCGTTAAAGGGAAACACATGGCTGCTAACCACCTACTGGAGCTCTCCATGGTTCTGCTCTTTCCATACACCACTCCATCACTAGCAGCTCCACCCCACTTTATATACCCTCAATGGGAAATGAAGGCCAACTCAAGTTGACTAGAGACCAGTGCTAATTTTGAAGTCAGATTTCAATTTATTTTTATTCATAGTCTTTTGACTAAAATGCCATTTTAGTTTTAGTCATCTGAATTGTTTTAGTCTGATTTTAGTCAAGTAAAATAGTGCTAATTTTGTTGCCAAAAATATTTTTTGTTGACAAAATTAACGACGTGCCGACCGTATAACTTACATATATGGCTGCAAGGTGGCACTGCTACTCTTCCGGGTAGGGGGCTCACATGTGAGCTGCCGCTGGCCCATTCCTGCTGTGATTATACACAGCAGGAGCTGATCTGTGGGTACCATGGACTCGATGTCCACCAGCTCATCCAGCACAGAGGCAGAACGACAGTCTTCCTATGTAAACAAGGCAGATTGCTGTTCTGACAGGGGGGAAGGCATATGTATCTGGGACTAGGATTCATGTCTTCCCCTAGTAAAAGCACCTCCCACAGTACACTAAAACACTGGCTAGGCACACAGTTAACCCTTAGTTCGCCCCTGATGTTTAACCCCTTTCCCAGTCAGGGTCATTACTACAGTGACAGTGCATATTTTTAGCACCGATCACTGTATTAATGTCACTGGTCCCCAAAAAGTGTCAAAAGTGTCAGTTAGTATCTGACTGGGATTGCAGTCCCACTATAAGTCGCAGATCGCCGTCATTACTAGTATGAAAATATTTAAAATTATATATATATCCCATAGTTTGTAGACGCTATAACTTTTGCGCAAACCAATCAATATACGTTTATTGAAATTGTTTTTACATTCAAAGATTTTATTACAATTTCAGACAATACATAGAAGTAAACAGTAGATAGTAAAGAATGCGTACAATCACCCATAGAACACTTCAGTTTAACATGAGGCCCTCGTGACTCCCCGGCTCTCTACAAAACTGCGTATGGCTGTTTCACAAGCGGCGAGACCTCTGAAGCAACAGATTAGGGGGACAATATTAGTAGGCGAGACTTCCCCAGCCCAAGGCACCCCAAATTGGGGGCAAGCTGTGTATTGGAATTGTTTTTACCAAAAATATGTAGCACAATACATATTAGCCTAATAATGATGAAGACATTTGATTATAAGAAATAAAAAGCCCAGAGGTGATCAAATACCACCAAAAGAAAGCTCTATTTGTGGAACAAAAGGACATAAATTTAATTTGAATTATTGTTGCTTGGTAGGGGATCAAATACTTATTTTACTCAGGAGGCTGATACAGAATCTAAAAAACAAGAGAAAATACCCACACTGCTTCATGATGTATTAAAGCGGAGTTCCACCAAGTTAAAAGTCAGCAGGTCCAAAAAGTGTGGCTGCTGACTTTTAAAAATCGGACACTCACCTGTCCCTTGCTCCAGCGATGCGGTCCCCTGAGGGCTCATTCTTCTCCCCTTCCCCGCATTGGCAGCACCGGCATCACAAGTGTGGGCACCCAGCTTTGGCTTCAAAGCTGGGCGTGCACTACGCATGCGCAAGTTGTGCTGCACCTTTTGAATGGCTGCCGTATCTTCTGAGACCTGTGACGTGTCCCAGAAGATTGCCGATACGGGGGGGTGAACTTCCTTCCCTGAGCCAGAAAACAGGGTCCCCGCCCCCCCCCCCCCAAAAAAAAATGACATGTCAATTGTGTAATTTCAGGGGGTCACCTTCCCTTAAAGCGGAAGTCCCACTTTTGGGTGGAACTCCGCTTTAATGAATCCAGGTAGGAAATTCATTTTTTACTTTTATTATCTGTTCTGTTTCAAATGTTCCTGTATTCATTGACATACCTCCTTAGACCCAGTCTGCCCCAACAGTATGATCACCAAGAAGAATAGGACAACGCTCGCTAACAGCACCTGCAGCTTTTAAGGGGCTTTACTTCAAAGACAGCATCACTTTGGTTTGGAGGAATTGCAGGTATTAGATATTCCAGAATGCACTGGGAAACCAACAGGCAAACCGGAAACACGTCATCAGCAGTCACTTCTGGTTCATCTGTATATATATTCTGGGAGTGTCTGGTACAGACGTCACATCTGGTGTGCTGCATGGAGCAGCAGGAATGTGAGAGGTGTCCAGACCGGAGCAGAGTAACTAGCAGACGGCACACATGGTGAGCAGCGTGGGAGCAATATAGCGGGAGGTGAGCGGGGACTGGAGAGATAGGAGGATCAGCAAGCCAGAGGATCAGCAGGGCTGGAGGACCAGGGCAGCAGAAACTAGTAGATGTCACATGTGGTGTGCAGTGTTGGAGCAGTATAGTAGCAGATGAGTTGGGACCGGAGAGAGAGAAGGATCGGCAAGCCAGAGAATCAGCGAAGATGGGGGTTACTGGGTTACTACAGTGTGTGTGTGGGGGGGGGGGGAAATCGGTAGAGCTGGGGGTTA
>BLSH010206717.1:429258-446247 GCA_018402905.1 Glandirana rugosa
AAGAGGAAATTAAGTGTCGGAGGCTTTGGAGGGTACAGACAGTGATATCGCTAAACCTTCTAAACTTTCCAAGAAACTAAGAGGGAAAAGTACCGAGGAACACCAGACAACGAGTGGTTCTTTGAGGTTCAAGATGTAAGAAGATTTCTTGTCAAATTTATCTCTGTCGTCAAACATGACACATACTTACCGCCCGTTAGTGAAAGATGACGCCGTTTAGCGGTTTGCGGAAAACGAAGAAATTTCGGAGTTTAAAAGAGGTAATGTTACTTTTTCGGTTTAAACTCCGACTTTGAGTTGACTGACGACCCTTTTTTCGAGTGACTAGCGAAGGAGAAGAACACAGAGTTTGACAGAGACACAAGAAGAGGAAGCGATCAGTGAGCTTTTTTCCCAGCAGTCAGTTGAGTTTCAGCCTCAAATTTGGCTTTTTCATTGTAATGGAGAAAATTTGAGGCTTTAAAGAAGCAAAAGGCGTTTGGCGATTTGCCGCAGTAGAAAGTGATTGCCCGCCATTCATACACAGTACAAACTGCTGTCTCTATTTAAACTGTTCTTTAGAAGAATGTAGAACTTGGAGTTTCTTGGTGAGCAACAGACCACAAGGAGCCATGAAAAGGGAGAATCAAAGAACCTTTCAAATCTTCCAAATCGCTATAGTGACAGACATGGGAGGTTTCGGAGGCTGTGAATTAAAGGAGAATTTTGGTAGAACGTTAGTGTAGCTTAAAGTATAACTAAGGCAAAACTTTTTTTTGTTTAGTTTTGGATGGAGTGGAGAGAGACTAGAACATCTGTCAGGTTTTTATTTCTGTCTGTGCCCTCCTTAGGAGGTTTCACCCTCTCTACTTGTCCTGGTTACCATTAGAGAGAGAAAGTGAAGGTAAAATACCAACATTTTGGGTTCTTACCAAAACAGGAATAGAAGGAAAATCTTCCAATAGGGGGCACTAGTTCTGGTGACAACAAGGGATTCCCTCGCTTTGGGGGGATTTTCTCTCACTTCCTATTTTGGCTATGGGACAGGAAGTGATAAGAAATCTCCCCAATGGGACACAGAAGGCAAAAAAAGAAAAAGGATAAAAAACCTGACCAACCCTTCCTTACTCTAGTCTAATTTTTTTTTTTTTAAATGTCTTTAGTTGTACAATGTTTGTTTATTTATATATATATATATCTTCCACTCCACACTCGCTCATCCATGTCTATATGGAGCTTGCTTTGTGCATTGGTCCAAATCATTTGGTGGAGGGGGGGTTATGGTGTGGGGTGGTTTTTCAGGGGTTGGGCTTGGCCCCTTAGTTCCAGTGAAGGGAACTCTTAAGAGGTCAGCATTCCAAGACATTTTGGACAATTTCATGCTCCCGACTTTGTGGAAACAGTTTGGGGTTGGTCCAACATGACTGCACACCAGTGTACAAAGAAAAGGCCATAAAGACATGGATGAGCGAGTTTGGGGTGGAGGAACTTGACCTTTGGGATGAATTCTATCGGAGACAGCGAGCCAGGCCTTCTCGTCCACATCAGTGCCTGACCTCACAAATGTGCTTCTGGAAGAATGGTCAAACATTCCCATAGACACTCCTAAACCTTGTGGACAGCCTTCCCAGAAGAGTTGAAGCTGTTATAGCTGCAAAGGGTGGGCCAACTCAATATTAAACCCTGTGTGTATATATACACCTTAATAAAATGGGAATGGTTGGTGATATTAACTTCCTGTTTCTGGCACATTAGTATATGTGAGGGGGGAAACTTTTCAAGATGGGTGGTGACCATGGCGGCCATTTGGAAGTCGGCCATTCTGAATCCAACTTTTGTTTTTTCAATAGGAAGAGGGTCATGTGACACATCAAACTTATTGGGAATTTCACAAGAAAAACAATGGTGTGCTTGGTTTTAACATAACTTTATTCTTTCATGAGTTATTTACAAGTTTCTGACCACTTATAAAATGTGTTCAATGTGCTGCCCATTGTGTTGGATTGTCAATGCAACCCTCTTCTCCCACTCTTCACACACTGATAGCAACACTGCAGGAGAAATGCTAGCACAGGCTTCCAGTATCCGTAGTTTCAGGTGCTGCACATCTCGTATCTTCACAGCATAGACAATTGCCTTCAGATGACCCCAAAGATAAAAGTCTAAGGGGGTCAGATCGGGAGACCTTGGGGGCAATTCAAATGGCCCACGACAACCAATCCACTTTCCAGGAAACTGTTCATGTAGGAATGACACCCATAATGTGGTGGTGCACCATCTTGCTGGAACTATGATGTCAGTGATAGGGAATTGTTGGCCATCAAGTCGGCTTTGGAGGAATGGCGGTACCTCCTGGAAGGAGCAGCTCACCCGGTATTGTTTTTTACTGACCATAAAAACCATAAAAAAACCATATGCTATGAGGATACGAGATGTGCAGCACCTGAAACTACGGATACTGGAAGCCTGTGCTAGCATTTCTCCTGCGTTGTTGCTATCAGTGTGTGAAGAGTGGGAGAAGAGGGTTGCATTGACATTGACAACCCAATAAGTTTGATGTGTCACATGACCCTCTTCCTATTGAAAAAACAAAAGTTGGATTCAAAATGGCCGACTTCAAAATGGCTGCCATGGTCACCACCCATCTTGAAAAGTTTCCCCCCTCACATATACTAATGTGCCACAAACAGGAAGTTAATATCACCAACCATTCCCATTTTATTAAGGTGTATCCATATAAATGGCCCACCCTGTATATATATATATATATATATATATATATATATAGTGGGAGATTAGCTTGTGTGGATCACCTTACCTGGGAAGAAGGCAGCATGTAGGCAAAATTTCTTAAAATCTGTCTGGTTGCCAGTGTTATTTGGTAAAGGTTGCAGGTCATGAAACAAACAAAAATAGCAAAAACAAAACCTTGCCATCTGGCGCTAAACTAATACAGACAGGATACCTTTCTATACAATGTTGAGCTTGTCCCTGACACCTTCAAATACAGAAAAGTAAACCTTTTTCCTTTTGCAGTCCTTATAGCAACCAACACCTCAAGGTCTTAGCTCTCTCAGGGTGAGCTCCACTGAGATATCTTCCTGGTTATTTCAAGCAGGGATTTGGACGTCAATATATATATATATATATATATATATATATATACACACACACACATTTTTGGGGGGTGAGTAGCATCATCCCAAAGAGGAGCCCAGGACTGCAGTAAACTGCTGTACCATTGATAGTAGGAGGCGATTTAGAAACATACATTCCCTGATTCCATAGGTGTGCGCAGCCTATTTCATTAGGGTGTGCATCCTACTGCTCAAACATGCTGAAGCATAGTAAATTGTGTTTATTATGCTTCCGTATGTGAATGAACACAGTGAGTGAGTGTGTTCATTAAGCTAAGGTAGGGGCTGGAAAATGACATATTGAAACTACTCTCCATCCTGAAACATCCCCTATAGCAGCCAAGGGGAGAGGAGAGAAAAGGATGGAAGCCAGCAGCACTGCATAGGGATGACATGAGGGGAGGCCTGGGCAATAGGTGGTGTCGTGATTAGGGTGTGCCCCGGGAACACCTGGCACACGCCTATGCTCTATGTAATGGTTTTGCACAAAACTGCCCCAATCCTTCTCTTCTCTGGTCCCCCACCGGCACTCATGGCTCCTCCCCCTGCCGAGCGCCCCCATAGTCACCAGACCATCCATTTTAACACCAATCTTTCTATACGCTTCCATCTCCATTTAACAAATGTTAGGCCTGTTATTTACCAATAAAAGCCTCCCTTGTGTAAATATTGAAAGGCCCTGAGACTGCCATCTTGGATGTGATGACAGCAGCCTCAAGAGACTCTATAAACATTCAAGTGATTAGTATTGCCCTTTGCTCCTCCACTGACAGCTACATAAAAGTTTATTTAGGAAGGAGATGGCAGGGATGGAGGAGCTGGGCCAGCACAGACAATAAATAGACATTCCCAGAAGTGCAAGGAGGGAGGGGGCTATGCTAGGAAATTGGCTTTTACTGCAGAAAAAAAGGTTCAAATGCCCATTGTAAGTGACAAAAACAAAGATTAAGTGAAAAATAGTGCGTGTAAGCATTTAAAATACTTGTGTTTACCTGCATTTGGAAGTTGGTGACAGGGTCTCTTAAAAATGGAAAAAAAATAGCATGTCATATAAGGACAACTGCCAATAAACAAAATACCTGTAAACATTCCCTGCATCCCTACAGTGCTCAGTGGTTCCTCCGGCCGACTCCTGACTGTCTTTAAAGACTTTGTGAAGGGCAGTAACTCAATGCCAGCTGGGTTTCTCGGCTCTACACCCCTGCTGCCATTTCAAAGTCTCTGCACACGTTCATGAAATCGACAAACTTCTGCCAAAGGAAAATTCTAGTAAGTTTGCCTCTAGCTAACATGCCAGCTCACACTGCTAATCCTTCCAGTGGGCGTTCTCCGCATTCAATAACGAGCCTGTAGGCCAATATGGATGAACTGCAAAGATCTCAGGATAGGAAAGTGGCGGATCGAGCTGCAGGTTGTTATTGAAGCTCGTAAATGATTTGTAACTTTTTGCTCCCAACTAATGAAAACATCCTGAAATTTTTACACCTAGTAAGCCGACTCACACTTGGCGTTGGCGTATTACAACTGATGTCTCTAAGCTTCGATTTGATAGGAAATTATAGAGATTTGTGATTGCTGAAAAAAATATGTCTTCCTATTAGCAATGCACAAATTCAATTTTATACTTTATTTGTTTTTCAAAAATTGTTAGTTGAGGACCAGACTTTAGATAGCGGTCTGGGGAGTCAACCACCAGAAGTGCTTTTTTCACCTTAAGGCTGGATTCACACTTAGACCCCTTTCACACCAAGGCATTTTTCAGGTGCTTTTGCGCTAAAAATAGCAACTAAAAGCGCCTGAAAAACGCCCCCCAATACACCCCAGTGTGAAAGCCTGAGTGCTTTCACACTGGGGCGGTGCACCTGTGGGACGGTAAAAAAAGTCCTGCTAGTCGCATCTTTACAGCGGTGTGGGAGCAATGTATTCACCGCCCCTATACCACCCATGTCCATTGAAAACAATGAGGCAGCACTCCCGAAGCGCTAAACACTGCTTCGGGAGCGCCGCAAACAGCACTTTTAACCCGTTTAACCCCTTGTGGGGGGGGGTTAAAAGCACACTGCCACCATCCGAATAGCAGCGCCATAGCACCGCTATAACGAGCAGTAAAGCGCCGCAAATTAGCTGTGTTTTACCGCTAACGCTCGGGCGGCTCCGGTGTGAAAGGAGCCTTATGCGTTTTTAGTGCTTTTTGCAGTTTGCAGATTTGCACTACAGAACGTGTTCCATAGGAAACCATGGCAAATGGACTGCAGTGCAAATCTGCAAACAGCAAAAAACACTAAAAATGCATAGGTGTGAATCCAGCCTTACATAAACACCAATTTTCAAAGATCATGAACGATCAATGATATCATGCATAGGGTTTATACACTCACCATAGGGTTGCCACCTCATCCCTTTAAACCCGAACACATCTTAATGTCACAGGCTCTGTGGCTGATTAACCACTTCAGCCCCGGAAGGATTTCACACTTTAGGACCAGAGCCCTTTTTGTGATTCGGCACTGTGTCGCTTTAACTGACAATTGCGCGGTCGTGCAATGTTGTACCCAAACCAAATTTGCGTCCTTTTTTTCCCACAAATAGAGCTTTCTTTTGGTGGTATTTGATCACACTGCGTCATTTCTGATCGCCGCTATAAACAAAAGAAGAGCGACAATTTTGCAAAAAAAACCCAAATTTCTTACTTTTTGCTAAAACACAAATCCAAAAAAAAAAAAAAAAAAAAACATTTTTTTTACCGGTTTTGGCCGATTTATATTCTTCCTCATATTTGTGATTAAAAAAATCACAATCGGCGTTTATTGATTGGTTTGCGCAAAAGTGGCCGCGTTTACGTACGATGAGAGTTCATTTCTGGGGTTTTTTATTTTTACTAGTAATGGCGGCGATCTGCGATTTTTAGCGGTACTGCGATATTGCAGCGGACATGGCGGACCATTTTGACAGTTTTTTGGGACCATTGGCATTTATACAGCGATCAGTGCTATAAAAATGCACTGATTACTGTGTAAATGCCATTGGCAGTGAAGGGGTTAACCTGCAGGGGGCGCTCTAAGGGTTAACTGTGTTCCCTGGGCGTGTTCTAACTGTGTGTGAGCTGCCCTAGCAGGGGAAGGGGAGCGATCACAGCTTCCCTATAGAGGAAGGCTGTGATCACAGCCCTTCCCCCTCTCACAGAACGGAGATCAGTGTTTACTTATACGGACCTCCGTTCTTTCACTGCGGGGGGGGGGGGGCATCGCAGGTAGCCGGCGGAGATCGAGTCCGCCGCACCCGCTCCCTGGCCCCCCCCGAACACAGCGAGCGCGCGGGTGCGCCTCCGGCGGCGCGCGCGCTCACAGTGCATGATATTGCAGCCGCCGTCGTATGACGGCGTTTTGCGATATCGAGCCATCTTGTCGCCGTCAACCTGCGGTTGGCGGTCGGCAAGTGGTTAAGGTGGTAATTAAACTCACTTGGTGCCTTATCTGCATTAAATTAGCCACAGATCCTGTGTAATTCATATGTTCAGGTTTAAAGGGATGAGGTGGCAACTCTAACTCACCAGCCACTTTATTAGGTACACCTGTTCAATTGCTTGGTAACACAAATTGCTAATCAGCCAATCACATGGCACCAACTCAGTGCATTTAGGCATCTAGATGTGGCGAAGACGGCTTGCTGAAGTTCAAACCGAGCATCAGAATGGGTAACAAAGGGGAGTTAAGTGGCTTTGAGCCCTGGTTCACACATGTGCGCTCAGCAATATCGCATATGATTCAAATCATATGCAATGTTTCAGCCATACAGATTTTATGGCTGATATCACATCGCATTCGGACCAAACTCGCACATGACCCTTTTTTTTGGTCCCCACCCAATGGACAGACTGGTTTGAGATGATAGAAAAGCAACAGTAACTGAAATAACAACTCGCTACAACCAAGGTATGCAGAATACCATCTCTGAATGCACAACACATCGAACCTTGAAGCAAATGGGCTACAGCAGCAGAATATCACACCGAGTGCCACTCCTGTCAGCTAAGAACAGAAAACTGAGGCTACAATTCACACAGGATCACCAAAATTGGACAATTGAAGATTGGAAAAATGTTGCCTGGTCTGATGAGTCTCGATTTCAGCTGCGACATTCAGATGGTAGGGTCAGAATTTGGCGTAAACAACATGAAAGCATGGATCCATCCTGCCTTGTATCAATGGTTCAGGCTGTGGTGGTGGTGTAATGGTGTGGGGGATATTTTCTTGGCACACTGTGGGCCCTTAGTACCAATTGAGCATCGTTTAAATGCCACGGTCTACCTGAGTATTGTTGCTGACCATGTCCATCCCTTTATGACTGCAGTGTCCCCATCTTCTGATGGCTCCTTCCAGCAGGATAATGCGCCATGTCACAAAGCTCAGATAATCTCACCACTGGTATCTTGAACATGATAATGAGGTCACTGCATTCCAATGGCCTCCACACTCACCAGATCTCAGTTCAATAGATCACCTTTGGGATGTGGTGGAACGGGAGACTCTTATCATTGTTGTGCAGCCGACAAATCTGCAGCAACTGTGTGATGCTATCATGTCACTATGGACCAAAATCTCTGAGGAACGTTTGCAGCACCTTGTTGAATCTATGCCAGGAAGAATGAAGGCAGTTCTGAAGGCAAAAGGGGTCCAACCCGCTACTAGCAAGGTGTACCTAATAAAGTGGCCAGTTAGTGTATATCATCTCTTCCAAAGAAAGGTCAATGTTACTGCAAAAGCTTAATGCACCTCACTGTCATTTAGAAGCAGCTTGATGCAACTCTGAAGCAAATAAAATAACAAGGCAAAGCAACTTAAAAAGAAATCATACTACCTCTAATGCTTGTGTACATGAAGCTTTTTCATTGTGGAACAAATAAATTATTGGCATAAAAACAATTTGTAATGTAATGAAGGAAGGACAAACTGTATCCCTAACAACAGTAGTTACATTATTATTTTTTAAAAAATTGCAAATTCAAAATAAAATTTAACATTTTAAACAAATATTTTTAAATGATTTGTAATTAAAGTGTTTCTATAGGACAATTTTGTTTTTTAGTTTTGGATATAGTGTTCAAGGTTTAGAACTTCTGTAATTTTTTATTCCTATGTTAGGAAAATTCACTTTCTCTACTGGTCCCCTGAGACTATTATTGCAGAGATGGAAAGTTATCAGATATTTAACATTTTAGTGTAACCACCATAACAAAAGATACGGGGAAAACCAAAAAGGACACCTGCTTCTAGTTTAAGCCCAATCCTAACTGGTTATCTTCAAAGCCTATCTCCTGCTTGCCATTTTTTAAATATTAATAACCCAGCAGTAGTGAAAATCAAATATCAGCTTTTGCCGCATAGCATGCCCTATCTCTGATACTGTCCCCTGCAGACTCATTGTCCTTAAGGGTTTAATGATGCCTGAAGTTATTTATCCCAATTCCTGTGAGCCCAGGGCATCAAGGACTCACCCCCCCTGGTGTTGTGTTATCACTCACTGGAGGAAGGTGTAGACAGCACCACCATGACATTATGTGGTGCTGTTCTTTGGAGCATTCAAGACTCATCCAGGGCTGGAGGAAGAAGAGGAGCAAGGGGGGCCAATAATGTAACATGTCCAGAGTGAAGATCAATGAATAAAGCTGGGGGAAGAATCTGTCATCCCATCTTTCTTAGAACAACAAGCTGACTTATGTTACTTTTTATTACCTGACCATCAAAACCCCTTTTCTGTAATAGGCGATTAAAAAACCCTCCTACATAACTGGTCATTAGAAACCCTCCTCCGTAACTGACCATCAAAAACCCTCCTCCATAACTGGCCATTAGAAACTTTCCTTTGAAACTGGTCTTTAATAATTCTTCGCCATAACTGGCCATTAAAAACCCACCACCATAACTTACCATTAAAACCCCTCCTCTGTAACTAAGTGTTAAAAACCCTTCTGTGTAATTAGCCATTAAAAACCCTCCTCCTAACTGGCCATTAAAAACCCTCCTCCATACTGTAACTGGCCTTTAATAATTCTACTCCATAACTGGTCATTAAAAACCCACCACCGTAACTGGCCAATAAAAACCCCTCTTCATAACAGGCCATTAAAAACCCTCCTCAACAACTGACCATTAAAAATCATCATCCCTAACTGACCATTAAAAATCATCATCCATAACTGGCCATTAAAAACCCTCCTCCATCACTGGTTTTTAAAAACCCACCTCCATAATTGGTTATTAAAACCCTCCTCTGTAACAAACAAAAAAAAAACCCTTCTGTGGAATAAGCCATTAAAAACCCTCCTCCCAATTTGGCTTTTAACAATCTCCTCCATGACTGGCCATTAAATATTCTTATCTGTAACTGACCATCAAAAACCTTTCTCCACGACTGGCCAATAAAAACCCATCTCCATAACTGGCCATTAAAAACCCACCTCCATGACTGGCCATTAAAAAACCCACCTTCGCGTGCTGTCTGAAATGAGTTACATCTTAGCAATAAAGACCTCACCTCCCCAGTTTCTGGGTTGAGCTTTTCCATCTTGACCTCCAACATAGGCTCTTGCTGCCTGTTTAGGAAAACCCACTTGAAGCTGTCTGCCCCAAGACATGGTGAAGGTAAGGCTGCAGTCATATATACATATCAATTTCTCTTTACAGCTGTAGAATGAACATACATATCTGCTAGCGTTGGGCAGGAAAGAGTTATTGCACAACAAGGAATATGGAAAAGAAGCTGAACCCCCTGTGTTGCAGGCACTGTTGGGTTCGCGATAATGAGGAAGGTTTTGAAGGTGGAGCTTTAAGTACTTTATTTCTGCTGCTCACAATAGATCAGCCGTAGAATTCCTTTACAGATACTTGAAAGGTGAAGTTCAGTGCATGAAGCGTTAGTAGGAGAGAATGTTCTAATTGGCCGGGACTGGAGGTACGGCGGAAACAGAGGTTCGTTTAGTGCCTGTACACAGCTCTTTGTAAATGCCGAAAGGCATGCCAGTTGGACTTCATAACTGCCGTAGCTTTGATGTCCCGGGAGTTAAAAATAACAAATGACCCCTCCTGCACTTTATTATATAGCTCTGCAATGGCATTAAAAGGTAAACTGCACATTTTCAGCAAGCATGTTGACGCCATTTTTGTAGCTTTTCTTGATTGGCTTTCCAGAATTGCATTGTTGCATTTCATAAACAGAAAAGAGTGGCTCCAGATGACAGTTTTTCTTTTTTTACAGTTTCTGGTTAGCTGGAGCTGATATCATTAGATTAGAGGAAAATCTATTATAAACGCTTTACATACTGTACATTTACATCAGTACCTGCCCTAAAGGAGCTAACAATCTAAGACCCCATTCACATCTGAACGTTTTTGGTGCTCAGCAGTAGGAATCCCATTCTTCTCAATACAGACTGTTCACTAAAATCAGTCGCTTGAAAAAAAGGTAGATGAGATTTTATTTGGAGCTCCACTGTGAATTTCAGGTCCCGTAGACTCCAATGGAAGTGTCTGTAAACGTTAAACACAAATGTTTTAACCACTTCAGGCCCGGAAGGATTTCCCACTTTAGGACCAGAGCACTTTTGCGATTCAGGAATGCGTCGCTTTAACTGACAATTGCACGGTGGTGTGACGTTGCACCCAAACAAAATTGGCATCCTTTTTTTCCCACAAATAGAGCTTTCTTTTGGTGGTATTTGATCACCTCTGCCTCATTTCTGATCACTGCTATAAACAAAAAAAAGAACGACAATTTTGAAAAAAAACAATGTTTGACTTTTTGCTATAACACATGTAAAAAAAAAAATATAAAAAAACAAAATGTATTCATCAGTTTTTGCCAATATATATTCTTCTACATATTTGTGGTAAAAAAAATTGCAATCAGCGTTTATTGGTTGGTTTGTGCAAAAGTTGCTGTGTTTACAAACCATGAGAATTCATACTATTTATTTATTTTTTTTACTAGTAATGGCAACAATCTGCGATTTTTAGTGGGACTGCGATATTGCGGACATGTCGGACATTTTTGACACTTTTTTGGGACCACCGACAACTGACATTTATACAGCGATCAGATCTAAAAAAAAAAAAAAAAACACTGATTACTGTATAATGTCACTGTCAGTGAAGGGGTTGACCTGCAGGGGGCAATGAGGGGGTTAACTGTGTTCCCTAGGCGTGTTCTAACTGTGTGGGGACTGGGCTGCCAGAGGCATAACAGATCTAACTGATCCCCAGTACAGGGATCAGTAGTGTCATGCCGCCTCTCAGAGTGGGAAACCGCCGTGTTTACAACGGAGCTTCCACATTCTTCCTCTCTCACTGGTGATCGCAGGTTGACGGCAGACAGAGAGTCCACCCAATCCACAGGCATGCTCACGGAGCGCACAGTGGGCGTGCGCGCCCGCAAATCACGCATCCGCCAAACGCAGTTTATAGATGGCGATTTGCGATAACGAGCCACACTGCCACAGTGAATGTATGTGATGCCGTCAGTAAGTGGTTAATGTGTGTTCCTGTCTGAACCACTGTTCTCCTCTGTTCCCAAGAGCTTGCATAAAAATCTCTATTTGTCCTGTTTACCATTATCATTGAAAGTAAAATAAAACCCCAAATTGTAGGTTGTCCCCTGAAAAGTAATAGAGGGGAACGCTTCCAATGGGGATACTAGTTCCTGGGGGGTCAGGAAGCAAATGCAGTACTGTTCCACTGTCATGTGCCTAGTGGATGCACTGCTAGGTCCATCTCATTTGAGACATCATCTGAAGGCCATCTGTCTCTTCTGGGTCCTAGCATGTGCAATGGGATTATATAACAGCCCCAATGCCTCCTTGAACCTGTAGGCATCTCAGGAGGCTTTGGATGGGGGAAGACATCATTCTGACCAAGGCCAATGAAAAAGTACCCCCCCCCCCATAAATTGTTTTTGTGATATTCGCTGGAAAGGGGGGAGGAGCCAGATTAGTGGAACACAAACAAGTGAATCAACTTCTGCTTTAAAATGTGAGATCTGCAGTATTTTGGATGTGTTCATTGATCCTACCAACAAGTTGAACACAAGCAGATTAGCCAATTACTAGTTCCAATTCAGCAGATGTAATTGCCCTTTTTTAACAACTATGAGGCAATTTTCTATGAATATTTGAAAATAATTATGGCAATTATCCATTTTTCATTGCAGCAGAAAACAGCTGTCGGATGGGCTCCCAAAACTGGCCTACCCGGAAAAGGAGTACAAATTTTGTTAGCCCACTTCTTTATAAATAATGTAGGTATTACACAGATGGCACAATCAAAGCTATTCTTCCTGAAGAAGGCACGACCAAAAATGCCACTATGGGCACACGGCTGTACATCTCTTCCTCTAATTATTCTTTTCACTAGAAAATCAATTAGTATTTGGATGTAACACTTCTTCTCGCCACCGAATCACTGCTAATCCAGCAAGCACTAATGAGCTCTCTGAAAAAGTGTTAAACTAATAAGGGGGCTTGTCAAAACGAGGGAGCTGAGCAAAAAAGACTTGCAACGTCGCCAATCACATGGACCGGTCTTCACGCCCCTCTAATCCCGCTCGTCTGGACCATAATTAATGACAAAATTAAACATTCATTATAGCTGATTGCAAGAAGTCAAATGCTTTTGCTGTGCGGTGGGCTACATCCCTTGGTTGGGGGGGAGTAGATTGAGTGATACCAGGAGGTGTCAACACAGAAGATTTGACGGAATCAAAGCCAATGTGGGATTTGATTATAAATCATAATGACAGTTTGCTACTTTGTAGGCAGGAATCTGTTACTTTAATTTTAATGTTATGTGAATATTGAACAATAATTCTCAGGTACGCCTACAAGCAACTGTTTACAGGCCAGATCAAAGACTACTGGATTTGTCAGCAGAGACCCTTTCTTGGTGCCAGAAGGGAGCATAGACCTAGCGCATGTATTGAGGATAATGCGCTAGGCCTATGCGCCCTTCTGTTCTTCTACCCTTACTTGGTACATTAGGTGTTGGTTCTGATGGGTGCAAGTTCTGCAGCTCAGCTGGCTTTAATTCTCCTGTAAAGTGTTTGTTACATTAAAAAGTGCCCTCTAACCCATCATCCACACTATCTTTAGTACTTAAATCCGAACACCAGCCTTCCCTTCAGTCTTGACAATTGTATAGGTTCCTCTCCTGTTCTAAAATTACTTACTTTGATTTCATTGCACACTGTGAGCATCTCGCATTGGAAGCTTCAATAGGTCATCATCAGGTTGGCATCTATCCCATCAGAGGCCTTCTCCCTGGTTAGGACTAATTTTTCCTACAAAAATTAGTTCTAACCTATATTCAGAAAGTTCTTCCGTGGTTAGCTCCTCCTTATGTTCCTCAACAAGCTCCTCTATGTCTGCACCATCGACGTCCAGACCCATACTCTTGCCCATGGACACAATCGCCTCCTCTACCTCTGCATTAGACCCTTCAAAGTCACATTCAGTGACACATTCTGGCCACAGTTTCCTCCAGGCTGAGTTGAAGGTTCGTTAAGTGACATCTTCCCAGGCTTTGTCAATGAGGTTAATACAGTGAAGAACAAATGTTTCTTCCAGAATTTTTTCAGACTCAAGGACCTCTCTTCAGTGACGTTAAAACACCAAGTGAAGAACGCCTTTGTGTACAGCTTCATGAAGTTGCAGTTGCAGATCACTTGCCGGTCCAAGGGCTGCAGAAGAGGTGTTGTCTTGAGAGGGAGGAACTTGACCTTTATGAAGTCATACTCAGCATCCATATTATCCACCAAGGCTGGAGGGTGTGCCGGGGCATTGTCCATCAGAAGAAGGCACCTTTCAGGCAGTTGGTTGTCAGAAAGATATTTTCTTATGGTGGGTGCGAATACCTCTTGCAGCCATTCCATGAACAATTGCCTTGTGACCCAAGCTTTCGCATTGGTCCTCCAAATGACAGGCAGTCTGGCCTTGTTCACATTCTGTACCCTGAATGCATGAGGGGTCTGGGAATGGCACACTAGTAATGGCTTAATTTTCAGATCGGCGCTTGCATTCGCACACAGCAAAAGGGTCAATCTGTCCTTCATAGGCTTGTGCCCCAGCTGTGCCTTTACCTCCTGCGTGGTATAGGTTCTGTTCGGCATCTTTTTCCAGAAGAGTCCTGTTTCATCACAGTTGAACACTTGTTAAGGGACGTATCCTTCTGTCTTCATGAATTCCGCAATTCTATCTTGTAGGCTTCTGCAGCAGCCTTGTCAGAATTGGAAGCCTCACCATGTCTTGTCACACTGTGGTTGCCACTTCTCTTGCAGAATTTGTCAAACCACCCTCTACTGGCTTTAAATTCTTCACTTGCTGCACTTGTAGAAAGTTTTTTTTGCATTAAATCACTGTGCAATTTCCTGCCTTTTTCACAGATCATTCAACTACACTAACAAAAGTTTTTCCACCTCTTCCAGCACTTGCGTCTTCTGCTTGGTTAACATCATTACTCCTTTTGCCACATCAGCTCCTTTGATGGCAGCTTTCTTCTTCAAAATAGTCAACATTGTTGACTTTGCCATCTTGTACTCCGAGGCCAGATCAGTCACACGAATACCACGGTCATGCTTTTCTACAATTTACTTCTCAATGGTTATTTTCTTCACAACCTTATTTATGGATTTGCTGCTTTGCACATTTTTGTCACCTTTATTACTGCTCTGCACTTTCTTTTTACCACCATACTTGCTCGGCACATTCTTGTCACCTTCATTACCGCTCTGCACATTCTTGTCACCTGCATTTCCGTTCTGCACAAACTTGTCACCTTCATAACCGTTTTGCACATTCTTTCACCTTCATTACTCCTCTGCACATTCTTGTCACCTTCATTACCGCTCTGCACATTGTTGTCACCCTCATTACCACTCTGCACCCTTTTTTTACCACCATGCTTGCTCTGCACATTCGTGTCACCTTCATTACCACTCTGCACTTTTTTTACCACCATTCCTGCTCTACACATTTGTTTCACCTTCATTAGTGCTCTGCACTTTATTGTCACCTTCATTACTGCTCTGGATTTCTTGTCACCTGCATTACCGCTATGCACTTTCTAATCAACAAGCTTGCTCTGAACAGTCTTGTCACTTTCACTACTGCTCCGCACTTTCTTATTACCACCATGCTTGCTCTTCATTTTTTTTGGAGCCAAAATGGATGTCCGGTACAGTACAGTATGTGATAAAAAGCACACAAAAAAGCTTTACAGTAAGTGTTCACAGGGATGTACAGTACAGCACTGTACAGTATGTGCTAAAAAGCACACCAAAAAGCTTCTCAATACTGTAAGTGTCTTCACAGTACACTCACAGTACACTTTCAGTGTCTCCCTGTGACCGCGATCTCACCTACAGGAAGTTGTGACCATGTGTCAGAGCAGGGAAGATGGCAGCGGGTCGTGTTCGCGATCCGAGTTGTTCGGGAACAGAAGCGTTTGTGAACCGAGGTATCACTGTATACTGTTGTTGCTCTGATACAAATTGTGGATCCAAATTGACTGTTACATTGTTATTTTTCTTTCTTGTGCTTACTATGTATTACTTGGAGCATGAGCTCCTAAGCATCTACATATGCTATATCCTTAGTACTTGCTTTTAAAAACTTTAATAAAAATCTATTGAACAGTCAATAGGTCATCATCTAGCCCTTTCCTTACCATCCTGACTGTCGCAGTCAATGGTTTTTAGTTTTCTTTTTAATCAACACGTGTGGCTGATAGCTAGAATGGTCTGCATGTGTAGCGCTCACTCCCAATAGGCCGCTGATTTGTCACAGGTTCTTTTCCCACATATGTGCAACAGCAGCCAGGCACACAGCAGCATTCACTCCTCTGGCTCAATGAAAAGTTTAGGGGTTGTCTTTTTCTGTATTTATTGCTGAGTAGCTTGGATAGGGCATGGAGAGCTGAATAGTAATACTAGGACACTCTTCTCTCCGCAGCTTTTTCTTAGAACAGACTCCGCAATAATAGCTCAAGAAAATGAAAGCACCGGAACACCATAAGCAATGTTCCAGGGCAAGCAAGCCTTAGGCTACTTTCACACAGGGGCGGGGGGGGGGGGGCTAGAGCGATAAAACGCCGCTAGTTTCAGCTGCAATTTTCCGCTGTTATAGTGGCGCTATGTCGCTACTATGCAGATGGGAGCGCGGCACTTTTAACCTCCCACAAGGGGTTAAAAAGGGGTTAAAAGTGCCAGCGCTCTGTGCTTCCGAGGCGGTGTACAGCCGCATCGGAAGAGCTTGCCATTGATTTCAATGACAGGGGTGGTGGAAGCGCTCAGCGCACTGTCCCAAAGATGCTGCTTGCAGGACTTTTTGTAACGTCCTGCAAGCATTCCGCCCCAGTGTGAAAGCACTCTGGCTTTTAAACTGGGGTGGATGGGGGGGGGTGTTTTTCAGGCGCTATAAGGGCACTATTTTTAGCCCAAAAGCGTCTGAAAAATGCCCCAGTCTGAAAGTAGCTTTAGTATAGTGCATCAGAGGGTTAACAGCAACCAGTGCCGGGACAAGGTCATCTAGAACCAAGGGCAAACATACCAAACTGCACCCACCTCCAAGATGTATGACCATTATGTGTCAGCAAAAATTCCCCTCCTCCCTCAAAAAATAAATTGAACACTAATCTGCATGTTTACCCCCTAAACATGAATTCACCCTCCTCCGACTACAAATCTGCCCCCCCTGCTGAAATCCCCCCTACTAGCACAAATATTTTCCCCCCATCCCCCTCAGAGCTCAAATCCTCACTCTTTCTAAATCCCCCCAGCACAAATTTTCCCCCAAAAACATCACCCCTCCTAGCTCAAATCCTCTACCTCT
>BLSH010206717.1:446596-456701 GCA_018402905.1 Glandirana rugosa
GCCCCCCCCCCCACATGATACTACAGTACCCAGGGCAGCCGCCCTTCTGCCCACCCCTTGTCCCGGCCCTGACATCAACAGTCACCCAGAGCCTGCACTCAGGTCTTTACTCACAAGTCCCAGGGTACTTGGATGTCTCCTTCCTAAGTCAGGCAGACATTTCCACAGTGGAGTCTTCACACTGCATCCTAGGTGAAACCCCCTTCTTTTAGCTTCAGAGATTTTTGGAAGATAGGCCCTGCAGCTCTAGCTTAGCTGGGACCTTGTTGAACTTCTTGGTAAGTGTCAGCTGGGCTGCCTGGGGGGGGCAGCAGCCCTTCAGTCTGGGAACTTCTTCTCAGGGTTGTATAATTTGGTGGCTCTCAGGACGGCTATCTGTGCAGGCACTTTTGTGGGAGTTCTTCCATTACAGAGTTTCTGCTTTCCCGATTTCCCCCATTTGGGGGTGGGTCCGTTTTTTGGACATCTGGGCGTCGTACCCCTTTTGGGGTTACCCTCTCCCCCCCCTCCAGCTATTGCGCTTGGATATACATTGGTCAATTCCTACCTGCTCCACAGAGTATTGCCTCATGCTCCTTTACGTCCTGTATATCAGTTTGATCTTCCTGCATTGGAATATTCTTTACTTTCTACACATCCGACCGTGGCAGCCTTGGATCTAGTTCCATCATCTTGAAACTCTGAAGGCTCTAGCTTGCTTGGGCAGACAGTCTTGCTTTATTTTCTTCAGTTTGATCATCGAATGTACCCTATTTGGGCGGATGGTCCTCGTACTTATTCTACTCCACATACATAGTATCCTGAAGTTTCGGATGATATTGTTGTTTTTAATGATTGACCACATACCCCTGAGGAAGATATCCACTTGCCAACATCGAAACGCGCTGGGTCTATGTCTGCCCCCTCCTGTGTGGCAGACTAGTGGTCTCTTTTTTAACTCATTCTGTGTTTTCATGTTGTGCCGTCTCCAGACCCCACTGGGGACATTGTCTCCTTTGTTTTGTTGCCATTGTATGTTTTGATTCTACTGTGGCTTTATTTTCTGTATAATTTTTGATGTTGAATATATTTTTTAATTGTATTAATAAATGCTGATTATGTTTTATATATATTTACTTCTCCTCTCTTGATGAGTTGGTCCTCCCATTTAAAGTCCCATCTAGGGGGTTGCTCTTACACACTCTTCTCCTGGAAAGAACAGTGTAGCCCTGAGCTTCAATCTATTTATGCTCATTCCCAGGCACCATCTGGGCACCCTACACCAGGGATTTGCTGAGACCACATAAGTAGACCTCAGAAATATTCAGCTGCTGATTTTCTTAATCCAGCCCACTACATTATAGAACTATGCAAAAGGCAGGGAGCAGCAGTTAAACCTACGACCAGCGAAATCCAGAACAGACCAGAGCAATCACACACCGCTCCACCGATTACAGAAGAGCGAAAAAAAGAAGTAAATTTACCTGTCTAACCAAGCAACCTATTCTGGATGGTGCTACACATGCAAACTTTAAGTTTCTGCTAGAAATTACTCCAGGGCTGAGGACTTTCTCACCATCATCATTTTGACAGAGATATATAGATAGATAGATAGATAGATAGATAGATAGATAGATAGATAGATAGATAGATAGATAGACAGACAGACAGATAGATAGATCCATGGCGAGTCGCCCAGCACCAGCTGGAGGACACACACACTAATTACAAGCAAACAGATCACAGATGAGAATGGTTAACTTTACTAGCCATTCAAACCCCTTTTTGTCAACTTGTGTGCATGTTATCAGGCCAAAATCACCAGGGTATGTAAACTTTTGATCAGGGTCTGCTAGGAAAATGGACCTCCTGGCCGTTTCTGGCTTCCTGCGCGCACACGCTAATGGCGTCAATAGCGGCCATTTAAGCCGGACAGCACCAGGAGGCAAGTGCTGTCCGTTCTATAGAGTTACCGTGACTTGTGACCCTGTGTCTGCTCTGAAGTGACTTCCTGCATCTGTGACCCCGGCTACCTTTGGACTTTGTTTGCTTTCTGCCTGCCTGACCCCCGGCCTGTCTATGACTTCTCTCCTGCCTGATCCTGTGTACTTCTGCTGCCCGCACGTTGCCGACCCCGCCTGCACCCTGACCATCCACCTGTCTCACCCTCCTGTACCACAATGCCAGCACGTTGCCCACCCGGACTGTAAAACTATGCTTTCTGCCAAGCACGAGCTTCAGCGGACCTTCACCCACCACCAGTGACCAAGTCCAGCCCTCATGCCCCTCTGTGCTCCCGAGCTCCCTGTCTACACTACCAGGGGTTCGCGAACCAGGGCCATAAGAGAGGTTGTCCCCTGCATAAGTCAGACTCGACCACCAGGTACGTGACAGGGTCATTTGGGTAGTGCCTGTTGTCATTATGATTTTAAAAGAGTAAACACAGTCGATTGATAATAAATGGCTTCAGCCAAACAATAACCATGAGTGAAAGAAGTGAAAGAAAAGTTTTTGAGTTCTCATTCATATTTTCTGAAAAATGATTAATAAATTCTGCCAGGGTATGTAAACTTATGAGCACAACTGTATACAGTATAATACATATACATGCTGCTCAGTGTACAGTATATAGAGTCAGTTCAGGCAGTAAAAGAAAAAAAAATATATATATATTCTGCATTCAGTGTAGGCTATATACACAGTGCATTCGGCGGTGTACAGTATATAATACAGTGTAGTGCAGTGTTCAAGAAAATCCCCATCATGTCCGGAAGGCCACCAAGGAGAGGCAGACACTCCCAAGCCACTAAAAGAGGGCAAGCAGCCTTTGTATCTACAATGAAAAGCAATGGATGCCACAAGTACTCGCAGCCAATCTGCTAGCAGCACACCAGCAGTTGATTTCAGCAGGCAAATTTCCCTACCCCAGTTGCTGAACCATAAAAAAAAAATACTGTCCCAGCCATCCACATGCTCAGCTTCTAAATGCTAGCTTGGCCAAATTCCTAGCACAACAACTGCTGCCTTTTTAGCTGGTAGACTCTGCCCCCTTTCGTGAATTTGTGGAATGTGCTGTACCACAGTGGCAGGTTCCAAAAATAAATTTATTTTCAGGTAAGGCCATTCCAGCTCTCTACCGTCATGTGGAAGGCAATGTTTTGTCCTCCTCGGACAGGGCGGTCAGCAACAAGGTTCATATTACTGCTGAGTTGTACGTGGCTGGTTAGAGGTAGTTCCTGACAATGTCATCTTCAGTGACCTAGGGGACTCTCATGTTTCCTCAAAGTTATGCTGCATTGTCTCCCTGATTCTGCAAAGCCCGTTCTTGATCCATGTTACAAGGGTAAAGTTGCAGAGCTTATCCTGCCTTCGCAGAGAGAGCAGAGGATGAAACATCTTCAGGATACCTTAAAGAAAAGTTTGTGCAATGCCTTTCCAGACCCTGGGAGGCTACCATTTCCTGGTGCTGGACAAAGTGTTTCTGAGGCTTCCTTCGGTCAATAGGTTCAAGCAACCATTGGCAGCGTCTGCATTATATGGTGCAGGAATATCTAGGGGCAAGAGCAGACTTGCAGACCTTTCCAACTGAGCATCCACTGAGTTACTGAGTCTTGAGGATGGACCACTGGCCAGAACTTGCTCAATATGCAATCGAGCTACTGGCCTGTCCTGCATCCAGTGTGCTTTCTGAACGGACATTCCTGCTGTTTGAAACGGATCAAAGAGTGCGCCTGTCCACAGACTCTGTAGATAGGCTCACATTTATAAAAATGAATCAGTCCTGGATCAGCAACTATCAAGCCCCTGATACTGATGTAACTGATTGAATTTCCTAGAGATCTGGGATCCCTTGAAGACTGCCTATGCTGCCTATTCTATCCCTCCTGAATCCTGATGATGCTAGCTTCCATCAATACTTTGGGTTTAGGGCACCACCAACACCCAAGGCCCAAATTTTCTGCACCTGTTTGGCTGGGACATGTCATTACAATTTTATAGAGTGCAGTATATATAATACAGTTCAGATTATATGGTGCAGTCAGTAGTATATATTACACAGTGTATTGAAGTGGTTAAGTGGAACCCTATGACAGAATTAGTGAAAAAAAAGGCATGGGGTGCCCCCAAAATCCATACCAGGCCCTTCAAGTCTGGTATGGATTTTAAGGAGAACCCCGTGCCAGAATTTAAAAAAAATGGGGCGGGGGTCCCTCCAAAATCCATATCAGACCCTTATCCGATCATGCAAACTGGTAGGTCAGGATAACGTACCAGGCCACATGCCCTCAAAATGGGGAAGGTGCTTTGGGGTCATGTAGATGGGGACAATCCTGATCGGTGGTTGTCCAGGTCTGCCCCCATATGAATGAGTATGAGGTACATTGTACCCCTACCCATTCACCAAAAAAGGAGTGTAGTGTTACAAAAAACCGTAGGCAGTTTTTGACAAGTCCTTTATTAAAAATGTCATCTTTTTCCCCCGCTTCTTCTTTTTTGTTTCTCCGCTCTTTCTCCATCTTCTGGTCTTCACCTTCTTCTTTCAGTCTTCCTCCGCTTCTTCCTTCCACTTGTTGTCTTCTTCTTAGGCTGCCGCTCCCGCTGCCGACCAGAGGTGATTCCCAGAATTGGCTGTCTTTAGTTTGACAGTTATTTTGTAGACAAAGACGGGGCCACCTGGTGACGCTACTGAGTGACCCCGCCCCTTCTGACCAAGCCACACTTCTTCCCCGCTTCTTCTTCTTTCTTCCTCCGGTTTGTCTGCATCTTCTCCTTCCCCACTTCTTTTTCTGGTCTTCTTCATCTTCTTTCAGTCTTCCTCCACTTCTTCCTTCCTCTCATTGTCTTCTTCTTCCTCCGCTTTTGCTCCCACTGCCGACCAGAGGTGAATCCCAGAACGGGCTGTCTTCAGTATGACAGTTATTTTATAGGCAAGGGAGGGGCCACACGGTGACATAACTGAGGGACCCTGCCCCTTCTGACATCAAGTGCCTTCAAAGGGGAAGGGGTCACCCATTTACGTCACCAGGTGGACCCACCCTTACTTATAAAATAACTGTCAAACTCAAGACCGCCAATTCTGGGAATCGCCTCTGGTCGGTATCGGGAGCGGCGGCAGAGGAAGAAGAAGACGACAAGAGGAAGGAAGAAACAGAGGAAGACCGAAAGAATAACAAGAAGACCATAAGAAGAAACAGGGAAGGAGCAGATGGGGGAAGAAAGAAGAAGTGGGGAAAGAAGACAACGTTTTTAATAAAGGACTTGTCATAAATTGCCTTCTGTTTATTGTAACCTTACACTCCTTTTTTTGGTGAATAGTTAGGAGTACAATGTACCCCATACTCATTTACATGGGGGAGCAGGATCTGGGGGCTTCCAGATTCTGATAAGCCCCCTGCCCACAGACCTCGACAGCCACTGGCCAGGGTTGTCGGGAAGAGGCCCTTGTCCCCATCAACATGGGGACATGGTGCTTTTGGGGGGACCCCAAAGTACCCTCCCCATGTTGAGGGCATGTGGCCTAGTATGGTTCAGGAGGGGGGGGCACTCGTTCGCCCCCTCCATATCCTGACTTGCTTGGTTGCATCGTCAGATAAGGGTGAATGAGCATGTGAAAGAGTATGGGGTACATTGTACCCCTACACATTCACCAAAAAAGGAGTGTAGTGTTACAAAAAATAGTAGGCAGTTTCTGACAAGTCCTTTATTAAAAATGTTGTCTTCTTACCCTGCTTCTTCTTCTTTCTTCCTCCGGTCTTCCTCCATCTTCTCCTTCCCCGCTTCTTCTGGTCTTCTCCTTCTTCTATCGGTCCTTCCTCTCATCATCATCTTCTTCTTCCTCTGCCACCACTCCCACTGCTGACCAAAGGTGACTCCCAGAATGGGCTGTCTTCAGTTATTTTATAGGTAAGGGTTGGGCCACCCGATGATGTAACCGAGTGACCCCGCCCCCTCCTGGCATTATGTGGCATCAGAGGGGGCAGGGTCACTCATTTACGTCACCGGGTGTCCCCGCCCTTACCTATAAAATAAGTGTCAAACTCAAGACCGCCCATTTTGGAAGTCGTCTGGTCGGCAGCGGGAGCGGCGGCGGAGGAAGAAGATGATGATGATGATGACGAGAGGAAGGAAGAAGCGGAGGGTGGGATCTGGGGACCCCCTTGTAAAGGGGGCTTCTAGATTCCGATAAGCCCCCTGCCCGCAGACCACAACCACTTGTCAGAGTTGCCATTAAGAGGCCCTTGTCGCCATCAACATTGGGACAATGTGCTTTTGGGGGGCTGGGGGGACCCCAAAGTACCCTCCCCATGTTGAGGGCATGTGGCCTAGTATGGTTCAAGAGGGGGGGCACTCGCTCTTCCCCTCCCTATCCTGACCTGCCAGGTTACATGCTTGGGTCTGGTATGGATTTTGGGGGGCCCCACATCATTTTTTTTAAATTTTGGCACGGGGTTCCCCTTAAAATCGATACCAGATCCGAAGGGCCTTATTTGGATTTTGGGGGGGTCCTACGCAATTTTTTTTTTTTGGCACGGGGTTTCCCTTAAAATCCATACCAGATCCGAATTGCCTGGTTTTGATTTTAGGGGGGACCTCCATGCAAATGTTTTCAGTGACTTTTGATCTATATTGCCAGGAGCCGGAAATACATTACAGCCGTGAGCAAGTTTAAATTACTTTTTTTCTTTAAAAATGTAATTTTGCTGCTGTACTGTTCTAAACATCATACAGATGCGCCACTTTGCAGGCAGACTAAGGGGACCCCCCAGGCACGATAATTAAAGAAATATTTCATTTTTATTTTTTCACTTTAAGCATTTTTAAGATCACTGCTCCTGAAAAAAACTATGGTTTTAAAAACTTTTTTTTGCATTGATACATGTCCCCTAGGGCAGTACCCGAGCCCCCATACATTTTTTTATGGCAATAACTTGCATTCAAGCCTATAAAACAAGCACTTTTGATTTTCCATGTTCAAGTCCCATTGATTTTAATAGGGTTCGCATGTTCGCACAAATCTATTGCCTGTTTGCGGTCACGAACGTACTGCCTGTTCGTGGTGTTCTAGTGTGAACCAAACCTGATGGGGGTGGGGAGATGGGGGTGTACAGTCCATCCCTAGTAGCAACCATAGCTTCTTCATACACAAAAGATACCAAGTATTTTTCTTTCTTCCAGTAAACCAAGCCCCGTGCCAGTAGTTTAAAAAAAAAAAAAAACAACAGTGGGGATCCCGAAAACAGCCACACATATCAAATGACTCAGCTGCCACAAGGAGCTCCAACCACATGCAACTTCTGTTTAGAAACCCCAGCCTTGTCTAAGCTGCCAACAGTCCAATACAAAAAGAAAATGAAGCACCCATTGATGCATCTCACATAAATTGATGCACCTTTTACATAAACTGATCCATGCAGACAAGGGTCACCAGTAGTAACCATTTGTAAAAAATATTGTTTGATACAAATGTAATACCTGTAGTCCTTTTCTGTTACATACGGAGCCTGGCAAAAATACATTCAATGTTTATATTCCTACATCCTGTCTTATTTCTAGGGCATGGCAGCCATTGGGTGTTCATCCCCAGAATCATAGGAGCTTTCTGATTCAAAAGCTGCACATGCACAGTATGCTTTCTACCATCACAGCAAAAGCTCTTCAGCCACATATCTGCACCAGGGTTCTCACACTGATGTAGCACCTTTCCATCCCATACTCTGGGTTACAACAAAATGGCCAGATCACTTTAGTTGTCCTCAAAGAAGGCTCAGCAGCCATTTTGCTGTAGCCCATGACCTGGATATAAACCCAAAAATGTAAACAGCGCTAGCTAAAACCTTAAAGTGATACTAAACACACACTGTTTAAATTACATTGTCCCTTCTATTTCTGTATGTGGATGATGGCACTGTAATTATTTTATTTAAAAAAAATCGAGTTTCAACGAAAACCAAATAAACAGAAATTAAATAAAAAAAAAAAATAAAAAAAATTGAAGTACCTTTTTCCTAATCAATATACAGCTGTCACATAACCCAACTCTTTCCCAGCCTGTCTGCAGGGTAACACAAGCAGGAGGAGCGTCTCGCCCTCTGCTGCTGGCCACATGCTCAAAATAAAAATCAAAATTAAAAACAGCTTTTAGAATACAGAGTATAAATAAATAAATAAACACAATAATAATGTCATACAAATATATATTTGAAATCAAATATGTATTTTCCTGACAGACTCCATGGCAGCCTACGTGTGGGTTAACCCCGCCTCCTCTCCAACGCTATAGGACCCCTAATCCCATAAATATGAGCTCCCGGCTAGATTCTGTGTTCCTTTTTTGTCCTCCTCCTGGATTAGTGTGTAAAAGTGGACACTTACGGATCAGGCGGCGTCCAAACAAGAGAGCGGGCATCCCTCAGTCGCGGTGCAGCCCAGGACCCAGCCATGGGCGGGTGAGTGGCTTCAGGCTATGAGAGTCCAGTGGTGGGGACAGCCTGTGGATGCCCCAAAGAAGGACGCTTGGCAGGGCGGCAGCACTCCATGGCAGTCGTTTTTGTTGTTGATATCTGTGTAGCTTTTTCCTCCTTTCCCTGTTGCTTCCTTTTTTCCTCATTTAGGTGCCCTAGTTCCCTCGGTGACCGTGGGAGGCCTGGGCGGCGCGGGTCTGGTCTCTATGGCGCCTGGAACGCTTCTGCGTTCCAGAGCGCTGTACTTCCGGGTCGCGGCGGGGAGGGCGCATGCGCCGGCCTCGGATGAAACCGAGGCTTGGTTCGCGCATGCGTGGTCCGCCACGGCTCCCGGCGGCTGCGCAGGCCCAGTACGGCGTGATCCCAAGGCGCAGGCGCGCGGGGATGACGTCATACAGGGCGGGGGATTTAAATAGCTGTCAAGCCCCTGAGTCTTTGGGAAGACTCTGTGGGCAGTATAGCGACGGCTTCCCCACGCCCTGAGTGACGACCCTAAGGTAAGCCAGGAGAAGGGCTAGCCTGGTAGGGGGGTGCCCTTAAAGGGGCGGATAAAAAAAATAAAAAAATAAAAAGAAGAAAGAAAAGGGAGAGGGGGGGAAGGGAGGGTTAATTTTATTGTAAGATGTACCCTCCTTCCCCCCGCAGCCTGAAGGCGTGTTCCTCCGGACAAGATGGACAAGTCACCGCCCTCCTGTGGTCAGCCTTCCCGCACAAGGTACGTGCGGGAGATGGCGGGAGGAGGGGTGGGACTAGGGGCAGCGGGCAAAAAGCACTCTGACTAAAAGCCCCGTGTGTCTTTCTTTCTCTTCCTCCCAGCCCTTCCAGGTCCGGTCTTCAGTATGTGGCCCACCAAGCCCCTGCCAAGCCGCATCATCATTCTTCCTCCAGGTCCAGACGCAGCTCTCCATCTGGGGATCATCATCAGAGGAGACGCTCCCATTCCTCCTCCAGGCACCGCTCCCACCGCCACGACAGCCGCTCTAGTCAGAGAGCCTGCTGGGGATGTCGGGCACGGGTCCCGGAGGGCAAGTCTCTGTGCGACCCCTGTTATGCCCGGGCGGTTGGGGAAAGAAATATGGATAACCAGCAGGTGGAATCGCTGGTGAAGCGTGTAGTACAGCAGTCCCTGAAGGAGTGGGGCGCGTCACACACGCGGAGTCAAGCCACCACTATATCAGACTCCTTGGCCGACGAAGCCCCGGAGGATTTGGGCGCATTCCGGCCTTATGATTCCTCGCTCAGATCTTCGGACA
This sequence comes from Glandirana rugosa, assembly GCA_018402905.1. Taxonomy (NCBI): domain Eukaryota; kingdom Metazoa; phylum Chordata; class Amphibia; order Anura; family Ranidae; genus Glandirana; species Glandirana rugosa. The sequence continues at coordinate 456,291 of BLSH010206717.1, forward strand.
GCGAGATGGAGGCGGACGACTTTCCAGGGGGCTTCGATTTTGCCCTGGTATCCCCGCTGATAAAGGCAGTCAAGGAGGCCCTTAAATGGGAGGATTCCTCCGTTACACCGGCAAAACAGAAAAAATACTTCAAGCATCTGGGGAAGGAGCGCCCCAGCTTCCCGCTCTTGGAAGAACTGAAAGACATCATCCTGGAAGAGTGGGGAAGGACAGACAGTAAATCGTCTATGTCTGGTAAATCAGCAAAACTTTATCCGTTCAAGCCTGAGGATGTGAAATACCTAGAAAACACCCCTTTGGTAGACGCAGCCCTGATGCGGCTGGTCAAGCATGTTACCCTCCCGCTTGAAGATGCGGTATCCTTCAGGGATGGCCTCGAGAGGAAGATTGATCAAAACCTCAGGAGGGTTT
>BLSH010206717.1:474349-495320 GCA_018402905.1 Glandirana rugosa
AGTCTCATGGACTCATAGACAGTGGACGGGTAGTCTCATGGGCTCGTGGACAGTGGACGGGTAGACTCATGGGTTCATAGACTGGGCAGGTGACAGGTGCTCGGGTACTCTGATGGGCAGGTGACAGATACTCAGGTACTCTGATGGGCAGGTGACAGGTACTCAGGTACTCTGATGGGCTGGTGACAGGTACTCGGGTACTCTGATGGTCTGGTGACCGGTACTCGGTACTTTGATGGGTTGGTGACAGGTACTCGGGTACTCAGATGGGATGGTGACAGGTACTCGGGTACTCAGATGGGATAGCGACAGGTACTCGGGTACTCAGATGGGCAGGTGACATGTGCTCGGGTACTCTGATGGGCAGGTGACAGGTACTCCGGTACTTTGATGGATGGACAGGTGACAGGTACTCGGGTACTTTGATGGACAGGTGACAGGTACTCTGATGGGCTGTGACAGGTACTTTGATGGCGTGGTGACAGGTCATCTTTATTGGGGGGGGTGATCAGTGTGCATGGTGTACACAGTAGGCGGTAATGAGCTGTTACCGCAATCTCCCTCACACACGATCGGTGTGTGACAGGGAGAACCGCGGTAACAGCTCGTTACCGCGGTTTGTTTAGATCACATGACCGGCTGTGATTGACACAGCCGGTCATGTGGTAAAGAGCCAATTCTATTGGCTCTTTACACTGATCGGAGCTGGGCTTTGTCTGGGGGACAAGCCTCAACCCCGATCACCGCGCTGTGCGCCCCCCGCGAGACAATTTACTGGCTCTTTACCCCGATCGAGGGGGAGCTGTGTCCCAAGGGACACGATCGATCCGTGATCGCCGCGCTGCGGCCGCCCAGGAGCCCGCAGTAGCGGCGAGATGGGGAGGACGTCATATGACGTCCTCCCGGATCGACAGAGGTTCCCTGCCGACGTCATTTTACAATGACTCGGTAGGGAACTGGTTAAATAAGTGGGCACTTCTGCTCTTGCACTTCAGCGATTTGCAAAAAGTGCACACTAACAACAAACTACTTTACATAACACCAGACTACAGGTAACCTCATTTCCAAATCATCACACTTTCCTCTCTGAAACATGCATTCCTTACCTCTCCTTTTCACAATAGCAGCCTCTCTCCTCAAGCTATCTTTTCTTTACCCCTCTTCCCCACCCCACAATCTGTACATATCATCCTCACTTCTCCCCTCTCCCTATTACTGCACTCATCACGTCTTTCTAATGACACCAAAAATCTCAAAAAGCGTAGCCGTGCCCTTGACCGTCTGTGGCACAAGACAAAGTCTCTCATAAGACTTCAACCAATACAAATCTGCCCTCCATAAATACAATTCTCGCCTCCACACTGCCATGCAGACCTATTTTACCACTCTTATTAACACCTTCTCATCCAGTCCCCGTCAACTCTTTCCTACCTTCAGCTCCCTACTTTGTCCTCCACCACTTCCGCCCACTAACACGCTCACTGCCCAGGAGGTCGCTAACCACTTCAAAAAGCAAGATTGACACAATTCGTGATGAAATCTCCACTCTACAGGCATCTTCTTCAGTTAACACCCCATGTCAACAAGCACAATCAACACTATCCTTATTCAAACCTGCTACTATAAACAAGGTTGTTAAACTCCTTTCGAATGCCCACCTAACCACCTGTCCACTGGACCCTATTCCCTCTCAAATATTACGGTCACCCTCTGACTCTATCCTGCACTCTCTAACTCACCCCTTCAATCTCTCCCTCTCTTCTGGCATCTTCCCCAATGCTCTAAAACATGCATTGGTCACCCCCATATTCAAAAAGCCATCCCTGGACCCTACCGATCTTAATCTACGCCCTATCTCCTTGCTCCCCTTCTCCTCCAAACTCCTCAAACGCCTAGTCTACAACCAACTGAGTGACCATCTTGTTAAGAATAACCTTCTTAATCCCCTTCAATCTGGATTCCACCCTCAACACTCCACAGAAACTGCCCTTCTTAAACTCACAAATAACCTACTAATCGCTAAAACCAATGGACACTACTCTGTACTCCTGCTCCTGGACCTTTCGGCTGCGTTTGATACTGTCGACCACCCCCTGTTCGACTTTACTCCCTCGGTCTCCATGACTGTGCTCTTCAGTGGCTCTCGTCCTACCTATCTCATCGCACCTTCAGTGTCACGTACAATTCTACCTCCTCCTCTCCTCTTCCTTTCTCTGTCGGGGTCCCCCAAGGTTCTGTTCTTTGACCTCTCTTATTTTCAATATACACCTCTTCTCTGGACCGGCTGATAGCCTCCCACGGCTTTCAATATCATTTCTACGCTGACGATACCCAAATCTACCTCTCCACCCCCCAACTCACTCCATCAGTCTCTTCACGCATCACTAACTTATTAGCAGACATATCTGCCTGGATGTCACACCACTTCCTCAAACTCAACTTGTCTAAAACCAAACTCATAATATTTCCTCCCTCACATACCGTTTCTCCTGACTTCTTTGTCAAGAGCAATGGCACAACCATCCACCCATCCCTACATGTTAGGGTGCTTGGTGTTATCCTGAATTCTGAACTCTCCTTTTGGCCCCACATCCAATCACTTTCTAAGGCTTGCCGTCTCGACCTCTGAAACATCTCTAAAATACGTCCTTTCCTAACCAATGAAACCACAAAGCTCCTGATTCACTCCCTGGTCATCTCTTGCCTTGACTACTGCAACTTCCTCCTCGCTGGCCTACTTTTAAATAGACTATCCCCCCTTCAGTCCATCATGAATGCCGCTGCCAGACTCATCCACCTTACTAACAGCTCAGTGTCTGCCACCCCTCTCTGCCAATCCCTCCATTGGCTGCCACTCGCCCAACAAATGAAGTTCAAAATACTAACAATGAGCTACAAAGCCATCCACAACTCTGCTCCCAGCTACATCACCAGCCTAATCTCAAAATACCAACCTAATCGTCCTCTTCGCTCCTCCCAAGACCTCCTGCTCTCCAGCTCCCTCATCACCTCCTCTCATACTCGCCTCCAAGACTTCTCCCGAGCCTCTCCAATCCTCTGGAACTCCCTAACCCAATCTGTCAGACTATCCCCAAATCTATCCACCTTTAGGCGATCCCTGAAAACTTTTCTCTTCAGGGAAGATTATCCTGCCACCACCTAACAGCTACACTTCTTATTTTCTCAATCAGCTCATCCCCCACAGTTATTGCCCTTTCGTATCATTTAACCCTTCCTCCTAGATTGTAAGCTCTAACGAGCAGGGCCCTCTGATTCCTCCTGTATTGAATTTTATTGTAATTGTACTGTCTGCCCTAATATTGTAAAGTGCTGCGCAAACTGTCGGCGCTATATAGATACTGTATAATAATAATAATGACCCCAGTGTGTTCTTGTGTGTTCCATGGCCTTAAAGCATCATATGTCATCCTGTGATCTCACTGTGTTCCTGTGTACCCCATGACCGCTTATCATCCTGTCATCTTATGACTCCAGTGTGTTCCTGTGTTTTCTGTGATCCCTAAGCATTCAATGTCATCCTGTGACCCCATTGTGCTCCTGAGCAAGCCATGACCTCTGAGCATCCTATGTCATGAAGTGACTCTGGTGTGTTCCTGTGAATTTCATGACCCCAGAGTACCATACATCATCCTGTGACCCCAGAGGTCTCTGCACTCCTGTACCCCTTGTGATCCCAAAGAATCATAGAATCTTGTGACCCCTGTGCATTCCATGACCTCAGAGCACCATACATCATCCTGTGACTCCAGAGAACCCTGTGCTCCTGTGCACCCTGTGACGCCAGAGAATCAGAAAATCTTGTGATGCCAATGCACTCCTGTGCACCTCATGACCCCAGAGCGAGCATCCTATGTCATCCTCTGACCCTAGTGTGCTCCTATGCACCCCATTCACCCCATGACCTTAAAGCATCAGAGTATCCTGTGACTCTTGGGCACCTCATGACCCCAGAGCATCCTGTGAACCCAGTGCACTCCTGTGCACCCTGTGACCCCAGAGCATTTTAAGTTATCCTGTGACCCCAGTGTGTTTCTGTGCACCCCATGACCCCAGGGCATCTTATGTCATCCTGTGACACCAGTGTGTTCCTGTGCACCCCATACACCAAGAGCATCCTATGACACCCTGGGACCCCAACACACTCCTCTGCACCCTATGGCCGAACAGCATCAGCGCATTCTTTGTCATCTAGTAACCCTAGTACACACTGTGACTCCAGTGGGCCCCAGAGCACCCAGTGTCATTTAGTGACTCATAGTGCATCTCCAGGACATCTGTGTCTCCAGCCAGTTTCTGCTATGATCCATTTTGGCATTGTGTAGTCTGCTATGCTCACTATCCATACCTTTTGTTGCTTTTCTAGGTATGCTCCTGCAACCACCCAGACTACCTCTCTGTCAGTAGATACAACCCCATTTCTGTGACATCAGGTATCCCCATTGAATGATTTTCTGTCACCTCCAGTACTGGTGATAATTATGAAATGTTGGATTTTCCATAATTTTGTGACCCAGTGATAATGGTCACCAGGATACATAAAGAGAATGAATATTACTAGCTGAGACAGCAATAAAAACCTGTCAGGGGTACTAGCCCTTCCCCACTCTATCCCAAATGTTGTGCCTAGTAATACACGTTTCTGGAATTAAAAGAATTTGACAATCATAGTTTTGCTTAATTCTTCATTAATTTTAACCCAGCAAAAAGCCGTGGCTATAAAAACACTCTTTATTGTAATCAATTGTTCTGTTGCTTGTCTTGTAAGCAGGCTCATCTCATATACTGAACCAGAAGGTCCGGTCTCTGGTAGGAGAGAGGAAGGGGTTGTCTATCCCTTGAGTGAAATCATTGTGTGTGTAATCTGATCTCTCCTACCATTTAGCTGTTATAAGCTTATACAAAAAGAGTAACTTCCATCTGATTGCCCATTGATCACTTTTTCCAATTTATCGCTAGGAACTAAACACAGCTTGGACAATTCTAGCCTTTTGTCTCTAGACCACTAACCAATGAAATCGGCGGCTGAGATGACACATTGAATAACCTCAAGTTAAATATATATACAGTATCTCACAAAAGTGAGTACACCCTGCACATTTTTGTAAATATTGTATTATATCTTTTCATGTGACAACACTGAAGAAATGACACTTTGCTACAATGTAAAGTAGTGAGTGTACAGCTTGTATAACAGTGTAAATTTGCTGTCTTCTCAAAATAACTCAACACACAGCCATTAATGTCTAAACCGCTGGCAACAAAAGGGAGTACACAATACAAATAAACAAAGCGCTAACCCGAATAACTAGCAGCAGCTCAAATACTAGGTCTGAGTATAAAGTCTATGTGTAACAAGGAGCCGCGCTAAAGCTCAAAAATATAGTCTCTATTCAGTAGACTGAAGTTCCCAGATATTCAACACTAGGCAGAAACATGAATCCCGAGTATCCGAATGGGAGGCTTACCCCAAGGCAATGATAAAAACGCCTAATCAGGAACTCGGATGAATCCTCAGGTCTGCAGGTGGTCGACCCTCCCGTCTGATCAGACTCATCAGATAGTCACATAGGAATAAATGTGTAAAAAGATGCCATATGGTGAAGTACGTAGGGATCAGTTGTCACAAAAAACCCACCACCTACACCACAACCAATGTGCACAACATATTATCTATTTCTACATCCTCTAATTTAGACCATGATGTGCTATATATCTTGGAATAAATAGGGATTGTTACTGGTTACACAAAAGGGAGTACACCCCTAAGTGAAAATGTCCAAATTGGCCCCAATTAGCCATTTTCCCTACCCAGTGTCACGTGACTCGTTAGTGTTACAAGGTCTCAGGTGTTAATGGGGAGCATGTGTGTTAAATTTGGTGTTATTGCTCTCACTCTCTCATACTGGTCACTGGAAGTTCAACATGGCACTTTGTGGCAAAGAACTCTCTGAGGATCTGAAAAAAGAATTGCTCTACATAAAGATGGCCTAGGCTATAAGAAGATTGCCAAGACCCTAAAACTGAGCTGCAGCACGGTGGCCAAGGCCATACAGCGATTTAACAGGACAGGTTCCACTCAGAACAGGCCTCACCATGGTCGACCAAAGAAGTTGAGTGCACATGCTCCACCAGCTCCATGATGTCATCATGGAGGAGTGGAAGAGGACCCCAGTAGCAACCTGTGAAACTCTGGTGAATGCTATGCCCAAGAGGGTGAAGGCAGTGCTGGAAAATAATGGTGGCCACACACTCAATGCATTTAGGTATCTAGAAGTTGTGAAGGCGACTTGCTGAAGTTCAAATCAAGCATCAGAATGGGGGAGAAAGGGGATTTAGGTGACCTTGAACGTGGCATGATTGTTGGTGCCAGACAGGCTGGTCTGAGTATTTCAAAAACTGCTCATCTACTGGGATTTTCACACACAACCATCTCTCGGGTTTACAGAGAATGGTTTGAAAAAGAAAAAATATCCAGTGAGCGGCAGTTGTGTGGAAGAAAATGCCTTGTTGATGTCAGAGGTCAGAGAAGAATGGGCAGACTGGTTTGACATGATAGAAAGGCAACAGTAACTCAAATAACCACTCGTTACAACCAAAGTATGCAGTACAGCATCTCCGAACGCACAATACATTGAACCTTGAAGCAGATGGGCTACAGCACCAGAAGACCACACTGGATGCCACTCCTGTCAGCTAAGAAAAGGGAACTGAGGCTACAATTCACACAGGCTCACCAAAATTGGACAATAAAAGATTGGAAAAACATTGCCTGGTCTGATGAGCCTCGATTTCTATTGTGACATTCAGATGGTAGGGTCAGAATTTGGTGTAAACAACATAAAAGCACAGATGGATCCTGCCTTGTATCAATGGTTCAGGTTGGTGGTGGTGTAATGGTGTGGGGGATATTTTCTTGGCACACTTTGGGCCCCTTAGTACCAAATGAGCATCGTTTAAACAGCACGGCCTACCTGAGTATTGTTGCTGACCATGTCCATCCCTGTATGACTGCAGTGTCCCCATCTTCTGATGGCTCCTTCCAGCAGGATAATGCACCACGTCACAAAGCTCCAATCATCTCATCACTGCTTTCTTGAACATAACAATGAGGTCACTGTACTCCAATGGCCTCCACAGTCACCAGATCTCAATCCAATAGAGTACCTGTGGGATGTGGTGGAACAGGAGGTTTGCATCATGGATGTGCAGCCGACAAATCTGCAGCTACTGCCTGATGCTATCATGTCACTATGGAGCAAAATCTTTGAGGAACACTTCCAACTCCTTGTTGTATGCCACAAAGAATGAAGGCAGTTCTGGAGGCAAAAGGGGGTCCAACCCGGTACTAGAAAGGTATAAATAAAGTGGCTGGTGAGTATATATATATATATACACACACTAAAGTTATTTTCAATGAATCTAAATTTTATTAAATCTTTAATCTACATGTCAGAGATAGAAGACTAGGAAAGACTTTGGTACCTTATGGAAGGGGTCATGTTGGATCATCTTCCAATATTTTGGAAATTCTCTTGGTGAGGGAAACATCATTTTTTATGTATGACCTGTATGCCACTAACAACTGCCAGGGCCATCAGGGATCCGATGGCATGCTCCCCTCTGAATCCCCCCATATACTTTACATCAATTTTCACCATCTTATTTTTCCATTGCACAATAAACTGATGAATTAGCATAGCCACATGCCGTAATTTGGTCTTATGCACAAAAAAAGAGGTGACGACTAAGACTTGACGGACTGTAAATAGACTCCAACATTCGGCGAAGACAAAATAAAGTGCTTTCATTCCCTATTAGAGGACGGGTGGCTTATTTTAAGGGCCAGAGCGTGTTCTTCTGTAGATTCCCTTTAAGCTGCAGGAGTCCTGTTTGGAAAATCCCTTTTAGTAAAACAACATCCACCTATACATCTTGAAAGCACAATTTAATTTATTTTTATTATTCAAAGCAAACTCTCCATCCATGTCCCCGTGCTTTATTTTGTTGAGAAAAACACCTCCTAACATTTCTGGTGGCCACCATCTTGAGTAAGGGCAGATGATTCATGTAACATTTACTTCCTGGAATCCATCTGCCCTTAGTTCAGGTATGCAGGCAGGAGGATGTGCTTAGCTGAGAAAACTCCTCCTCCCCTCCTGAAGACTCATGGAATGTATGACATCATTCACCTAGGCCAGAAACCAGGAAGCAACTGAAGAAATGTAAAAAAAAAAAAGTTTAAAACAAGTAAATATAATACTGTATACCTTCCTGTCTATTTATGAATGCTAGCAGTGTAAGGATTAGACATTATTCATGTTGATTGAGAGAGTTTACTTTTGCTTTAAGTCCCCAGGCATAAGCTAGTGGTAGAAAAACACAAGCGGGAGAAAGAATTGCGCATTACATCTTCATGCGTTCGCTGAAGGTTAAATTGCTGACAATCAGGAGCTCTTTGTCATTGCTCAGTACATAATAAGCATTGTTTAGGTTCCTTCAATTCTGCAATCATTTAGTGGAATAAACTTCCACTAAATTGTTTCAGCAAAACAGACGTGCCGAAATTAAAAATAACAACAACACAGCTCCTATGAATGATGACAAAAAGAAAATAAAGCGAAAATCATGGTTCACTGACTGGGACAAATAACAATGGCGTTCTACTCAGTGTACACATGACCAATTGATCCAAGGGATATCATGAGACCAGGTGCCTACACCTTTATGTACACTATATTGTCAAAAGTATTGGGACACCGGCCTTTACACTCCCATGAATTTTAAACTGATTTTTTCTCTTTAAATAACAAACATGTTATACTTACCTCTTCTGTGCAGTTGGATTTGCACAGAGCAGCCCGGATCCTCCTCTTCTCATGTCCTTCTTTGCTGCTCCTGGCCCCTCCCTCCTATCAATTGCCCCCTCAGCCAGCAGCTCTCTATGGAAGCACCCGAGTCATTCAGACATGGAGTGCCAACCCGGCCACGCCCCCTCTTTCTCCTGATTGACTGATTTTGATTGACAGCCGCGGAAGCCAATGGCGCCGCTGCTGTGCCTCAGCCAATCTAGAGGAGTGTCTGGGACAGCTAAGACACTCGTGGACATCGCTGGAGAGAGGGGCTCAGGTAAGTGATTAGGGGGTGCTGGGAGGGCTGCTACTCACAGAAGGTTTCTCATCCTAATGCATTAAGATAAAAAAACCTTCTGCATTTACAACTCCTTTAATGGCATCCCAGTCTTAGTCCGTAGGGTTCAATATTGAGTTGGCCTACCCTTTGCAGCTATAACAGCTTCAACTCTTCTGGGAAGGCTGTCCACACAGTTTAGGAGTGTCTACGGGAATGTTTGACCATTCTTCCAGAAGCACATTTGTGAGTTCAGGCACTGATGTTGGATGAGAAGGTCTGTCTCGCAGTCTCTGCTCTAATTAATCCAAAAGGTGTTCTATTGGGTTGAGGTCAGGACCCTGTGCAGATCAGTCAAGTTCCTCTACCCCAAACTCGCTCATCCATGTCTTGGACCGTAATTTGTGCAAAAAGCCCCGGTTCACATTGCCGCAGCTTGATAGTCACGTGATTTTGAATTAGGGTTGCCACTTCATCCCTTTAAACCCGAACACATATGAATTGCACAGGTTCTGAGGCTGATTTTATGCAGATAAGGCACCAAGTAATTACCCTTAAATCAGCCACAGAACCTGTGTAATTCATATGTGTTCGGGTTTAAAGGGATGAGGTGGCAACCCTACTTTGAATCCGACATCCCAGCGCGACTTTGCCATGGCATGCATACGATTTCTTTAACAGAAGTCAATGCAAGTTGTGCCAAAGTTGTCCCAAATGTAGTGCAGGAACCATTTTCTAAGTTGAAGCGACTTGAGTCACACCGATTACAACAGTTCTATTGCAGTTAATGGGGCACGACTTGCCATGTGACTTTGAACTCTCAAGTTGCATGACAAGTCGCGGCAGTGTGAGCCAGGGCTTGTTGTACTGTTTAAATGCAAACATTAGAAGTACTTGAATGTGACCTGGTATCAGCCTCTGTCAGTCCCTGTACAGTAAAGCTCGGGCTGGGGAAAGGAGGAGCAGCACAGAGAGCCAATTAGCTGTGCTGTAGCCCAAGGAACATGTGAATAGGAGGGTGAGATCAGAGTGACAGAGAGATGACCTCATCAGTTTGCTGCTCTTTTTACGGCCCAGTCACTGGCTGGGGGAGGGACAAGACTGGTACACACTACAAAACTACAGCAGAGAAAACAAATCAGGTCTCTTGCCCTGCCAGACAGAGCTAAGATGTGTGGCAGAGCTGTGTAAATCTCAGGACTGGATGGACAAAAATACAAGTCTTTTAGCAGATAAAAAAGCTACTTTATATTTAGTTCACCTGGAGATCAACTTTATATTGGAGTTATGAAGTTCACCTGTAGCTCATCTTTAAATATTACTCTTAGTTATATTGGAACTGTTATTTTGCTTTGATATTAATTTAGTCGCAAGGAAGAAAAAGGAAACATCTCTAAATGGCAATGAAACCTGTCATTTACTGGAAGGCTGCCACACTGCCGCTGTATACTCACTCACCTCCATTTGCATATTTCTAATAGCGCATATTAACATCATCTACTTCACTCTGAGTTGAAAAAGTTCTTGAGTAGGAAATTATCCCCCAAAATAAGTCGGACTTAATTACTTTTCAAAGAGTGCAATCTCTCCTGTCATAAAGCCTTCTGATACATCTGCAGCTGCAAAATTTGGATCTTTTATTAAAGTGTGAATAAGAAATTTTTTCACATTGTTTTGCTCTATGTGCTCAGCTGGGTTCCTGTACCTGAAGCCGGGGGTGCAGAATATGGAGGTGCTATCCAGAAAGGACAATAATACAATAGTGGATATGGAGATAGGTATGGGAAGGGTCGCTTCTGAGGCTAAGATCAGGTGTAGTACAAATGCATCTCAAAAAATTTGAATATCAACAAAAAGTTAATTTATTTCAGTCATTCAATGCAAAAAGTTAAACTCATATATTATATAGATGCACTACACAGAGAGATATATTTCAAGCATTTCTTTCTTTTAATTTTAAAGATTATGGCTTACAGCTAGTGAAAACCCAAGATACAGTATCTCAGAAAATTAGAATGTTGCATAAGACCAATAAAAAAAAGAATTTTAATACAGAAATGTTGGCTTACTGAAAAGTATGTCCATGTACAGTATAGTATGCACTCAATACTTGGTCAGGGCTCCTTTTGCATGAATTACTGCATCAATGCCGCATGGCATGGAGGCGGTCAGCCTGTGGCACTGCTGAGGTGTTATGGAAGCCCAGGTTGCTTTGAAAGCGGCCTTCAGCTCGCCTGCATTGTTGGGTCTGGTGTCTCTCATCTTTCTCTTGACAATACCCAACAGATTCTCTAAGGGGTTTAGGTCAGGCAAGTTTGCTGGCCAATCAAGCACAGTGATACCATGATCATTAAACCAGGTATTGGTACTTTTGGCAGTGTGGGCAGTGCCAAGTCCTACTGGAAAATGAAATCAGCATCTCCATAAAGCTGGTCAGCAGAGGGATGCATGAAGTGCTCTAGAATGTCCTGGGAGACGGCTGCACTGACTTTGGACTTGATAACATACAGTGGACCAACACCAGCAGATGACACAGCTCCACAAATCATCACTGACTGTGGAAACTTCACACTGGACCTCGTGCAACTAGGATTCTGTGCCTCTCCACTCCTCCTTCAGACTCTGGGACCTTGATTTCCAAATGAAAAGCAAAACTTACTTTCATCCAAAAAGAGGACTTCTGACCACTGAGCAGAAGTCTTAGCCAGGTATGACGCTTCTGACATTATCTCTGGTTCAGGATTGGCTTGACACGAGGAATGTGACATTGTAGCCCATGTCCTGGATACGTCTGTGTGTGGTGGCCCTTGAAGCACTGACACCAACCTTAGTCCACTCCTTTTGAATCTTCCTCAAATTCTTGAATGGCCTTTGCTTCACAATCCTCTCAAGGCTGCGGTTATCCCTGTTGCTTGTGCACCTTTTTCTATCACATCTTTCCTTTCACTTAACTTTCCATTAATATGCTTGGATACAGCACTCTGTGAACAGCCATCTCCTTTAGCAATGCCCTTTTGTGACTTACCCTCCTTGTGGAGGATGTCAATAACTGCCTTCTGGACGACTGTCAAGTCAGCAGTCTTCCCCATGATTGTGTAACCTACTGAACCAGATAGAGAGACCATTTAAAGGCTGAGGAAACCTTTACAGGTGTTTTAAGTTAATTAGCTGATTATAGTGTGCAACAATGAGTCTACAATATTGAACTTTTTCACAATATTCTAATTATTCTGAGATACTGAATCTTGGGTTTTCACTAGGTATAAGCCATAATCATCAAAATTAAAAGAAAGAAATGCTTGAAATGTATCACTCTGTGTGTATTGAATCTATATAATATATTAGTTTCACTTTTTAAATTGAATTACTGAAATAAATTAACTTTTTGATATTCTAATTTTTTTGAGATGCACCTGTATGTGTTCTTATCAGTGTCCAGTAGGGGTGCTGCACCATCATTCTGACCTTTTGGTAGGAATGGCTGGCTGTATAGTATCCCTGCTGGTATGATGGAGGCTCTGAAGGCTAGTACCAGCTGGAACAGAAACCCAGGATGTGGGGCACGGGAGTAATTCCCCTGGGCAGACTGGAGGTGCCCAGTGCCTCCTGATATGTCTACCTTGTCTGGCCATGGGCTGGTAAGGCATAGAGTCCATGGTGTGAGGGTGCCCTGGGAGTTGGTCGCCCCCAGGTTGTTCTTAGAATCATATGGGAGTGGGAAACCCACATGAGACTGGAACACAAGGCCATGGCACCTTACATAGTTACATAGCAAGACACAAGTCCATCAAGTCCAAAATGTGTGTGTGCTTTTGTGTCAATATTAGATTGTATATCCCTGTATATTGCGGTCGTTTAGGTGCCTATCCAATAGTTTTTTTAAATTATCTATGCTTTCTTCTGCACTTGGCCTCTTTGGGCTAGGCCTTTTGGCAATTTTTAGCCACCAGGCATCAGGGTCTAGCCTATATACTAGCATAGGCAATATCTATGTATTGATTTTTTTCTCTCACATTTGTCACTTTTGCCTGTGTCTTTTCGCTTGGATGATGGGTGTGGGTCCTCAGGCCTACCTTGAAGTCTAGAGGAGGATGTGTGGCCATCAGGTTCTTTCTTCCCCTGAACCGGGGGGAGGGGGTCGCTCTTCGGGATAGCCCCTCACTTAGTACTCATTTTTTAAGCAGTGTCAAGGGTGCATTCAGTTTTATGTGGTTATTTAAAAAATAAATCAGTTTTAAAAACAGTAAGAACAAGAAAATGAAGCATTTTTGAAACATTCAACCTATAAAAAATTCTCCTAAGCTATTATGAGTTGTTTTTAAGTAAAAAGAAACTTGTATAAATTATATAAACCCCCAGACGACGTCTGTTTAGACGAAATGCGTCGGGTGTTGCCGACCCCAGATTGCTGCGCCAACATATACTCTCTGTGGATCCTTGAATATTTAAGCTGGCATTTTACACCAATATTTGTAAAATCTTTTTGTTGGCACTTGTTCAATAAAGCCTTTTTACGCCTTGAGGTTTTACACTATGCAGACTCTTTTTTCCCCTTTCTATACCATATTCCATCACCGGGGCGCCCTCACCCCATGAAGAGCTGATGAAGACCCCCTATTGGATGCTGTGACCCCTAGATGACACCAGGCTGTGGGATACTGTGGATCCCTCCAAGAGTACCAGACTGCAAGAGGACCCTCCACCATAATGTGTGACACTGTGGTCTTCTCAAGGGTACCTGGATTGTGTGAAGACCCCCCGCCTTACTCCAATGTCCGGGCTCACTTTATATATTCAGGCCTGACTATATCCTACTTCTGGTAAGCCTTTTCTCTAGAAGGTGACGGATTGCACCATGTGGGGCTCACCGCCCAATCTCGCTTGTTTTTCACCGCACCAATTTATCATCATGAATATAACCACTTTGATGAACTGTTGATATTTCTTCACTTTCATCAGGACAGAGCCATTCTGTAATTGGGCTTCTCTGACCCTTCAATTTTCACTTATCTGCACCTTGAATGGACTTCTTATGAACTGTTTTTAACACTTTTCTAAACCTCTATATTTATGATTATATTTTGCACATATTCGCACTTTCATGGTTTACATGTATATGGAGGTGTGGTCACTACATCTCCAGCTAATATAGGTGATCTCTCTAAAATTGTTTACACTATAGCACTTTAATGTATTTTTATGTTTAACGCCATACCTCAATTCTAGAACACTTTATTAGTGACAGGTTTGGTCGTAGTGTGGCTGCTTACTTCATTTATTGTGCCTAGCGCGGTATTCTCTCTATTTCTATCTAAATTATATAAAAATTGTGAGATATCTAAAAATAGTCCAAGAAATTGATTGATTTTTTTATTTCAGCGTACCCCCTGAATTGCAGTACATTATCCATTTATAAATATATTTATTTATAAATAAAATCACAAAGAACTTTATGACACGTGCCACTTATGGGTTAACCATAAAAAATGATCTCATAGAAATCCATTACATTAACCGTTCACCCCCAGGAGCCTTTGGAGATATGCTTATACATTTGACCAAGTAAATTACTCATTTCTCCCTCCCTCCATTCTCACTTTCTGCTCTATATGTCTTCATACAAAGTTCCAATTAGACAAAGACAGTCTAAAAGCAAACAGCTACTTACTCCAACAATGCTCTCTGACAGCAATGTCAAGACGCACCCGGTACTATATGTTTATTTGAAAAAATATGGTATTCTCTTGATGGTCATCTTTAGCTTATCCTATTTGGTAATTCTAACTCTCCACCAATATGTTTGTATGCTCTAGGGCAGGGATATGCAATTAGTGGACCTCCAGCTGTTGCAGAACTACAAGTCCCATGAGACATAGCAAGACTGACAGCCACAAGCATGACACCCAGAGGCAGAGGCATGATGGGACTTGTAGTTTTGCAACAGCTGGATGTCCGCTAATTGCATATCCCTGCTCTAGAGCGTTACTTTATGTTCAATGTCTTTTTATTCTATTTTTTTTTGTATTTGGAACATCCTGCATGACATGTTTTGTATGTTTTGTTTGTATTTTTTAAAATTGCTTTACTAAATAAAATCTAATAACTGAAAAATAAACATTTTTCCAAAAACAGTAAGAACAAAACTATAAAAATATTTTCAAAATATTTAACCTTTAAAAATTTGGCCCTAAACTATTAAGGGTCATGTAATGTATTGTTTTACTTTATATCACTGCTTTCCAATTTGAAAAGAGACTTGAATAAATTATAAAAAAAACTTGGAGGTATTTAAAAATTGTCCCTGAAATTGAGTTTTTAAGGGAGTACCCTAGGTAGTGTGTTTCTACAAAAAACACTTTATGATTTTTTATTTTTATTTTTTGCAATGTCAAGGGTGCACCCGGTACTATATGTTTATTTGAAAAACAAACCTTTTCTAATAACAGTAAGAACAAAAATATAAATCATATTTGGACACATTCAACCTTTAAAAAATGTCTCTTAGGTATTAAGGGTCATGTTATGTATTTTTTATTTTATATCACTGTTTTCTAACTTTTAAAGAGACTTGTATAAATTATATAAAAATTGTGAGAGATCTAAAAGTAGTCTCCATTTTTTTTTTTTTCAGCGGACCCCTTGCATTGCAGTACATGGTGCATTTCTAAATAAAGCACATTATGGCAAGTGGCACTTAAGGGTTAACCGTAGAAAATTATATTTCTCATAGAAATCCATTGTATTAACTGTTCACCCCAAAGAGCCTTTGGAAATATGCATTTTACATTTGACTAATAAAAATGACTCATTCCTCCCTCCCTGCTCTGTATCTCTACATACAGAGTTTCAATTAGACAAAAGCAGTCTGAAAGCAAACAACTACCTACTCCCAGAATGCTCTCTAACAACAGTGTCAAGGATGCAGCCGGTACTATATATTTATTTGAAAAATTAACATGTTTCCAAAAACAGAACAAAAATATAAAACGTTTTTGGAACACTCAACGTTTAAAAAATTGGCCCTAAACTATTAAGTGTCATGTTTTGCATTTTTTATTTTATATCACTGCTTCCTAATTTGGAGAGACTTGTATCAATTATATAAAAATTATGGGACATTTAAAAATAGTCCCCGAAATTGAGTTTTTAAGGGGTTATCCCTTAAACAGCTGTGCATGGTGCATTTCTACAAAAAGCCCTTTATGGGTTTCTTTTTGTTGTTGTTTTTAGCAGTGCTAAGGGTGCACCTGCTATTATGTGTTTATTTGAAGAATAAATATTTTCTAAAAAACAGTAAAAACAATATATATTTTTTTTAAACATTCAAGCTTTAAAAAATGGCCCTTAATTACTATGAGTAGTTTTTAAGTATTTTATAATTTATATCACTGCTTTCTAACTTGAAAAGAGACATGTACACCTTATAAAATTGTGATATATTTGAAAATAGTCCCATTTTTTTATTTATTATATATTTTATATATATAGGTATAAATTATTATATACTGTATTCATTTGAAAAATAATCATTTTCGAACAACAGTAATAACAAAAATATAATTTTTTTTTTTTTTAAACATTCAACCTTTAGGGCCGGTTCACACCTAGGCGACTTGTCCAGGCGACTTGTGTCGCCCCAAGTCGCTTGACATGAGGAATCGCATTGAAACGAATGGGAGCCGTCTTAATATACGCTACTCAAGTCGCTCCGATTTCAAGGCAACTTCAGAAAAGGTTCCTGTACTACTTCAATGTGACTTCTATCCGACTTGTGCCCATAGAATTCAATTGAAGTCGCCTCCAAGTCGGATCCCCATCTATATTGAAGCGACTTTGAAGTGACTTTACAGGAAAAAGAAAATATTTTTTTTTAAGGCAACCCCCTCCCTCTCTTCCCTGATTGGCCACAGACAAAGTCGCCTGGCATGGATGGAGGTCACTTCAGGTCGCGTTGTAAGTCACCCAAAGTCGCGCTGAAGTCACCTTGAAGTCGCGTTCAAATCACCTAGCAAAGTCGCCTCTGAAGTCGGATCGCCTAGGTGTGAACCGGCCCTAAAACATAAGCTATTATGGGCTGTTTTAGTGTATTTTTTATTTTAGGTATTTTATAGTTATGTGAAAAATAAACATTTTCTAACAAGAATAATAATAAAAATATAAAACGTTTTTTTTTAAACATTCAACGTTTAAAACAGGCCATTCTAGCTTATTTTTAATGTATTTTTTATTTTATAAAACTGCTTTCTAAGTTGAAAAGAAACTTGAACACATTATATAAAAAAAATTATGAGATATCTAAAAATAGTTCCCAAATTTTTTTTTATTTATTTTTTTTTAATTTCAGCTTATCTTTAGAATTGCAATACACGGTGTGACACACTTCACTATTGGGTTAACCATAAAAATGTTTATTTCTCATAGAAATCCATTATGCTAACTCTTAACCCCAAGAGTCTTTGGAAATGTGTTTTTTTTTCCCATTTTAAGCAGGAATGTTTCATCATGCAGTTAAGACAATTAATAAAAGTGTACATTCGCTCCCCAAGAGCAAGCCAGGTCTCACTTCTCTGAAACCTAATTTGTTTTAACTGTATGACAAGTTCTCCCGTCAAGACCAATTTAAGGAACCGCACTGCTGCGCCCAGCGACTCGAGTCATCTGCAAAACCCTCCACAGCTGACTCTGGGGGCCAAAACGTCTTTTATTTTCCCAGCGGCAGCTTCACTTTTGTCATTTTTAAGGATTAGCTTGGCAATGAGCACTTACTTTTTTTTTTTTTTCTTACTTAAAAACCATGCTTTTTTCAAGATCAATGTTAACTAACTGCCTAATGCTGCCAAATGATAGTTGATGTTGGACTAATTAGTATGAAGATGAGAAAACTCAGCCCAATCATTAGACTAATGAACAGTGTTTCGAAACCTTGAGAATCTCTCATTTAGTTTGCAAGCGCTAAGGTATATTTTTGGTCAGCGGATTGGCAGCAGCGAGGTCGGGTTTTTGCTCAAGTGATTGCTGAAAATAATTAAACGTTTTTTTCTTTTTCTACTTTATGCAAGGATGGATCCAAACTCATCTTAAAGCAGACCTCTCAGTACCTCTACAAGTCTGCATGAATAAATTCCTGATATGTCACATTTACAGCAGCAGGATCATTTTTCAAATCAGCTCCACCTTTTATTATTAAAGTGGTTGTAAATCTCAGACATGAAATATGAACAAAGCGTATCCCTCTATAGTGTGTGCTTGTCTCAATCCAGAGCACTAAGTGTCATTTATGTCTACTGCCTCCTTCCTCTGCCATCAGAATGAATCACTTCTGACAACATTTCCTGACACCAAGAGAAAAAGGGGCAGAGGAGGGATCTCCAGCACAGTGCATCCGGAAAGTATTCACAGCGCTTCACTTTTTCCACATTTATATAACATTATGTTACAGCCTTATTCCAAAATGGATTAAATTCAATATTTTCCTCAAAATTCTACAAACAATACCCCATAATGACAAGGTGAAAGAAGTTTGTTTGAAATCTGCAAATTTATTAAAAATAAAAGCAAAAAAAACCCCATGTACATACAGTAAGTATTCACAGCCTTTACCATGACACTCAACATTGAGCTTAGGTGCATCTTGTTTCCACTGATCATCCTTGAGATGTTTGTTCAAATTGATTGGAGTCCACTTAGTAAAATCAGTTGATAGGACATGATTGGGAAAGGCACACACCTGTCTATATAAGGTCCCACAGTTAACAGCGCACGTCAGAGACAAAACCAAGCAATGAAGTCCAAGGAATTGTCTGTAGACCTCTGAGACAACAATGTATGGATGCACAGATCTTGAGAAGGGTACAGAAAAATGTCTGCAGCATTGAAGGTCCCAATGAGCGCAGAGACCTTTATCATCCATAAATGGAAGAAGTTTGGAACCAACAGGACTCTTCTTAGATTGGGCCGCCTGGCCAAACTGAGCGATCGGGGAAAATGGCCTTAGTCAGGGAGGTAATCAAGAACCCAATGGTTACTCTGACAGAGCTCCAGCATTTCTCTGTGGAGAGAGGAGAACTTTCCAGAAGAACCATTTGTGCAGCACTCCACCAATCAGGCCTGTATGGTACAGTGGTCTTTCCTCAGTAAAAGGCACATGACAGTCCGCCTGGAGTTTGTCAAAAGGCACCTGAAGGACTCTCAGACCATGAGAAGCAAACTTCTCTGGTTTGATGAAACAAAGATTGAACTCTTTGGCCTGAATGGCAAGCGTCATGTCTGGAGGAAACCAGGCACCACTCATCACCTGGCCAATACCATCCCTACAGTGAAGCATGGTGGTGGCAGCATCATGTTTTAGGGATGTTTTTTTAGCGGCACAAACTGGGAAACTAGTCAAGATTGAGGGAAAGATGAATGCAGCAACATACAGAGACATTCTAGATGAAAACCTGCTCCAGAGCTCTCTGGACCTCAGACTGGGGCAAAGGTTAATTTTCCATTAGGACAACAACCCTATCCAGACAGCCAAGGTAACAAAGGAGTGGCTACGGGACAACTCTGTGAATGTCCTTGAGTGGCCCAGCCAGAGCCCAGACTTGAACTCGATTGAACATCTTTGGAGAGATCTGAAAATGGCTGTGCACCGACGCTCCCCATCCAACCTGATGGAGCTTGAGAGGTCCTGCAAAGAAAAATGGGAGAAACTGCAAAAAAAAAGAGGTGTGCCAAGCTTGTAGCATCATACTCAGACTAAGACTTGAGGCTGTAATTGGAGCCAAAGGTGCTTCAACATAGTATTGAGCAAAGGCTGTGAATACTTATGTACATGGGATTCTTTTCAATTTTTAATAAATTTGCAAAAATTTCAAACAAACTTATTTCACGTTGTCATTTTGGGGCATTGTTTGTAGAATTTTGAGGAAAATAATGGATTTAATCAATTTTGGAATAAGGCTGTAACATAACAAAATGGAGAAAAAGTGAAGCGTTGTGAATACTTTCCAGATAAACCAAAAACAAAACACAGGGTGAACCGACCTAGTGCATTATCCTAAAAACATGAGTTAATTATTGTAAAAGGTGGTATTAGACTCACAAAATGACAATTGCATCAAAGCTCATCATAAAGAGCAGTACCCTCCAGTCCACAGTACATTATAACATGTGACTGTACAATCAGGGATCCAACAGACTAACGCATTTCAAGGACTTGCCTCTTCCTCAGAGCCCAAGTCCTCGAAATGCATTTACCTGCTGGATCTCCAAATGTCCTGTCACATGCTATGATGTACTGTGGACTGGATGGTACTGTTCTTTATGATGGGCTTTGATGCAATTGTCATTTTGTGTTGAGTATAATACTTACCACTAGTGTTGAGCGAACCCGGACTGTAACGTTCGGGTCCGTACCGAACTTTAGGGTGTCCGTGGCACGGACCCGGACCCGGACATTTCAAAAATCGTTCGGGTTCGGTCCGGGGTTCTGCTTTTTTACTCCACGTGTTGAGAAGCTGCAGGGCAGCCAATCAACAAGCGTTTCACTGGTTTGCCCTTAGAAGCCATCACAGCCATGCCTACTAATGGCATGGCTGTGATTGGCCGGTGCATCATGTGACCCAGCCTCTTTATAAGCTGGAGTCACAGTGCTGCAGTCACATGCTCCTTGGGTTAGTATAGGGAAAGGTAGCTGACGGCGTGAGGGACAGATTTTAGCCATTTTAAGACCTGATCCTGCATCCTGAGATAGATTACTTTACTACTGCTGTCTGTGCTGTTGCTCTGAGGACAGATAGCAGAAATTAGAGATTTCACATACCGTTGTTCTATGCAGAGC
>BLSH010206717.1:504441-531443 GCA_018402905.1 Glandirana rugosa
TTACGATGTCTTCTTCTGATCCTCTGCCACTCAGTTCTCACTCTTTAGTCCCTGCTCACTTTCTGCTATAGCATTCCCATGATTTGAACCATGTGTGCCGTCTGCTAGTTGGTCCGCTCCGGTCTGGACCCCGCTCATCTTGCTGCTGCTCCACACTGCACAACAGATGTGACATCTGCACCAGACACTTCCAGAATATATATATGTAGCACTATCCACGCAGGGGCTGCTGGCAAATGGTTCCCCTACTCCTGCACACCCAGGCAACACATATTCTCTGCATGCATCCAAACACAAGAAGTCAGTCCCTTGGCTTTGTTTTTTTTATTTATTAGGGGTAACAATCAGTGTTAATTTCATTGTCTAAATATATTCTATTTTAGTCGACTAAATATGACTAAAACTAAAACAATTGAGATGACTAAAACTAAAATGGCATTTTGCCAAAAGACTATAACTAAAACTAAATTTAAATTTGATGTCAAAATTAACACTGCACTACCACATAAGTAGGGGACATCTACTAAGCTGCTAAAAGAAAGAAAACATAAGAAAAAGGCTTTTCTTATTTTTTTCTTAACATTTAATGTAGGTGATATATTCAGGTAATATGTGCAATGGCATTACAGCCAATAGAGTTTACAGTTTTTTGGGTTTTTATATCTTAAAGTTGCACTTCTGTTTGTCAAAAAGCAATATATTTGTTATTTATGAAACTTGGTTTTATTTATAAAGACGTTATATACTACGGCTAAATCTGTGCCTGCAGTGCATGTTCTATCCTTAATACTATCAATAATAACATTATTGTTGCTATTGGGTTTTTACTCCAGGAGAATATAGTGAGTTTGGCAATTCTAAAGAAATGCTTAAATAATGCATTCACATTTAAAGAGGAAGTAAACCCTGATGGGTTTTACTTCCTTTCTAGTCACCTGCAAGGTAAAAGCATAATGTGCTAGTATGCATCGCACACTAGCACATTACGTGACACTTACCTACAAACGAAGCCCCTGTGGAGGCCACATACATGACTGCCCCTCTTCCTTCCGGGGCCGCAGACTCCAGCTCTGTGACTGGCTGGAGTCGCGTGACGTCACGGCATGTGCGCGGGAGCCGCCAGTTACGGCAATTGCTAGTGAAGAAACGGCACAGAGGGTTGCTTCTTCACAGAGCATGCGCCGATGTGCAGTTCAAGGTAAATATCTCCTACACGCTGCATGTTTAGGAGATATTTACAGTACCTATAGGTAAGCCTTATTATAGGCTTAACTATAGGTACAACTTTCGAAGTCAGGTTTATAACCACTTTAACTAAACCTATTTGATTTTAGATGACTAAAATGTACTGGAGATTTTAGTCCACTAAAATACGACTAAAACGAAAACAATTCAGATGACTAAAATTAAAATGGCATTTTAGTGGAAAGACTAAGACTAAAACTAGATTGAAATTTAATGTCAAATTTAACATTGGTAACAATTTGGATGGGTGAAGGGATTTATGGGATGCCCAACTTGAATCAAGACAAGGGGATAACTTCCTTCCTCTGTACAAAAATATCTCAGACTGTTTCCTCTCCTTTCCTCACACAGTCCTTTGTGGATTTAGAAGCAAAAGTCCATTACAAACTAGGAGCTCTCAGCCCATCAGTAAATAGCACAAAAATTGAGGCAAACTGCATGCAGGAGTGTATCCTCTCCTTGCGTAGAACTGATCTCAACTACACTGCTTGCAGGCACTACCAGCCCTCCTGGCTGCTCTGAAGATCTCCCAAGGCAAGGTAACAGGCACAATGCTGTCCTTTTAGAAAGCTTGCTTTGGCAGTTTCTCCCCTTGAATGTCCCTGGGTGTGCTGATGTACTCACACTGTCCTCCTTGCTCCCACTGCTTTTCAGGCAAGATTCCATGTCAAACCGTTCTGCTAAATGGATACCCCTGAGCCAGCCCGAGCCAAAACTGGAGCTGGGGTCTCCTCTAAACCTAGGATACCCTTCCTAGGCCACCGACAGTCTCCTCAGTACTCCATCTTCCACCCGACTTCCATGCTGGCATGACTCATCCATATTTAAGGGCTTGCTCAGCCACCGTGCCAGGCCCACTGCCTGGGGATTGGCCAAGCTCCCCTAAGTATGCAGATCAACCCTAGTGGCCTCCAGCCTCTAACTTAAAAAAGGTTCTTTAAATTCCCAGAACCATGGGGAGGCACCAGAGACCTGCCTTCTTTACAGGGCTTGTCTTAGAATGTGGCTGCCAGTAGAGTTAGTGTTAATTAGATTTAAGCTGAACTTCTACTTTAACTTCTAGCACACTAGAGGGTTCTATATATAAATGAACCAGTAGTGACTGCTGATCACGTCTTTCCGGTTCGCTTGTTGGTTTCCTAGTGCATCCTGGGATATCTCATACCTGCAATACCTCTAAAACAAAGTAAAGCTAACTCTGAATAAAACACTCTGAAAAGCTGCAGGCGCTGTAATCATAGACTTCTATGGAGACGTTGGAGATGCTTTGAAGCACCAAGAAAGTGACATGGGGTATAATTTTTTAAGCAAAGCAAAACGCAATGTATGAACAGGACTGTAAGCTACAATTTTATTTAGGGACATGTGCTTTTATTGGCATTCAGAGTGCTTTAAAAATAGTGTATCCACATGTAAACTATCCCTAAAAGCCTCAGGTGTGGCCCCAAAAATCACCAAGGGGCCAAACATAAATATTCAGTATATATACTGCTACAGAAAACAGACTGCGGTCATACCAGAATAGATGGCCTGCAGACATTCTACAAGAGTGGCTGGAATCTGAAGACATTACAGAAGACTGCTTGAGATCACTGCTATTACAGCCCCTTTATAAATATACTCGCTACAGCCACTTTAAACATCCCTGGTGCCACATTTCATATTTCTCTCAGCAATATCTTTGAAGATTTTCATTTATCCAAGTCACAGTATATCTAGTAGTATAGCCACTTGCCTCCAAATCACGTACCTGGTACGTCATTGTACTTTTAGTGGTTGTACTGGGGTGATGCCAGCAGCTGCAGGCGTCACCCCAGTACAATTTTTTAGAGCCAATGGTCAACTCTCTTGTAACAGCAATCGGAGCGGCTAGCTAGGTGCTCAATTGGGTGCACTGGTGCATTGGAGACCTAAGAAACCAGCCGGCCAGGATCGGCTTTGATCGGCTGTTCCAGTTTACCCGGATGCCAACGGCGCCCGAGCATGGGATTATGTAATTAAGACGGGTGGTTCCACAATTTTCACACCTCCCATCCTGTTCTTGGGCAATCAACAACTACACATTCCATGGTGGTTGGATTAAGGTGTCTGTGCTACTTGTGTGGTTATAAATGTTGGGGTATCTTCCAGACAATTATTAGAACTGAAGAAGTGGCTTGGAGAAGCTATGAAATGTCTTCTACATTACAGAACAAGTTCATTTGAATGTGACTAGCCCCTACTAGCTATCTTAAACAATAGATATTATTAAAGAAGTTTGGAGTTAGCAAAAAACCAAATGCTGCATGACACAGCTCTAAGACCAAGACCAAGTAACAAAAATGGTGAAAGGTCTGGGGGATAAAACATATCAAGAGTGACTTCAGGAACTTAATATGTACAGTCTGGAGGAAAGAAGGGAGAGGGGAGACATGATTGAAACCTTTAAATACATCAAGGGGGTGAATAAGGTTCAGGAGGGCAGACTTTGCAATATGCAACCAAAAGAACACAGGGACATGACCTCAAACTAACTGGAGGGAAGTTCAAAACTAATCTTAGAAAGTATTATTTTACTGAAAGGGTGGTTGATGATTGGAATAAACTACCAGCAGAGGTTGTAAGACAGTCAACAGTAAATGGCTTCAAACATGTTTGGGATAAACATAAATCTATAGTTAGACAACGAGGTTAATGTGAAAACAAAAAACAACAAAAAAATAAATAAATACAAAAAAAAAATGTAAAAAAAATTAAAAAAGGGCAGACTTGATGGACTACTCAGTCTTTTTCTGACGTCACTTTTCTATGTTTCTGCCTAAACAAATAAATGGAAATTGAGTAGATTACACTTTCACTCCTACTTGCTTACCAGTGCCTAAATTACATTTACCTGGGCACCATCGAGTCAACAGAGGAGACCAGGAGGTGTAAACAAAGGAGGGACTTTTTTAATTTTTGAGGCATAGGTGGATAAAGTCAGTGCCGTTGTTAAATGCACCTTGGGGGGTAGGTGGAGTGTAAGCAGAGTTGGGAAGACCCTGGTGACCCACTGTAATATTTAACCCTGACAGTGAAAGTGGTGTCACCCACTTGGCTCTGGTGT
The DNA here is from genome assembly GCA_018402905.1 of Glandirana rugosa. Taxonomy (NCBI): domain Eukaryota; kingdom Metazoa; phylum Chordata; class Amphibia; order Anura; family Ranidae; genus Glandirana; species Glandirana rugosa. Next base: position 508,772 of record BLSH010206717.1, read on the forward strand.
CGGACAAAATTACATGAATCACAAAGGTGGCAGAACAAAATTACAAAGCTTTCGGCAAATAAGAGAGACCATACATGAATACTTGAACTGTGTGGTTAACGGTTTGCTTGAAGGTTAGCTGTAATGGCGGCTAAAGAGAAGGCCATCTGTGAGTTTTGCTAAGTAGTTTAAAAATGGATAAAGATCAAGAGGTAAGGTCAAACGCATGACTTATTTCTAATTCTGCATTAATGATAATACTTATTGTAGATTCATCTAGCCAGAGTTATAAGCTTGCTTAAAAAATGGAGGTGAAGTGCAACTTTAATCTAGCTCTTTATGATAAATCAACCAGAACTATGATTAGAAAGACAATAGACTACAAAAAGGAAGCAAGATCCGGTTTCCAAGCAGACTTTGGGTTTGAATGGAGTGGCGTTCAGTGACATGGGCAGAGAGAAAGATAAGTATTTTATTTAGTTGGACATTCTGTGTTGCTATTTTAGTATTCATGACAGAGTTATTTTAACAAATTCCCACCCAGGCCAATTCTGACATTCCTCTCCTACATGTAAAAATCAGTATTTTTTTTTTTTTTGCTAGAAAAATACTTAGAACCGCCAAACATTATATTATTTTTAGCAGAGGCCCTAGATAAAAAAAATGGTGGGTGTTGCAATTTTTTATGTCGCACGGTATGTGCACAGAGGTTTTTCAAATGCATTTTTTTTTGGAAAGAATAACACTAATGAATTGTATTGCACACAAACACTATATAATACCTAATTTTTTGTTAAAATATCAAATATGATGGTACACTGAGTAAATAGATACCTTGCATGTCGCATTTTAAATTTGCACACGCCCGTGGAATGGTGCCAAACTGGTACCTAAAAAAATCTCCATTAGCGATGCTTTAAAAGCCTTTATAGTTTACCAGTTTAGAGTTACACAGGAGGTCTCGGGCTAAAATGATTGCTCTCGCTCAAATGTTTGAGGCGATACCTTACATGTGTGGTGCGATCACTGTTTGCATATGCGTTCCAGTTTACGCATTAGCATTGAGGAAGGGGGCCCTGTAAACAAAAAAAGTATTATTTATTTTATTCAAAACATTTTTTTTACATTGTCTCTATTTTTTTTGTTTCACAACTTTATTGCTTTCACAAGGGATGAACAACATCCCTTGTGAAAGCAAAGACCATGATAGGTCCTCTGTATGGAGAGATCTGGGGTCGGTTAGACCCCAAATCTCTCCTCTGGGCTCCAATGCAGCCGATCAGACACAGATCGGTCTGATCAGCTGCTTCCCTGGCCAGTAAAGGCCAGGAAAACAATGAGCCGAAACCGGAAGTGACCAAATCCTCATCAATTCTGGTTTCTGGGGTCACAGAGAGGGAGGAACAGCATCAGTTCCTCTCTCTCTGTGTAGTGCCATCATTGCCACTGGTCGCATTGCTCCCAACCTCCATGATCAAATGGCAGAGCTCGGGAAAGCCAGTGGCAGCGATGGGAGGGTGCCACTTGAATCACTTCTGGTAAAGAGGGTATTGCAGCCTGAAAATTTTTATGCCGGGATGATGCCTGCAAGTGTAACCACTTCAACCCAAAGACGTCATATGATGTCATTCAGGCGGTAAGTGGTTAAAAAATGTTTTCACCATCTAAGCAGCTTCTTTGGTTCTGATGAGTATCAAGAACATACTCCATCATAGCCACTCTGGTGACTTCTACCATAATTGAATTACGATGGAATGTGTTGAGGTAGATGCTGATTGTCTAAGAATATTATGGAATTTGTGAAAGTTTTTAAATCCAATACCATAATGCCATAAAGTCAAGGATAGGCAGTAAACCTGTCCACTGGGGCAGAAAAGGTGGGAAATCCCACATTTTACCATTGTCACCAAAACAAGAGTTGTGGGTAAATAGTCGAGAATAATACCTAATAAATAATTTCAACTATATAAAATTAGTGTTTTACAGCTGTGGGATTTTTTTTTTGGGGGGGGGGGGGGGGTTAAAATGAAATAATAATTAGGCTTGATTGGGAGGAGAAAGTCTTAAGCTGTGTTTTGTGTTGCTTGCCTAGGATAATAAAGTTTGGCAACTGGTGGATTTTACGGCGTGCCACAGATTTTTTTCATTGTGCCTACTGATAGTTTGTGGGAAGGGTGAACATCTGCTTGGAGTCAGCCAATAGAGCAACTCACTATCTTAATATGTAACCTACCCCCATTGTACTAAAAATTAATTTTTGTGTCTGATTTTTTTTTAAGATAAGGTGCTCTCTCAGCACTGAAAGTGAAAAAAAAATCCAACATTTTGAGTGGTCACTACAACATGAATAGAGGGTACATACTACAATGGGGACATTTGTTCCAGTGACACCTGTTTAAGAGTTATTTTGTGTTCCATAGATGCAACTTCCTGTTGTGTCAATGGAAAAGAAAGTGAAGGTAACTCTCCAAAATGGGACAAAGAAGATAAGAAAAAAAACTGACAGAAGTTTGAACCATTCTGTACTCTTTCCAAAAAAGTTTGGCTTCAGATATACTGTACTTTTGGCTGCAGAGATACACAAGTGCAAGGACTGATAAAAAATATGCTTTAAACCCCTCAGCCTAAAATAGGCTGAAATCCAATCCACAATAATAAAAAAAAAAGGTTTCAACACAATCCAACTTTTTCTACACCCCCTTGGGCATTTAATTCTGCCTTAAATCAAAGACGAGCCATGTTTGTTTGAGTCTAGGATTTCATATATATTAAAAAAACAAGAGAATAGACATTCCCGATGGATGGAAAACAAATAGGAATAAGCATCTGGAAAGCCTAGTCCTCGCTGATTAAGGATCAGAACAATTAATTAAGCAGGCCCGGGAAATGTCAACGGGACTTGAAGACTTGGCTGTAGTTTCTGCCGAGATTCAGCACATTCTGAAAACAATCTTAACACAGCATCTGTGGGAAGGCAGGTATTCATAAATCAAGAGCGCCGGTAAAAATTAGTAAACTAACCATCTTCAGGGATGCCAGGAAGTTGTCGTGGGTCTTCCAACGAAGACAGAAGATTGATAGATCTGCATGTTTCCAGGCAGTTGGGCCTTGGTAAAGGTCAAGCTCAAAGCAATTAGGGAGAAACATGCAATTGACCTAAATAGTAGATGTCTTGCTAATAGCAGTGTATAAAGTCTAAGGAGGGTTTCTTAAGGAAAGGATCAGTGGCATGCTGACATAACTTGGGTGCTTTAACCCTATCAGGTCTGAGAGTACTGTATACTCTTATGATTAAAACACAGACTTGTACTATGGTAGTTCAGAGTCAACCTGTATATTGTCTATAGCAAGCAAAGTAAAACATGATGGGGCAGAAGGAAGGGGAGGAGGAGAATGGCGCCAGTGGTAATGGGTAATCCAAGGACACAACCCCCAGGAGTGTAACAGATAAAGTCCTTATAAGTCTCTATAAAATGTCCATGGTGGTATTGTTGTGATGAACCGGCAGATAGGGGAAGCAGCCAAGGGAGTGTAACCGGCTCTGTGGGGGGAAGAAAGGAAGACAAGGCACGCCAGACCTAAGTGCAGTAAGTTAGACCACAGTTTATTAGGATACACACGCTGAATGGGTACTCACAAGGTGTAAAAGAAATGAGGCATGAGACGGGCAGAAGCCGGGTGGCTGTGTCACATTCCAGTGAGTCTTCCGGTGCAGACTCCAGGATGGAACAAGGAAGGAGAGTGGCAGATCAGCTGGTCGAGCCGTCTGTGTGTGTTCTGGAACGCACAAGTATGTGTGTATGCATGTATGTGTGTTTTTTGCTATCCGATACACATATATATATATATAGATATATAATGTACTTGTAGAACATAAGCATGTTAGTGCTCATTCCCTCTTGCATACCTTTCTAGTATCCAAATTGGACATGATGTAAATAGCCAGGCTGGACCAGGGATGAGTAGCACTGTATGGACACTAGGGGCCGCTCCATACCCAGGTTTCAATGCCCCTCCCCTTGGGCTACCTATAACAGTGCTCCTCGTCCCTCCTCTAGCTAGGGTCTGAGGAAGATACATGGATGTATTGAAACGCGTCACCCCTTTGGCTCCCTGAATGCTGACGTCACTTCCTGTTACCCCGAACTTCCGTTTTTCGCCTCCCGGCACTTGTGCTTTCCAGAACACATACAGACGGCTCAGCCAGATTATCTGCCACTCTCGTTCCTTGTTCCATCCTGGACTCTGCACCAGAAGACTCACTGGAATGTGACACAGCCACCCGGCTTCTGCCAGTCTCATGCCTCATTTCTTTTACACCTTGTGAGTACCCATTCAGCGTGTGTATTCTAATAAACTATGGTCTAATTTACTGTGGGGCAAAAGGGAATGAGCTCACATGTGAGCAGATGGCTTGGAATCCCAGGGGCATGGAGTCTAAGGGCCAGCAAATGTTCTACTAGGGATTCCTCACAAACATTTGGACAGTGTGCTGACCCCAAGTTATGGCCCCAAGGCTGTAGTGACCAACCTGTACAAACTAGAGGGGAACAGTGGAAGCATTCAGGGAATAGAGGAGAAGACAGTTACTGTGTTGCAGAGATGAAAAAGATCCAGAAAACAGGCCAAGGGTCGGGACAGGCAGCAAACAAGTGAACCCATAGGGAAGGTAGGGCCCCCCCCCCCATCTATGCGATCTACACGCAGGGCGCCGGACGCATGGATTCCAATGGGGGGGTGTTTTTTTTTAAGCACATGATTAGAGCCAGAGGTTCTAATAGGCTTCAAAAAAGGGTGGGGTCAGGGCACAGAGCACCCACCTTGTGTGACAATATGGAATGAATATTCACTATTGTAACACTGATACTCCATCAGGAAGCAGGTCGTGAGACCCGTCACCCAATTGACCAAAAGGAGATCCAATCGGATTGGCAAAAAGATACATGTGCTTTTTTTGTAATGCAGCACACTACAACACACAGTAGTGTGTTACTGCGTGCTATAGTGTACTATAAATGTGTGCATTGGTAATTTGTGTTGGAGTGCCATTTAGAATAAACGTTGTCACTGCAACAATGTGAATCCAGTTTTATAGTATGTTAATGACCTAATAACCAACTAAACCAATGGCCACTACTTAGTACTCATTTTGTTAGACCTTTTTGCTGCCTTTGACACAGTTAATCACCCGCTCCTCCCCCCAAAAATCTCATCTTCTTTGGCCTCCAAGACTTTGCTCCTACCTATCTCAATGCGCCTTTAGGGTCACCAACAACTCCATCTCCTCCTCTCCTCTTCCTTTTTTCAGTAGAAGTTCCCTAAGGTTCCATCTTCAGCCCTCTTCAATTCTATATCTACACCTACTTTCCTGGTCAGTTGATGACCTCACATGGCTACCAAAACCATCTTTACGCCCACAACGCCCAAATCTATCTCTCTCTGGTATGGAGATAAAGGGGAACCCCACACCAAAGAATAAATGGTGTGGGGTCCCCTCCAAAATAAATACTAGACTCTTATCTAAACATGCAGTCCAGAAAGTTAGGAAAGAGGATGGGACGAGCAAAAACGTTACCAGGAAAAGGGCCTCTTCCCCACAACCCTGGTCCAGTGGTTGTGAGGGTGTGGGGAGTAGCTTATCAGTATCAGGAAGCTCTTTTTAACAAAGGGGCTCCCAGATCCTGGCCTCCCCCAATGTGAAGTAAGTATATGGAGCCCGCCCCGACAATGTGCCCTACCCCATATTGTTGAGGGCAGGTAGCCTGGTATGTTTTTTAAGTGGGACCCCCAAATAGTGTTGTTTTTTTTTTTAATGCTGGCTCTTTTATTTACATTCTGCTGTCAGCAGGGATGACTCATCATTGTTAGGACACAAGAAGTGTAGCACTCCTTAATAAGATATAATACAGTTACACCAAAGTGAATAAAAAGTCCATTGTGAATAAAGATATGATCCAAAGAGAAGGAGATCCTCCACCACCTCAGGAAGCACACACAGCCTCTTACCAGATGGAGTTGACCACCTAATTACAAGTGGTCAAGACACGCAATAGTACTCCTGAAATGGTTCACAGGGGACCCGGTCCAACGATATACATAACCAGCTTAGAGCTTTCCCACGCTAAAGTGGCCAGATGGTAAAAGGCAGTAATCTGCCAAGGATATATCTCAGGGGAAGAAATATAACCCTCTCATTGTAAAGCATTTCTTATAAACCCAATTTTATTAGATAAAAAGAATGCACTCACATGTATCCAGATAAAACACAGCACGATAACAGTGTTTCAAAGATGGACGTGCTCCACCCTGTTCTGGTATTCTGTTCTGTATGATGACACCACATTCCAAAGCTCCGCCCTACGCGTTTCTACATCATAAGGTGACGCCCCTGACGTCTTATGACGAAATGCGTAGGGTGGAGCTTTGGCAAGTGACGTCAGCACGTATTGGAACGGAGCGGAGCACACTCATCTTATTGGTCGTGGTCACTGAGTCATTGTTTGTGAGGTCGGTGGCAGGTGCTGTTTCCTATCAGCCAGCACAAATAGCACACAAAATTGCATGAAAAGACATGTAGATGCAATTTTGATGCATTCCCATTGAAGTCTGTGGACGACACTGCATTGCATCAAAGTAGGACCCTTCCCCAAAGCCCTGCATTGATGTATACAGACATCATTGGAAGCAATGTCTTTTCCATTGTCATGGGATTCAATGCAACCCAAGTGAACCAGTGTGAACCAGGCCTTAGTGCGTAGCTTTGCTAAAAGTAATTACAATGCATCTAACGATACTCCCTGCTGTCTCAATAAGTCATCAGTGAGGGAAGCAGACTTATTTATAGTAAGATAGTGATTGTATTATACCCCAAAACAGAAGTGGGAAGTCACATTTGTTTGAATTCAAGCAAAATGCAAATAATAATAGTAATCATCTACATACCTCCAGAGGGAACTCTCTGTCACACTCCCCAGATTAAAATCATACAGCTTTGTAAGAATCAAGATGACCTGTAAAAAAATAAATAAATACATCACTATGCAATGATAGGGGAAGAATACAGAAAATAGAGGGCTATTTAAGATTATATAAAGAGGGCCTGTGATCTATAAAGAGAACCCATCTCTAAATCTGAATCTGCCCCCTTAGGGGGTCTGTTAAAAAAAAAAAAATGTTGGATGAATATGACAAGCATTAGGCCAGCTGAATACATTTTCCCCATATTTTGCAAAATAGTTTTATTTCTTATGATTGTCACCTCCATATAGTGTCTGTATTGTGGTATTTCCCTGATTGAGGTATTTCAGGAAAATAAAGCATTATGGCCACTAGATGGAGCTGATGATCATAGGAAATTAATGTATTTAGACAAAATGCAGAGATAACTTACGGATTGGTGAATGCAGCAATTTTATTAAAAAATAGACCCCTTTAAGTTGACTTCACAAGTTTGCATGAACACATTCCTGACATGTTATAACAAACAGTTTAATTATTCAGAAAAACTTCATCTCTTTGATTATAAAGCTGTCTTCAGCTCCACTTTAATGACTTTGTCAAGGCTAAAATGTCAGTCCATTGCAGGCAGGAGAAACCATTTCCTTAGCCTCCTCCCTCCCCACCAGTGATCCAACTGCAACATTGTGACTTTTTGTAGCAAGCCACAAGGTGAGAGGTTGCAGCAGGGGCCGATCTGTGTCATACATTTGTGATCAGAGGCAGGATTGTGCCATTCTGAGCCAGCATCTCAGTCCAGAAGTAAATGGTGACACTGGATGATGCCTGAACAAAGATGGTGTCACACTCCTGGAGAGAAAAGCAGATGAAGGCATTGTCAGAAGGAGTACTGTGATCTCTGTGAGAGATGATAAAAACCTGGAAGTGTTACACTGACATATTACTTAGTATGCTGCACTTAACATAAAATAATCTATCTGATAGACATGTGCAGAACAATTTTTTTTTTTTTACGTTTCGTTTGGATTCGTTATTTACATAAATCCGTTCACTTTAATTTGTTTTCGGAATTAGTTTAAATTATTCAAGTTCGAATTGATTCCAATTTTCCAAATTTGGTCGAATTGAACTTAATTCCATTTGAAATCAAATTTATTCTATTGGAGATTTGTGTTTTTGAAGATGGTTATATTCTTTCTATTCCATTCTATCCTATTGTTTTTTCCATTCTATTCCATTCTTTTATTTTTTTATTCTATTATTTTCTATTCTATGCAAATGCATTCTGTTTGAATTTCGTAAGATGGTTATATTGTTATATTATTTCTGTTCTATTCTATTGTTTTTTCTATTCTATTATTTTCTTTTATTTAATGTTCTATTCTTTTCTATTCAAATATATTCTATTAGAAATTTGAATTCCGGAAGATTGTTATATTCTTTCTATTTTACTCTATTGTATTGTATTTTCTATTCTATTCTTTTATAAAATACTAAAATAGTACAGCACAATCACAAATAAAAAGTAATATAATGTGAAAAGGAAAATACCGTGCTTACTGTATAACTGTGTGGAACAGCTGCTAGCACAACACAATGACAAATAGTGTAAATAGATGAAGACAACAAGTGCAGCGCTTAAAGTGAGGTCATCCAAAATGTTTCTATAGTTCGGCTGACAGGGTTATCCTGGTCGGTTTACTCAGCTCAGACTCTTGCATATGCCATAAGGCAAACCCATAAGGTATGACTGAGTCAGTTAGAAACATAGAAAAGTGACGGCAGAAAAAGACTGAGTAGTCCATCGAGTCTTCCCCTTTTTATTTATTTTTAATTTTTTTTTTTTTTATAAATTTTTTTTTTATTACATTAACCTTGTTGTCTGACTATAGATTTATGTTTATCCCAAGCGTGTTTGAAGCCATTTACTGTTGACTGTCTCACAACCTCTGTTGGTAGTTTATTCCAATCATCAACCACCCTTTCAGTAAAATAATACTTTCTAAGATTAGTTTTGAACTTCCCTCCAGTTAGTTTCAGGTCATGTCCCCATGTTCTTGATTTTGGTTTCATATTGAAAAGACTGCCCTCCTGAACCTTATTCACCCCCTTGATGTATTTAAAGGTTTCAATCATGTCTCCCCTCTCCCTTCTTTCCTCTAGTTACATCAAAGTCAACCAGACCAATAAATATAAAGTCACTCCACACATTGCACTTTTTCCTCACCATTTCTATCCGGCGTGGGTTCTGTCCTGTTTGGGTTGCCACTGACATCTACGACCCCAGAGCTCCCGAGATTGATGTCCCCGGTTGGCTTGTGGTCTCAAGCACTGGCACCCTACTCCTCACACCATGGCATATATGTAAGTTCCATCTTGTGGGTACACCTGCCATTTTCTGATGAGTTCTGAATCATATTTGATCACTTTGATTCTATACCAAGTTCCATTTCTATCTTAGATAGGCTTGCTCCTGAAGAGTGATTGTAAATCACGAAACGCGTAGAGTTACGATTTTACAGTACAGGGAAGCCCACTGACTCCTGGGAAATGATGAGTCACATCTCCCAGGAGGCCAGGCGAAGCAGGAAGTGAAAAGGAGCCTAGGACCTAATAGGGACAGATTACAGGGACCACCTAGCAACAAGCGACTTAGGGTGAGTATAATTTTTTTTTTCCCTTCAAAGGTAAGTCTATATAGGCAAAGGACTTGAATGATGTAAAAAAAAAAATTCTGGGTGGAACTCCGCTTTAAGTTCCACCGGTAGAAACATTGTACGAGGAGGACGGTAGAGACCACAGCCCTACGGTTCATTACTGGAGTGGATATCGGCTTAACTTCACCCATTGAGGTTTATGCTGGTTACTTACCAGCATCTTCTAAGTGTTTGAATTACGTGGGGTAGGATTTCTCCTGGTCTGTTTGCTTGCAGATATTAGCCACTGTTTCAACATATGTTTGACACTTTTGATAAATTATTCAAGCTCTAGAACTACGTGTCATTATATTCATTTCTAATCACAGATTATGAACGGTTTATCATTTTATTGCCTGTATCACACTTTTTCACTTTAATGATTTTGGTGGATTTCGTTATAACGGACTATTAATTATTAACATTCATTGCCCTTCTTTTTGCACGTAATCACTTTATTGGTCCGGGTTGACTTAACTGACTCAGTCATACCTTATGGGTTTGCCTTATGGCATATGCAAGAGTCTGAGCCGAGTAAACCGACCAGGATAACCCTGTCAGTGGAACTATAGTAACATTTTGGATGACCTCACTTTAAGCGCTGCACTTGTTGTCTTCACAACTAAAAAATAAGACATAAAGTCTGATAGCTCAAATAACTAATGTGGTATCAACAGTGTAACAGTCCCAATATAAGGATTCCACCGTAGTGACAGTCCTAAAAAATCATGTTCCCTCCACCACCGGATGAAATGCCTGCTCACCTCTAAGGTATAACCCCACCACAGAGTCACAAAGGCTTCAATGGACTACACCTAGTATGGTACTGGAACACTCTTCACTTGGGGTCCTGCTACTCCACTTCTTGAATCTCAATCAAACGTATATCATACCCAAAAATATAAATGGAGAAACCATAGTGCTCTCTGCTTGCAAATTTATTAAAAATTAAATCAAGGGATAAAAACACTCACACAAATGTGTAAAACAAGCATGTGTTCAGCTCATCACGCTGATACTAAGGTGAATAGAGATGTCACGAGTAATGGCTCCTCCCACCCATACGCGTTACGCCCTCCTCATGGGCTTCTTCAGCAGGACCCACATTTTTTTATAAATTTATAAGCAAAGAGCACTGTGGTTTCTCTGTTTATATTTCTTGGTATGATATACTTTTGATTGAGACTCAAGAAGTGGAGTAGTGGCACAAGAAGTGGAGTAGTGGTGTCATACCTTGGAGGTGAGCAGGCATCTGGTGGTGGAGGGCACCAAACACATTGGATGTTTTTTTTAGGACTGTCACTACGGTGGAATCCTTATATTGAAACTGTTACACTGTTGATACCACATTAGTTATTTGAGCTATGGGACTTTGTTTATGTCTTATGTTTTATTTGTGATTGCGCTGCACTATTGTTGTATTTATATTTTTGGAAGTGGAGTGGACACATCTTTAGCCTTTATTATTTAGCAAATGATAATATTGTTAATTACTTGCACATAGATTTGAGTGGTTGTTTGAGCTGATTATATTTCATATATTCTTTTATTTTCTATTCTATTACAGTGGCGGCTGGTGCTCCAGCTGGGGGTGTGGGGTGCCAAACAAACCCCCAGACCACCTGAATCCCCCCCGCAGGTGGTACTCACACAATCAGGCTCTTAATCAGCGCCGATGCAGAGCACTCGGCGGCCGTCTCCTGAGTCCTGGATTTTCCTGTATATCCTCCCCCCTGCCTGGCCAATACGATCGCTTCTCCTCTTGGCCAATCACACTCCTCCCACTTCCTGATTAGCCAGGAGGAGAAGCAGGAAAACAATAGCGAATATTAATTCCTTATTGTCACACATCTGGGTGGGCTCCCTTTTTTGAAGCCAATTAAAGCCTCAGGCTCTAATCATGTGCTTCAAAATAAACCCCACTGGAATCCATGCTTCCGGCGCCCTGCGTGTAGATTAGGGGCGGCACCCCTGCACCCTGTATGGAGCAGCTGCCACTGTTCTATTGTAATGTATTCCTTTCAATTCAATTTGTATTCAGATTTATTCTGTTCCAAATTTGAAAGAAGGTTATGATCTTTCTGTTCTATTCTTTTGTATTCTATATTTTTTTTTCTATTCTATCCTTTTCTATTGTATTTGAATTCAAATTTATTATATTTGAAATTCGAATTTTAGAAGATGGTTATATTTTTTCTATTCTATTCTATTCTTTCTTGATTAGATTCTATTTCTTAATTTTCTATTCCATTTTATATTGTTTTACTCTATTCTTTTCTATTCTATTCAATTCTTTAATTTTCTATTCTATTCCTTTATTTTCTATTCTTTTATTTTGTATTCTGTTCTGTTTTACGCTATTATATTCTATCATTTTATTTTCTATTCTATTATTTTGTATTCTATTCTATTTTTTTTCTATTGTATTCCTTTATTTTCTATTCTATTTTATTCTCTTCTGAAATTCTAATTCAATTTGAAAACTATTTGAATTTGATTTGAAAACTATTCAAATTCAAATTTTGTTCAAAATGTTAATTTTGTTATTATGGATTCGTTCAAATCTGTTACTAATGTAAATCAGAAATTTGGATACATCCGAATTTCCAAATAACAAAAAATTTGTCCAAATTTTTATTCGGAACAAAATAATGTGCACCTGTCCAATATCTGATGCTAGATCAGCAGTTGATAGTGGAGGTCCATAGACTGCAGAGTATGCATGTTAGACCCCTTTCACACTGGGGTGGTTTTCAGGTGCTTTAGCGCTAAAAATAGGGCCTGTAAAGCGCCTGAAAACTGCCTCTTAATCCTCCCCAGTGTGAAAGCCCAAGTTACTTTCACACTGGGGCGGTGCGCTTGCAGGACGGGAAAAAAAGTCCTGCAAGCAGCATCTTTGGGGCAGTGCAGTGAGCGGTGTGTCCACTGCTCCTAAACCGTCCCTGCCATTGGAAATAATGGCCAGTGATTCCAAAGCGCCTGAAAGGCGTTTCAGAAGCGCCGCAACATGGAAGCTTTTAACCCCTTTTGGGGAGTTAAAAGCGCCCACTAGCGGTGCCAAAGCACCACTATAACAGCGGTAAATCGCTGCTAAAACGAATGGACCCGCTGTTCAGTGTGAAATTGGCCTTAGTGTGTGTGTGAATCAGGACGCATATTGAGGCCGTTATGAATATTTGTGCATCTTCTAGTTTAGTCTTTATCATTGGATGCAGATCCCGTTTTATTATACCGTCCTGAATACATCAGGTTTACACAGCAATGGCATTTACTAAATTCCCCGACGTCAGACCCTGGAGAAGGCTTCTGCATCCCGGGCTGTGTAAATGTAAAGAGAATTAGTTGTGTTTAATTGATTCCTCCCGACAGCTCATATTTCACAGCCGCCATGTCTGCGGGGTTAGATTGAATGCCTTCACTTCTAGGAATAAGAGCCGCTAATGACTTTAGGTGTTATCTCATCTGCTTGAACGTGTCCCTCAAAGCTTACATTTAATCTGCTTATATTTTCCCTTCCCTGATTCCTCCCTCCCCACCATGAACATGCTAATGAAATCTTTAAATAAAACCTTTCCATATTCATTACATACCTTAGTTTAAACCCAATGATGTCATCATTCATCACTGAGTCTCTAGGCTTCCCTATGCAATGCCGGCAGATCATGGCTGGTGGGAGGGGCCAGCAATGTGATGTAAACATCTTCCTGAACAAATCACAACGCCCCGCTCTCAGAAGCCCTCAGCCCTGATGCAAGCAGTGGGAGGAGCTATGCAAATATCAAAATGCTTTGCTGGGCAGGCATTCGCCTGAAGGAGTGGATGTTCCTAAGCAGGTTGTATTTGTATTTGCATAGCTCCCAGCTGTCCCTGACTTGGAACAAAGACCCTCTGTCCTCCTCATGTGTCCCTCGTTTTGGTCTGATCTATAGTTGTATATAAAATGCACTTTTTCAGAAAGTGTTTCCCAGTGCTAAACTTTTCACTCAATTTCTAAATTGCTGCATTTGTGAATTTCAAAAGCCAATATGAAGGAATAGTGGTGGCAAAAAAAAGCACTTGTGGGTTTAACTAATCTTTTTTTTGTATAATTCTCCATTAAGGGGGCGTGGCAGGGGGTGTGTCCTAAGCCTGCATACTTTTAATAATCGAATAGGTGTCCCTTGTTCCCATTGCAACAAGCTTGGAGGTATGCATTAAAGTGTTACTAAACCCAGCAATATAGAAACAATCCACCCCCCCCCCCCACAGTGCGGCTTCTTAATCTTCTTTTTATATCAAAATACTGCTCCTATATACCTTTTTTCATCTGTTTATTGCAGTCAGGTGATAAACTGCAAGGAGCCAGGGCTTCCCCAGCGTTCATATAGGAGGAGATTGCACTCTCTGATGATGAAACTTCTTTTGCATCAATGATCCTTCACCCACAATCCGGCCAGAGCTGATTGGTGCTTTGCCAATGACATGCTCAGTTCACAAACCATCACTGCCTCTAGAAATGCACTGCAGTCTGTGTTCCTGTGAAACAGGAAGATCGAACAGAGCATGTGCAACCTTTCCACCCTGCCTGCATGCAGTATAGTATAGTATAGTCTAATATAGTAGACAGGGCAAGGAGGAAGTATCTGGCCATACAAACAGCCTTTTTACACAATATAGAGGATTAACCCCTTAAGTTACACAGTGCATATAGCAAGCATGCTATTCTGCATATACCGACAGATTTTACTGTTGTGGGTTTAGTAACACTATAAGACCACATTAGGTAATGCCCACATGTGATTGAAAGAACTAAATACCAATGAAAGAGAGGAACGGGCCAGGGACAGTCAGGGTGGGGAGAAAAGGGTTAGATAATTCTGGATATCCCCCGGCAGTGAATAAAATGGGCTTTATTTGACTTGCTGCAACTTCTAACGCACAATGTGAGAAGCTCACAGTGTGCAGTGAAATCAGAGTAATTTCAGTACAGGAGAGGATCCTTTACAACTGAGTAAGGCTGAAGGGAAAGCTGGAGTTCAGCTTTAAAAAACACTACACGTTCAATGAGGACTCATACTGAGTGTAACCAGGTGCTGGGCTACAGCAATATGGAGATGGCGATATTCCCTTTATTCTTCAGTCCCTCTACTGAGATGCTGATGTTATGCTGCACCATTCTCCTCTGCGCAGCAGGGGGAGAGTCTATGCAGAGCCCTAAGAATCCTGGGAGTTGTAGTTTGAGGCTGCAGCCATATAATAGCTACACTATAATGGTTACACTACAGATCCCAAACGGCACTGTGCAGTAGGAGTGAAAAGAGTATTTTTTATTAAACTTCCCAGGAAAGTTTGGGAAAGAGCACCTCTATTTGAATAATCTCCTGTCAGCTGGAGCCAATACCGGCAGAGATCTGAGCCTGACTGGGAGTGAGGACACACAGGGGGAGCACAGCAACTGCCCACATAACAGGAACTACACAGCTTCAACAGGGAGACTAGAGCGTCCACTCGCCCTCTGCTTCCCACTGCTGATCACCAAAGGCTTTTAAAGATGAGAGACCAAGAGGACCCCCCTTCTACAGTAACATAGCTCTCAACTGTCCCTGATTTCGAGGGACTGTCCGTGATTTGGAACAAAGTCGCTCTGTCCCTCTTTCTTCCTCATTTGTCCCTCATTTTGGTCTGATCTACAGTATCTCACAATAGTGAGTACACCCCTCACATTTTTGTAAATATTTTAATATATCTTTTCATGTGACAATACTGAAGAAATGACACTTTGCTACAATGTAAAGTAGTGAGTGTACAGCTTGTATAACAGTGTAAATTTGCTGTCCCTTCAAAATAACTCAACACACAGCCATTAATGTCTAAACCGCTGGCAACAAAAGTGAGTACACCCCTAAGTGAAAATGTCCAAATTGGCCCTATTAGCCATTTTCCCTCTCCGGTGTCTTGTGACTCATTAGTGTGAATGGGGAGAAGGTGTGTTAAATTTGGTGTTATTGCTCTCACTCTCTCATACTGGTCACTGGAAGTTCAACATGGCAGCTCATGGCAAAGAACTCTCTGAGGATCTGAAAAAAAGAATTGTTCCTCTACGTAAAGATGGCCTAGGCTATAAGAAGATTGCCAAGACCCTGAAACTGAGCTGTAGCACGGTGGCCAAGACCATATAGCGGTTTAACAGGACAGGTTCCACTCAGAACAGCCATGGTCAACCAAAGAAGTTTAGTGGGCGTGCTCAGCATAATATCCAGAGGTTGTCTTTGGGAAATAAATGTATGAGTGCTGCCAGTATTGCTGCAGAGGTTGAAGGGGTGGGGGGTCAGCCTGTCAGTGCTCAGACCATACGCCACACACTGCATGAAATTGGTCAGCATGGCTGTCATCCCAGAAGGAAGCCTCTTCTAAAGATGATGCACAAGAAAGCCTGCAAACAGTTTGCTGAAGACAAGTAGACTAAGGACATGGATTACTGGAACCATGTCCTGTGGTCTGATGAGACCAAGATAAACTTATTTGGTTCAGATGGTGTCAAGCGTGTGTGGCGGCAACCAGGTGAGGAATACAAAGCCAAGTGTGTCTTGCCTAAAATCAAGCATGGTGGTGGGAGTGTCATGGTCTGGGGCTGCATGAGTGCTGTCAGCACTGGGGAACTACAGTTCATTGAGGGAACCATGAATGCCAACATGTATTGTGACATACTGAAGCAGAGCATGATCCCCTCCCTTCAGAGTGTGGGGCTGCAGGGCAGTATTCCAACATGATAACGACCCCAAACACACCTCCAAGAGGACCACTGCCTTTCTAAAGAAGCTGAGGATAAAGGTGAGGGGCTGGCCAAGCGTGTCTCCAGACCTAAACCCTATTGAGCATCTGTGGGGCATCCTCAAATGGAAGGTGGAGGAGCGCAAGGTCTCTAACATCCACCAGCTCTGTGATGTCATCATGGAGGAGTGGAAGAGGACTTCAGTGGCAACCTGTGAAGCTCTGGTGAACTCCGTGCCCAAGAGGGTTAAGGCAGTGCTGGAAAATAATGGTGGCCACACAAAATATTGACACTTTGGGCCCAATTTGGACATTTTGACTTAGGGGTGTACTCACTTTTGTTGCCAGCAGTTTAGACATTAATGGCTGTGTGTTGAGTTATTTTGAGGGGACAGCAAATTTACACTGTTATACAAGCTGTACACTCACTACTTTACATTGTAGCAAAGTGTCATTTCTTCAGTGTTGTCACATGAAAAGATATAATAAAATATTTACAAAAATGTGAGGGGTGTACTCACTTTTGTGAGATACTGTATATAGCTGTATATACAATGCACTTTTTATCTTTGAAAACGTTTTTCCCAGTGCTAAATCTTTCATCTAATTTCTAAATTGCTGCATTTGCAAATTTCAACAGCCGGTATAAAGGAATAGTAGTGGTAAAAAAAGCACTTGTGGGTTTAACAAATCTTTTTTTTTGTATAATTCTCCTTTAAGGTGGCGTGGCAGAGGGTGTATCCTATGCCTACATACTTTTGCTACTAGGTGTCCCTCGTTCCCTATTAAAACATTTGGGAGGTATGCAGTAAGACAAGTCACCATAGTATCCCGGGGACTGGTGAGAGGGCTATTCACCCATTGCTGATACTGCTAGCAGGGACTGAGCCACAGAGAGCAGGACATCAAGTGTACCCAATCCATACCACACACATACTGCACTCTTTACAACACTTATAACAAATCTAGTCTTCACCTATACCCACCCTATACCAGATATTATTTATGTATTTTCTCAAAAAGGTTTGTTTTTTTTAAACTTTAACCACTTCCACCAACACCAATTCTGGCATTTCTCCTCTCCTACATGTAAAAAACATAATTATTTTTTGCTAGAAAATTACCTAGAACCCCAAACATAATATATATATTTTGTGGCCCTAGGGAATAAAATTGTGGTAGTTGCAATTTTTATGTCACACGGTATTTGCGCAGCAATTTTTAAAACGCTTTTTTTGGAAGAAATACACTTTTTTAAATTTTAATGCAAGAAAACACAATAAATAACCCATTTTATTTTTGTAAAATATAAAAGATGATGTTACGCCGAGTAAATAGATACCAAACACGTTACGCTTTAAAATTGTGAACACTCATAGAATGGCGCCAAATGACAGTACTTAAAAATCTCCATAGGTGACAATTTATTTTTTTTTTACAGTTTACCAGTTTAGAGTAACAGAGGAGTTTCAGCGCTATAAGCGATCTATCGATCGCAATGATATCTCACATGTGTGGTTTGAACCCCATTTACATATGCGGACGCGACCTACGTATGTAACAAGCACGCATTTTCAATTTTTTTTTTCATTATTGTTTATTTTATTTATTTATTTTTTTTTTTTTACATTTTCGCTTTAATTTTTTGTTTTATTCCTATTACAAGGAATGTAAACATCCCTTGTGGGAATAGGGCATGACAGGTCCGTTTTATGAAGAGATCTGGGGTCTATAAGTCCCCACATCTCTCCTATGCCGGAAAACCTGAGATAAAAACGATCTCAGGTTCCCCAGCGAAAAAAATGCCAGAAGCAACGTCATGACGTTGCTTCTGGCCTCCGAGGGTCATAGAGATGGCCAGAGACCATCTGGTCCCAGCCAGCTTTATGGTACACCGCCACCGCCGGTGGATTCATTCTCCAGAAATCATCATCCAGAAATCTTTTTTTTTTTTCAGCAGGCAATTCAGCAGGCAATGTAAAAGCCACCATAGCAGCTGTTTAGCCGCTTGATTGCTTTTATAAAGTCTTAGAGATGGCCGAGGACCATCTGGTCCCCGGACAGCTCTATTGAAAACCGCTGCCGCCAGGGGATTCATTCTCCAGCTCCCTGATCACACGGGAAAGACCCCCTCTCACCGCCCTTCGGTGCTTCTCTGGTCTCTCCCGTGCGATCGGGGAGCTGGAGAACAAATTCCCTGGCGGCAGCGGTTTACCATAGAGCTGGACGTGGATCAGATGGTCCCCGGCCATCTCTATGACATCTCTATGACCCTATAAAAGCAATCAAGCGTCTAAACAGCTGCTATGATGGCTTTTACACTGTAGAGAATCGCCTGCTGAAAAAAAAAGATATTTGGATGATGCCTATAGCTGCTCCTTTGTTAGCACTGCAGCACAAGTAACTGGCTCCTTTTTCTGCTTCTCCCTCTTCCAGTCTGAGTTCTGCTGTACAAGAACTGCAAAAGGCTGATACCAGGTCGCATTCCGGTACTTACACTGCCAGCATTTAAAAAAATGGCATTTAATGATGTCTAATGATTACAGAACTGTATTATATTGTGTCTTTTCTATCTCCCCGGAGTTGAGCTGTATGATCACAATCAGCGAGGACTGCGTCAGATCTTTTTTTTTTTCACACCTGCGAGGGAAATTCTCTCATTTGTTTCCTCTGTTTTCAGTGAAAGTCATTTAACAACATTGTTATGCAAACAAATCCCCAAAACAGAAGACAAATGTCAGAGCAAAGAATACATTATCATTCCGCACTGCACTGAGCATTGTGATGGGAATGAAAGTCTGCTGCGGGCAGTGCAGGCAAATGCCGGAGGAGGAAACCGGTAACAATAGAGGAACAATGGCGATGGGATAAGTCCGCTTATAGAAGGGATTGCACACCGCCGGGGAATAACATGGAGGAGAGATGAACGGGTTGATCTGAGAAAGATAAAATCTGCGATCCTGGATCCAGTTTACTGCGCAGATCCCTCATACCCTGAGAGTGACACTTTAACCACTTCAGCCCCGGAAGGTTTACCCCCCTTAATGACCAGGCCATTTTTTGCGATACGGCACTGCATTACTTTAACTGACAATTGCGCGATCATGCGACTTTGTACCCAAATACAATTGATGGCCTTTATTTTCTTTCGGTGGTATTTGATCACCTCTGCAGTTTTTATTTTATGTGATAGACACTATAAACATCCAATAAAAAAAATAAAAATCTAATTTCTTCATCAATTTAGGCCAATACGTATTCTTCTACATATTTTTGGTAAAACAAATCCCAATAAGCGTATATTGATTGGTTTGCGTAAAAGTTATAGCACATGGCACATCCACACGGCAACCTGTACATGTTTTAAACCAAGATTGCCGTATCTATCCTGCGGGTCGGGGGATCAGCGGTCGGAGGAAGGTGAAGTGTTTCAGGCACTATTGGATCTCTGGCATACGATGAAATTATTATGCTGTATTTAACATTTTAAATCCCATTTTGTCTCTTTCCGCACTTCTACTGAATTGAATGGAGGATTGAAGGAATAATAGCAGGATCCCATACTGACCGGTAAAAACAAAGGAGCGTGAAGTGAGGGGATTGTCCTCTGGCGCCTGTGCTGTTACAGCAGCGAGGATCAGCGGGAGTGGATGTATCCCAGGAATACTGTGACTACACATACGAGATTGCCAAACACGAGAGTGTGAGGCTAAAGAATTCGGTGAGTGCATTTCCTAGTGGGAGATATCGAGGATTGTATGGTGTATAGTACCTGCTGTTATGAAGATCCGGGAAGATTTATATATGTGAAATTGAAGGAGTTATCATACATGCTCACTTAAAAGTTCATTAATGGACTGTTTCTAAGCGCTACTATATGTTACAAACGAAGTTGACAGTCTTGTAATATTATTTTATAAATTATTTGTTTACTGTAGCAGCTAAACTGAATATTTAGATATATATCTATTATAGAAGCAACATCAATTAAGCGCGGATTAGGTGATCTTTTGTGGGAAAGGGCATTAGCAAAAGGATTATCTGTGTGGTGTAAGTAAAAGTTATAGCGTCTACAAACTATGGGATAGATTTATGGAATTTTTTTTTTTTGCATTGCAAGTTTTTTTATTGGTTTAGCAAGCAAGGTATACAAGTCATATAAGTCAGTAAAATGTACATTTCACAAGGCATATAATTAAAATGTACATGTCATTCTCTTCATACAGGTCAGCAGTTACAGTTGAGCCTATTGAGTGGGAACAGATGAGTTGTCTTGACCCAATCTGATATTAGATTTATGGAATTTGTATTCATTGCGGCGGACAAATCTGACACTTTTTGGGGACCAGTGACACCAATACAGTGATCAGTGCTTAAAAAAAGTGTACTGTTACTGTAGTAATGACACTGATAGGGAAGGGGTTAACATCAGGGGTGATCAAAGGGTTAAATGTGCTCCTAGAGGGTGCTTTCTAACTGTGTGGGGGATGGTTTGACTGGGGGAAGACAGAGATCCATGTTCCCGCTTAGAAGAAACACAAGATTTCCATCTTCTACTCTCACAGAACAGTGGTCTGCCTTGTTTACATAGGCAGACCGCCGTTCTGCCTCTCCTGAGAATGATTGGCCAATCACAGCGGGAGCAGGTTGCCAGTGGTGCGCTCCCCAGACATGTACAGGTACATGATTTTGCACAGGAGGGCCGCCCTGTCACAGTACATCTGCATGGGGCAATCCATAACAGGTTAATCTGATCTCCGGCGTTCCTTTAGCATTGCACAGTTGTACCGGCTCCTCTTTTCTAATGAAATTACTTACTCATGGAAGAAAGTGAATTCAGAATTAAAGTGGTAGTAAACCACAGTCTTTAAGAAAAAAGTCTGCAAGAAAATGGCATAATGTGCTAGTATGCATCGCATACTAGCACATTATGAAATGCTTACCTTACAACAGATCCCTCCAGTGGTGCACTGTCACTGCTGCCAGGGCTTTCATCTTCACCTGGTCTTCCTTCCAGGTTCGCATGCTCCGGCGGTCTCATTGGCTGATGTCACTCCCACGCATGTGCACAGGAGTCACGGCCACTGCACAGAACTCTGAAGGGATGGCACGGGTATGCCACCCCTTCAGAGCACATGCACAAGTGACGTCACTGGCTGCATGCAGGGTGAATATCCCCTAAACAGCGCGCGTTAAGGAGATATTCATTATACCTACAGGTAAGCCTTATTACAGGCTTGCCTGTAGGTACAAGTTTACAAGAAGACTTTACTACCACTTTAAAGTATATGTGAACCCCCACTTTTTAAAACAGCCCAATTAGTGTAAAATTGAAATAAAACACAAAACATTTGTATATCCAGGGCCTTTTTTCAGTGGGAACGTGGGGGAACACCGCTCCGGCACCTCCAGCACTGAATGTATGTAATAGCGCGGGATGCTGCAGTGTGTTGGAGGGTCTATTGATGCTGGCTGCTGGTGAATCTATTGTCGCTGGGGATATTTATCGTTGTGTGGGGGGGGGGTGTCTATTGTTGCTAGGGATGGGTCAGTTGTTGCTAGGAGGGATCTACTGTTTAGGGAGGGGCTAATGGTTGCTGGCTGCTGGAAGGTCTATTGATGCTGGCTGCTGGGAGATATAAGGTGCTGACAGGGATCTAATGTTCTTGTGGTGGTTCTAGTGTTGCTGGTGGGCATTTTGTTGTGTGACATCTATTGTTGCTAGGGGGATCAATTGTTGCTGGGAGGGATCTACTGTTGGGGGAAGGGTCTATTGATGCTGGCTGCTGGAGGGTCTATTGATGCTGGTTGCTGGGGGATCTATTGTTGCAGGGGGGTCTATTGTTGCTGTTGGCTCAGTTGTCCCTGGGAGGGATCTACAGCTGAGGGAGGGGCCTATGGTTGCTGGCTGCTGGACGGTCTAGTGATGCTGGCTGCTGGGAGATCTAAGTTGCTGACAGGGGTCTTATGTTGCTGTGGTGGATCTATTGTTGCTGGTGAGCATTTTATTGGGTGGTGTGTATTGCTGTTGGGGGGTCAATTGTTTCTGGGAAGGATCTACTGTTGAGGAAAGGGTCTATCGATGTTGACTACCAGGGAATCTATTGTTGCTGGGGGATCTACTGTTGAGGGTATATTGTTGCTGACTGCTAGAGTGTCTGTTGATGCTGGCTGCTGGACTGGAGGGATATTTTGTTGTTGGGGGGATTGATTATTGCAGGGGGGTATATTGTTGGTGGGGATGGGGTGGTCTATTATTGCTGGTTTACTGTTGTTGGGGGGGGGGGGTC
>BLSH010206717.1:533462-562665 GCA_018402905.1 Glandirana rugosa
AACCTTTGCCCCCCCCCCCCCCCCGATTTTATACACCCTCACACTGAAACCGTTGTTCCGTTGTATTAGGGCCAACACTAACATAAAGCGTATAACGGTTCATGATCACAAATTTAAAACGGCAGCATTCGCAGATGATGTGTTGCTTTTCCTGTCCTCTCCTTTCACATCCATTCCCAACCTTATGAAAACATTGGAACACTTTAGTGAGATTTCCAACTTGAAAATGAACCTTTCCAAGTCCTTTGCTCTAAATGTGACCCTAGCCGGCCAGTCTAGTAGCACAATGTTAGGCGACCTTCCCCTTTAAATGGAAGTCGGATGCGATATCCTAACTGGGCATTCAAATTCCTAGGGTCCTCACAGACCTGTTTAGCAGGATCTTTTCCACAGAGTTACAGCATATACAAAATGACCTCAAACGCTGGGATCTACCGCATGTTTCTTGGTTCAGGAGAGGTTCCATCCTGAAGATGTCAATCCTCCCACGATTGCTCTACAAGATGCAAGCTCTCCCAATATACTTACCACCCTCCTTTTTCAAAAATTGCAAAACGATCTGTAGAACCTTCTTGTGCAGTGGTAAACCAGCATGACTTAGTTGGGGGAAACTGGTGTTGCCGAAATTGAAAGGGGGCATTGGATTACCAGACATACAACGCTATTATGATGTAACACACTTAGACTGAGTAGTAGACTGGAAGGCCCATGCTCGACATAAGCAGTGGGTGCAACTAGAACACTCCATCTCGGAAGCGGATCTGGGAGAGGTTCCTTGGCACCCTAAGGAACATGTCCCAACCAGGCTGTACACAGGAGCCACTCTACAGGTCTTTGACAGGGCTCGTAAGGCATATGCGATTTCGAACAAGACCTATCCGATAACCCCATCAGGACTTAATGCAAGACAGTATCTGATGGTAATAATCCATTAAAAAAGGGAAAGTAGCACTCCAATATATACATTTTGGGTGTGTTACTTTTCACCAACCTGTGTTGCAACTGAACGGAGAGGACAGTGGGAGAGGATGAGTAACCCTACGGTGCGGTGACTGTTTGGATCGCAGTTCACATGGTTGCCCTCTCCTCCTCATCCCCCCTCCCTTTTTTTTTTTCTTCCCCTCCCCCCCTCATTCCCTGCTTCACAAGGGTCAGGATCTGGGGGTATGGAGGTGGAGATATTGGGTGCGATCTATTTCTCCTTACCTCTTCCTTAGACCCCCAGACTACATGGCATATACCTAATACATTGGGGATGGTGTTAGATGATCCTGAATAGAAGACTCGATGGGTTAAGAGTAGTTTTATAAGCTCCCATCAGAAATGGTGGGCTGGTCTGGTGCACCCAATGGTAAGATGGATTTGTTCTTCCTTTTGCTTGATTTACAGGGCTTACGAAATACTATACAT
The DNA here is from genome assembly GCA_018402905.1 of Glandirana rugosa. Taxonomy (NCBI): domain Eukaryota; kingdom Metazoa; phylum Chordata; class Amphibia; order Anura; family Ranidae; genus Glandirana; species Glandirana rugosa. Next base: position 534,873 of record BLSH010206717.1, read on the forward strand.
GTTGTAATCACACTGTAAGAAAGGTTGTGATCTCCTACCTAATGTTATTTGTATGCTCTACATACTCTGTTATGTGACAATAACATTTGTTGAAAACCTAAATAAAATCTTATTGGAGAAAAAAATCTTCTGTTGGCAGGCAAACATCCAGACAGAGGTGCTCTCTCTGTAACTCCCTTCGTGCCAATAAGGAGAACTTTCCCAGGCAGTTTAATAAAAATCATCTCTCCACTCCTCCTACTGTACAGGTCATATTGTGATCTCTAGTGTAAGGAGTCTAATTATCCCATTATACTATACACTATGCAGTGGTGTGCAGTCATGTTGGAACAGGAAGGTGTCATCCTCAAACTGTTCCCACAAAGTTGAGAGCATGAAATTGTCCAAAATGTCTTCCTATGCTGACGCCTTAAGAGTTCCCTTCACTGGAACTAAGGGGCCAAGCCCAACCCCTGAAGAACAACCCCACACCATAATCCCCCCTCCACCAAATGATTTGGACCAGTGCACAAAGCAAGGTCCATAAAGATATGGGTAGAGGAACTTGACTGGCCTGCAACCCAATAGAACACCTTTGGGATTAATTAAAATGGAGACTGCGAGACAGGCCCTATCATACACATCAGTGCCTGACCTCACAAATGCGCTTCTGGAAGAATGGTCACACTTTCCCATAGACACTCCTAAACCTTGTGGACAGCCTTCCCAGAAGAGTTAAAGCTGTTGGCAAAGGGTGGGCCAACTCAATATTGAACCCTACGGACTAAGACTGGGATGCCATTAAAGTTCATGTGGGTGTGAGGGCAGGCGTCCCAACACTTTTGATAATGTGTTGTATGTCTGCTATCTCAAACTACAACTCCCAGGATTCCCAGTGCTCTGCATAGAAGTGCATGGACTTGCTTGGCTTGAGCTTATCCTCTGCTGACCAGAGGAGAATAGTGCAGCATAACATCAATATATCAGTAGGAGAGAATATTAAAAGGCAATGCCTCCTTCTCCATATTGCTGTAGCCCAACACCTGGCTACAATAAGAACAGCCCACTGCTGGAAAGTAAGGGAAGAGGACTACACTCAAAAATAGGGGGCCATGTGATATTGGGAGAGGACAGAAGGAGGAGCCGTGCCCATCCTAGAGCTGGACTATTATTAAATATTTTATTTTAATAGCTTTTATTTTCCAATTTAGTTTTTTTAATATTATTAAATATTAATATTATATTATATATGACCTTTCCATTCCAATCCATACACAATTATAAATTTAAAGTTGAACACCAGGCACAAAAATTTTCTTTTATATATATTCCTCAATAGCCGCAAAGAACATACATCCCCTTTATGTGCACCAAATGCCTTTGCTATCACAGATATTTTCTTGCAAAAATAGCAGTGACATCATCACTGTGCTGTACATAGCCAGTGCAGAGAGCAGAGATGTGGGAGGGTCCCAACAAGCCCCGCCCACTACAGGGCACTACAGGAGGGGCGGTGACAAGACCAGTCACCCTGCACAAGAAGAGAGAGCAGCAATGAGCGGTCTTTATTACAGGAAAAGTCTCACACTGGATTACTGCACAGATCTGGAAGAAATGCACAAAGCACACCAAGATTCAAGGAAGAATACACATGATGACTGGATATAGACAATATCTGTCAAAGCAACAAATGCAAAATATAAATATCAGTTTTTGAATAAGCGCCATTTTCAAACTTAACTCAACATCCTGGTAATGCAGTAAACACTTGCGGAAAACGGGGCCAGAAAAGGAGACGCGGGTATGACCTGAGACGACCGGCGGCGTGTCCCATGCTGTAAAGCTGAGTTATTGGCAGATCTCACAGATGTGGAATCTTTAAATGGCCAAAAAAAGTTGGCAATTCCTCTCCGGCTCAGTCCCCGATCAGCCATAATGAATCAGTGACAGATGCTCAGGGCATTTATCCTTTAAACGAAGGTTGCCTCTCTGCTTAACCTCATTTCCCAAGAGGGGAATCTTGGGGGAAAAAACATGAGGCGGCTGACAGCTGGAGTGATGGACCATCTCCCGGAATGGCGGTGCTTAGCATAGGTCATGTGATGTCAATACATAAGTCAATGTTATAGAGCCATGATCAACCACAAAGAGACATAGACCTGTGGATTTAGAATCACAGGCATGAAGAGGCTGGAACTTTATGCCGAAGAACAAAAAAAATGTTTTACATTTTGAGAGATGATGGAGAGTAAAACAGCTTTTTGGTGGACTGACATTTTGAAAAGTTGATGGCTTTCAATTGTTGCTTGTGTCACATTTACCTCTCCAGGGATCCAACACTGGGTCTCCTGTCCAGCACACAGCTGCTGGCACTTTTGTGTTTCATTCAGCATAGACATATCTCCTAATTTGAGCAGCAGCCAATCAGGAGAGAGCTTTTGTGATTACTACGTGTGGCTCAGTGATCGGGCAACACTGCACCGTGCTGCAGAGGAGCCCCTCCTGCTGCAGGCCTTACCTGTGTGTGCCTCCTTGGTCCTCTGTTCCAGGCTATGAGTACTCCATGTTGTCAAGTCTGCCCTTTTGTCCTTTCACCCCTGAGCATCCAATGTCATGTAGTGACCCCCAGTGTGGCCCTATATATCCCATGACTCCAGTGCACCCAAGAGCATCCAGTGTCATCTAGTGACCTCAGTGCACCCCTGTGTAGTCCATGACACCCCTGTGTACACTATCAATCTAGTGCACCCCTGAGCATCCAGTGTCACCTAGTAACCCAGTGCGCCCTGCCCTGTGCACCCTATGACCCCATGACACCCCTGTGTACCCCATAAATATTGTCCAAAAGAAAAGAAGGAAGGTAGCAGAGGGGGCAGGGGAACAAAAATGGTTCACAGAATCATTATTATGGGAGGAGCACACCTTTGAGATGTTCTTCTGCCGGCTATCACTAGGGCCCTTTCAGATGGCCTGACCCTTTGAAATTGTTATGGCTTTCAATTGTTGCTTGTGTCACATTTACCTCTCCAGGCATCCAGCACTCGGTTTCCTGTCAATCATGCAGCTGCTGGCACTTTCTGGTTTTACCCAGAGCATCAGCATTGACATATCTCCTAACTTGGGAGGCCATGCATGGCTCGCATTCAAGCAACACAGTGCCATGCTGTGGAGGAGCTCCCAGCTGCAAGCCTTACCTGCCTGTGCCTCCTCTATTCCAGAATCTGAGCACTCTGTGTTCTATAGTGTGCCCTTTGCACCCCTGAGCATCCAATGTCATGTAGTGACCCAGGTGTGCACCCCAGAGTATCCAGTGTCATCTAGTGACCTCAGTGCACTCCTGTGCAGTCTATGACACCCCTGTGCACCCCATGACTCCAGTGCACCTCTGAGCATCCAGAGTCATTTAGAGATCCCAATATGACCCTGTGTACCCCATGACTCAAGTGCACCCAAGATGTTTCCAGTGCCATTCAGTGACCACACTGCACTCCCATGCAGCTCATGACACCCCTATGTACCCCATGAATCTAGTGCACCCCTGATCATCCAATGTAATTTAGTGACCCAAATGCAACCCTGTGTGCCCCATGACTAACCTGCACCCAAGATGTTTCCAGTGTCATTCAGTGACCTCTGTGAACCCCTGTGCAGTGCATGACATCCCTGTGCACCCCATCATTTTAGTGCACCCTTGAGAATCCAGTGTCATCTAGTGGCCCCAGAGTGCCCTGCCTTGTACACCCCTGAGCATTTAGTGTCATTTAGTGGTTGAATATGATTCTGTGTATCTGGTGACTCAAGTGCACCCAAGATGCTTCCAGTGTCATTCAGTGCAGTCCGTGACTCCTTTGTACGCCAGAGCATCTAGTGTCATCTAGTGACCTCAGTGCATCCCTGTGAAGTCCATGACACCCCTGGGCACCGCATGAATCTAGTGCACCTCTGAGCATCACGTGTCATCTAGTGACCCCAGTGCATCACTGTGCAGTCTGTGACTCCAGCATAACGCACAATATCCATTGTCATCTAGTTACTCCTGTGTGCCGTGACGCATCCCATGTCACCAAAGCACCCCAGAACATCTTGTGTCATCTAGTAATTCCAGTGCTTCCTTGTGTGCTCCATGATGCTAAAAGCACTCCATAGCTTGTTTTAGTCCTGGAATCAAGTTGAGTCTTGAGAAGCTCACTGGAGAGAGCCAGGAGGAAGTTGGTGTTCTATGGTGGTGTGAGTTTACATCTCCCTCACTGAGAAAAGCCTGGGGGATATCAGAAGTAGGCAACCAATGATTGTGGCTGTGTGAGTAGATGACCCCCAGTGCTGGAGAGTCATTTACTGTGTGTGTCTTTGTCCCTGGAAGATGTCATAGTCACCATCAGCATAGAGATTCTGTGGAACATTCTTTTGGGTACAGCTCAGCAAGATAGTTAGGGAGTCCTTAAGTTGTCCAGTTATTCAGTTTTGGGGTATCCCATGCTCCCCTCACCCCCATCCCAGTTCTAAGTTTTAAAAAATGAGTTTAAAAAACACCCCTAGACTGTTTTTTGATCCAGTGGAAGAGTGAAGAAAATGCAATGTGCCTGGCTGTGTGTGCTCCACCCGGGGGAATAGAACTAAATTCACCAGTGGCTCTTTAGGGGGCGTGCTACACTTACATAATAACATTCATATGCACACTATATTGTCAAAAGTATTGGAACACCTGCCTTTACACGCACATAAACTTTAATGGCATCCCAGTCTTAGTCCGTAAGGTTCAATATTGAGTTGGCCCACCCTTTGCAGCTATAACAGCTTCAACTCTTCTGGGAAGACTGTCCACAAGGTTTAGGAGTGTCTATGGGAAAGTTTGACCGTTCTTACAGAAGCGCATTTGTGAGGTCAGGCACAGATGTTGAACAAGAAGGACTGACTCGCTGTCTCTGCTCTAAGAGCTCTTTCACACTGGGGCCGTCCGTGCGTTAGTGGTAAAGCGGCACTCATTTTAGCGGCACTTTATCGCTGTGCAAGTGGTGCTTTTCACCCGCTAGTGGGGTGCTTTTAACCCACAAGAAGGGGTTAAGAAGTGGCTAAAAGCACCTGTGTAGCGGCGCTTCCGAAGCGCTGCCCATTCATTCCAATGGGCAGGGGCGGTTTGGGAAAGGTGTATACAGCAACCCCAAACCGCTCCAAACATACTGCTTGCAGGACTTTTTTTCCCGTCCCACAAGCACACCACCACAGCTTTCACACTCGGCCAACATGAGAGGCAGTTTTCAGGCACTTTACAGGCGCAATTTATAGCGCTAAAAAGCCTGAAAACTGCCTCAGGGTGAAAGGGGCCTAATTCGTCCCAAAGGTGTTCTACTGTATTGGGTTGAGGTCAGGACTCTGTGCAGGCCAGTAAAGTTCCTCCACCCCAAACTCGCTCATCCATGTCTTTATGGACCTTGCTTTACGCACTGGTGTGCAGTCATAATGGAACAGGAAGGGGCCATCCCCAAACTGTTCACCTGCTAACTAATGAAGATAATAATAATCCTAACATAGTAATACTAAGAGTACAGGTTTACCTCACTTTTAGGTGCTTCACTAATACAAATCTAGGTTCTCTTCCTCGAGGTTCTAGCATCGCTGCAGAGTCTCCCACCCACCACACCTCCCTGCAGCAATTAGTTTGCTCAACTTATACTCACCCTCTCCATTGCTCTCATGCAGCTCCGGCATGTCTCCGGACCCTTTTCTTGTGGCACCCGGCCACTGATGCTGGCGTTATAAAGTAAGAACTGCCTTGCTGCACATTAAGATGGTTTTCACTTACTAGCAGTGCCCTGATCCCTATCCTGCTGTATGATAATAATAAACAAAAAAATACAAGACACTTTGAATAACATTTACTTTTAAACATTAATAACAGAACAGTAATTATAACAGTAATAATGAAAACAAACACAGGAAACTTTGAAAGCACGGTGGCACTGATAACACTGTGGTCATTGATTACACTGTGGACAGTGATGGCACTGTGGGCACTCATGGCACTGTGGGAACTTATGGCACTGTGGGCACTGATGGCACTGTGGACACTAATGACACTGTGGACACTGATGGCACGGTGGACACTGATGGCACGGTGGACACTGATGGCACTGTGGACACTGATGGCACTTTAGGCACTGACGCACGCCATCACAGCATGCTGTTGGAACTTTTGTATTCCCCGATGTCTATTTATCAGTGATTTCCTGTAAGTAGGATTTATCTTTGCGCAATAAAGATACATTTTAAGCAGTTCACACTATGGGAATCTTTTTATCTTTTTGAGTGTCTTGGGATCCATAAAATCATTGTGGTTTGAACGCACGGATAACCCTCTATTGAGTCCAATCTGGATCGGGATCACAGCCCCCACCAGAGAACAGCTCATTTGACCCACTGACAGAAAAGCAGTGTGTCTAATTCATCTGGTGAGTGAGAGCACAAAAGGGGGTCACCAGTCACGTTGTCACCAATTTTTTTGCACAAGACCACCATTTATGAGCAATGAAGAGCACTTTGGAACACTATGTCAATTTGAAATAAGTGGACTGTTTATAATTATATCACTTCGCAATAAGTGGACTGTTTATTGATTTATCACTTTGCAATAAGTTGATTGTTTACTAGTTTGTGGGTTGGCGCTGGTATATTAATTTCAATTCTTGGCAGCAGGTATCACCTGAGAACAGCGGCCCCCAGGTTCTGCTTACACTGTCATGGTTGTTTAGCAGTATTTGCATAATTGTTTTTCCACTATTTTTTCATAATTATTTGGCAATTTGAGTTTAAGTTCATTTTATATTGCTTATTTAACACAATATGGTGAGAAGGTAGGCACTGATATATATATATATATATACACTGATGGGCACTGTTTGGGAACTGTATTGGCACTTGAACCGGTTACAGAATACTCACATATCGTCTCTGTGTGAGAAAGGAGAGCTGTCAATGAGAGATGATCTTATATGTTTACATTTGAGATCATCTCTCATTGGACACGCCGATCATGTGGTAAATGGCCGCTGTGATTGGCCATTTACCATGATTTGTGATTGGCTTTGTCCAAGGGACAGGGCTATCACAGATTTTCCCCGATGCACGCCCCGGAGGCATGCGGGGAGAGTGTTTTCGGGAGGATGTACATGGACGCCCACCCGGCAATTAAGGCCCGTGCTGTAACCGTATTTTGGGTATAGCACGGGCGCGAGGTGGTTAAAATGTTCGCGGGTCAGGTGCACGTGAATTCATCACATGCACTGATGGGCTGGACATTTAGCAGGTGGCGGGCTGGGCGTACTGACCCCTGCCTTAAGATTTCCCAATCACTGGAACTAAGGAGCCAAACTCAACCCCTGGAAAAACAACCCCACACCACAATCCCCCCTCCACCAATTGATTTGGACCAGTGCACAAAGCAAGGTCCATAAAGACATGGATGAGCGAGTATGGGGTGGAGGAACTTGACTGGTCCTGACCTCAATCCGATAGAACACCTTTGGGGTGAATTAGAGCGGAGACTACAAGCCAGGCCTTCTCGTCCAACATCAGTGCCTGACCTCACAAATGTGTTTCTGGAAGAATGGTCAAACATTCCCATAGACACTCCTAAACCTTGTGGACAGCCTTCCCAGAAGAGTTGAAGCTGTTATAGCTGCAAAGGGGGGACCAAATTCAATATTGAATCCTACGGACTAAAACTGGGATGCCATTAAAGTTTAGGTGCGTGTAAAGGCAGGCGTTCCAATACTTTTAACAATATAGTGAACATATGGATGTCATTATGTAAGTGTAGCACTCCCCCTAAAGAACCACTGGTGAACTTAGTTCTATTCCCCCGGGCAGGCATCCCAATACTTTTGAAAATATAGGTGGATATTGTAAAGACTCCAGTTCCTCTGGAACACCCAACCCCCACCCACCCGGATGCTACGGATTAATGTTAATTGGCTTAGAGGAAGATATTTAAGTCCAAAACCTCATGCAAAGGTTATTTTTAGCTGAGCAGCAATTACAGCAGATTGGGTAGTGCAAAACATAAATACTTTACGCAACTGGGCACGATTAATTTTTATACCGTCCAACGATCTATAGCACCCACAGGGAGCCAGAGTGATATACCGTGAAACGTGAAGCGCCAAGGCGGCGCGCCCCCTCCACCAATACTGCCGGACATCCTGGATTTGGACTTACACTTGGCAAATATTTTGACCCCCGTTTGACATTTCCCTTTCCACATGATAAACTCGCTTCCAAGGCTTATACTATATATTCTGCATGAAAATAAATTGTACCTTAATGACTTGGCTCCCGTTCAGGACATAATAATAGCTATCATTAACTATGGGAACACTCTGTGTGTCTCTACTGTACTGCGCAATGCTCAGGGTAGCTTGTCTGCTCGTTTGCAAAAATAAAAAGAATAAAAAGTGGAACAATTACGGGCCAGTGACTTTTTATTAAGTTTGTAAAATACGATTCTACAGGTGGAGAGGGAAATGTACTGTACATCATTTGGTCCATTGCTGATTCCCGTAATCAAAAATTAGGGTGTCTCACATCTAGCAGAAACCAATCACATTCCTGAGCATTCCTACATGCTAGATTAAAATAGACCTTTCAGCAATTTTAGAAGTCTGCAAAAATACATCAGTGGCGGCTGGGGAAATTTTAGGATAGGGGGCGCCAGACCCCACCCTTCCTTTTTTACCCCTCCCACTTCTCATAAGCCCCACCCCTTATAGATTCCACCCATTGTGTCAGGAGTATACAGCCCAGCATCACCAGATAGGGTATACAGCATCACAGATAGGGGTATATACAGCATCACAGATAGGGGGATACAGCGCCATAGATAGGGGTATACAGCACCATAGATAGGGATATACAGTACCACAGATAGATATATACAGCACCATAGCTAGGAGTATACAGCACCACAGATAGGGATATACAGCACCATAGATAGGGGTATACAGCAGCATAGATAGGGGTATACAGCACCACAGATAGGTATATACAGCACCATAGATAGGGGTATACAGTACCACAGATAGATAAATACAGCACCATAGATAGGGGTATACAGCACCATCGATAGGGATATACAGCACCATAGATAGGTATATACAGCACCATAGATAGGGGTATACAGCACCATAGATAGGGGTATACAGCACCATAGAAAGGGATATACAGCACCCCATAGATAGGGGTATACAGCACCACAGGTAATATATACAGCACCATAGATAGGGGTATACAGCACCACAGATAATATATACAGCACCATAGATAGGGGTATACAGCACCACATATAGGTATATACAGCACCACAGATAGGGGTATACAGCACCATAGATAGGGGTATTTACAGGACCATAGATAGGGGTATTTACAGGACCATAGATAGGGGTATACAGCACCATAGATAGGGGTATACAGCACCATAGATAGGGATATACAGCACCATAGATAGGGATATACAGCACCATAGATGGGGATATACATCACCACAGATAGGTATGTACAGCACCATAGATAGGGGTATATACAGCACCATACATAGGGGTATATACAGTACCACAGACTGGGATATACAGCACCACAGATAGGGGTATACAGCCCCCCCCCGCCGCAGGGCTCGCAGCACTGACAAAAGATTTCCCCCCAGGGTAGTCGGGACATCAAAGTCCTGCACTTACCCCATCTAGGAGCAGGCAGTGGGCAGCAGGCAGAGCGGTGTCCGGCAGCGTGGAGCAGGGAGTGGGTAGCAGGCAGAGTGGTGTCCAGTTTCCCGTGAGCGGGGCGCAGAGAGTGGCTTGGCTCCTCTGACAAGAAAGATGTCCAATAGGATCGCCTGTCTTCTCCGCCAATCGGGAAACCAGTAACATACCAGAGCTTCCTGATTGGCGGAGAGCGGTTTAGTGCTTTGCGCCACAAGCCACACTTCATCGATGCCTATTAGAGCCTACGGCTCTAATGAGATGCTTCAAAGTAACCCCCCGCAGTGGTAATTCATGCAGCCGGAGCCTCAAAGGGGCCGGCCGCATGAATAGGGAGTGGTCACGGGCGGCCATGGATAGATTCATGCTATGCATGAATCTATCCATGGCATATAGGGGGTGGCGAGGAGAGAGGGAGCAGCGCCCATACACCCTTAATGGATGGGCCGCCACTGACTGGTTTTATTTCAATATACAGTATATCAGAATATTCAGCAACAGTTCAACACTGGCTCCACTCTTGGACTGAAATGACTTACTCTGATTTCTCTGCACGCTGTGAGCTTCTCATGCAGCTGCAGCAAGTTGGATAGAGCTTACCTCATTTATTGGTTGGAGGACATCCAACGTCACTGTCCCGGCCCACCTCTTTTATTCAGTGGATATCAGTTCTTTAAATCATGGAGACTCAGGAATTCCGGTGGGAGTCACCTGGGGTGGCCTGCAAGAAAAGGCAGTCTGCCTAGGAACCCCCACTCCTCCAGACTGACATCCACCCATCAAAGCATTTTTATATTTTGCATAACTTCTCCCAACAGCCAAATCTGGGGAAGAAAGACCTAGATAATACTGGACATTTTCCCTCTAGGATAGGGTTCTCCAAACTTTCTAAACAAAGGGGCAGCTGACTGTCCTTCAGACTTTAGGGGGGTCAGACTGTGGCTATTGGGAGTAGAAAAGTCCTGACTTCAGTGGGAAAAACAATGTCCCATCATTTGTTTCAGTGTGAGTAATTGTGCACCATCGGTGGTGTCATTGGGAGGAATTGTGTCTCATTGTTGGTGTCATTGGGTGGAATTGTGTCTCATTGTTGGTATCATTGGGAAGAATTGTGTCCCACCGTTGGTGTCATTGGGAGGAATTGTATCTCATTGTTGGTGTCATTGGGAAGAATTGTGTCCCATCGTTGGTGACATTGGGAGGAATTGTGCCCCATTGTTGGTATCAATGGATGAAATAGTGCCCGCAAGGGCTGAATAAGAGTAAGCAATATCAGCTTCCGTTAGGGATGAGGGCTCCTGAAAGGAGTACTCTAACAGGCTTTGATGTTTTAAGGAAGCTATCTACAGCCCCCTGCTAGCCCCTGCCACCAGGTATGATCTGTTTGCATTGCATAGTGACCTCGTGGTGATGTCAATGGGTCTAAAATATCCAGAGAAGGAAAAATACAGTATAGGGAAAACAGGTGTATAGGTGCTACAACCTTCCCACATAAAAGCTTCACCCGGTGCTCAGACTTCGAGGCTGCCAGCACCGCCAACGTACCAGTATAAGGAAAGGGATGGTCGGCACTCAGGATGACATCCAAAAAATGGTATTCCTTTATTGAAAAGACGTGTATAATGCTGTAAAAATATCCTATGTGTTTCGGACGTTAGTCCTTAGTCGTGGCCATGTATAAACAGATTCAACTTCAGCTTTAATCTCCAGATAAGTATAGCAGGGTCAGGACAGGTAACAGACTTGGATAGCCAGGAACAAAGACAAGGGTTAGGGCAGGTAGCATATTCAGATAGTCAGGAAAAAAGACAAGGCTCAGGGCAGGTAGGAAACTTAGATAGTCAGGAACAAAGATAAGGGTCAGGGCAGGTAGTATATTTAGACAGCCAGGAACAAAGCCAAGGGTCTGGACAGGTAGCAGACTAGGATAGCCAGGAACAAAGCCATTGGTTAAGGCAGGTAGCAAACTCAGGCAGTCAGGGACAAAGCCAAGGGTCAGGGCAGTTAGCAGACTCAGATAATCAGGAAGAAAAACAAGGTCCAGGGAAGGTAACAGACTCACATAGCTAGATATAAAGCAAGGAGTCAAGGCAGGTAGCAGACTCAGATAGTTAGGAATGAAGCCAAGTATTGGGGCAGGTAGGGGACTTGGACAGCCAAGAACGGAGCCAAAGGTCAGGGCAGGTAGCAGACTTAGATTGCCATGAACAAACCCATTAGACAGGGCAGGTAGCAGACTTGGATAGCCAGAAATAAAGCTAAGGCTCAGGGCAGGTAGGAAACCCAGATAGTCAAGAACAAAGATAATGGTCAGGGCAGGTAGCATATTCAGAGTGCCAGGAACAAAGCCAAGGGTCTGAACATAGGGATTAGCATAGCCAGGAACAAAGCCATTGGTTAAGACAGGTAGCAGACTTAGACAGTCAGGAACAAAGCCAAGGGTCTGGACAGGAAGCAGACTTAGATAGCAAGGAACAAAGCCAAGGGTCAGGGCAGGTAGCAGACTCAGACAGTCAGGAACAAAGCCAAAGGTCAGGGCAGGTAGCAGACTCAGACAGTCAGGAACAAAGCCAAGGGTCAGGGCAGGTAGCATACTAACACTCAGTAACAATGACAAGGGTCAGAGCAGGGTACATTATAAACAGATTCAACTTCAGCTTTAATCTCCATAACTTATGTTACCTAGGATTATGTCATTGCTCTACTAAAAGCACTTCCTCAGTCTCCTCTCCGCCACTGATCAGATTTCAATATTGCAAATTTGTAGCAAGTTATAAGGTGGGAGGCTGCAGCAGGGGGCTGATCTGTGTCAGACATTTGTGGACACAGTCACAACTTGTACAGGTACTAGTATTGTGCCATTTTCAACACAGATTGTCCTTTTGTCTGTGCATTTTATGTGTAATGTAGCACACAATCAATTTCAACAGTTTAAATGGTATATGAGCAGTCAGGTACAGCAATGACAGTGGGTTTTTTTCTTCCTCCGCAGACTGCTACATGAAGATATCAATAAGCCCCAGGGAACGCCCGGCGGAGGTAATACAAATCCCATCCGCCATAAATCAGCCATCTATCTCTTGCCTGTGTTAGCATATTCTGATGCAGCAAGACCTTTCAGGCCTATAAAATTTTACTAGGAAGGAAAATGACTTTAGTTCATTAAATCCTATCTAAAGATCCTGCCAACTGGAAATTAGCAAAACGTACTTTGCATACGGGGCCGGGAGATATATGAGGCTTTGTTTCCATACAAATGAATTGTACGTGGGCTAAGAGAAAGGAGGGAAGAAGGTGAAGAAAGGGAGTGAAGGCTGCGTGTCTCAGAGATATATGGGGGGAGGCGGAGCAGCGCAATTTCTTTGTGCTGATGGACAAGAGGGGCAACGCGTTAATGATGGTCGATTTGATATACGAGGGTGCGGTATATTCTTGCTGCTGTCAGAATTAAAGCATAAGCAAAACATATGCAGTACATGCACAGTTCCCGTTCTTTATCCCTTTAAGGCTAAATTTGTATGGCCACATAGAAGTCGCCGCCGGTGAGACTCGAGTAGACTGGTACTAAGCTCTGCATGCACACTCTCCACCAGCAGCAATCAGATATATACAATTTAACGTTCAGCATTGCCACTTATTTCAGTGGTTACAGGCAAGTAGATCCTCCAACCGATCCTGGACAGCGGATATCCAGGAATTCTGGCCGCACACAAACTGGTTGCAGCTAATTCTACCTTCATATTTAAAATTGTGTCCCCCTGAACCTTATTCAGTGAGTTCATACTAATACAGAACCAGCTATCCTCCAACTGGCGTGCTTCATTGCGTTTGCTATGCCAGGCGCAGTCTACGCCTTTCCCGTCTGGGTCTAGGTTGCCGCTGTTACAGTAAAATATTGCTTCCCTTCTATTTTCTTTAATAAGCTTTGTGTGTTCTTCTCTATATTTTCTATATTTCGTTACTCTTGGGTTTTCCATCTGAACTATTTTTACTGATAAGCCTTCTTTCTGCGGCATCAATGTGTTGGTATGTAGGATAAGATGCAGAGGAGGTCGCCTGGGACTCTTCTGCATTCATGTATGCTTTGTGATGGGTTTTTTTTTTACTCGCAAATTTTTCTTTAAAGTATAAAGCATAGGTGCAGCTTTCCACCTCGGGATTCAACGAAGAATTTGCAATTCTCTGCCAGAATTTTTTATTTTAAGAAATTGCCAATTCGTAATGATCTGTAACTCGCCGGCGGCATTAATATCTTATTTGGAAAGTTTTGCTGTAATTAGAAAATGAGTTCACACATTCTACACGCTAGACTGATTTGTTATAGTCCGTCACACTTGAGAATTTTGCTAACATGCAATAGTAATGTATTGCTGCGGTGTGTTATTCGTTGACGAAAGCGGAAAGTTAGACGTTAAAGTTTATGTAAACCTTAACAATAAACTTCCCTTATTTGCTGCCTTTTTGCCTGTTAAATATAACATTGAAAGGATTTTGGTATGTCTGTTTGATAAGTGTAAAAATTACCAGTTGACCCTGCCAGAAATCCACTGAGCTCAAGGCTTTCTCTAGTGTTATTGCAAGTAGTGTTATAACCCCTGACCAGTGTGCCGTTGTGAACTTTGTCCTGGCTATCCGAATGTTAGGAAAAATGGTCATCCAGCCTTCCGTGCGCAATGGCGCCAAAACACTCTATTTAACCGGACAGCACCCTGAAGCGGATGCTGTCCGTTCTACAGCGTTTACAGTGTGTTCATGTGGCTTGTTTACTAAGGACTTCCTGTATCTGTGACCCGGCTTGCCTGACCCTGTTGAACTCTGCCTGCACCGACCCTCTGCCTGTCTACGACCACACTTCTGCATGACCCTCTTGTACCTCAGCCGCCTGCCTGTTATCGACCCTGCCTGTACCCGACTACACGCTTGCCTGCTCCTTTTGTACCGCACTTGCCCGCTTGTTACCAACCCGGCCTGCATCACCAATCTTCTACCTGCACAAGCTCTTGGAGGATCCTCACAACACCATCTGCATCCATACCAGCCCTCGTGCCCCCCTGTGCTCCGGAATCTCCTGTCTATTCTATCAGGGGTTCCTGAACCAGGGCTGTAAGAGAGGTTGCCCACTGCACAATCAGACCCAACCATCAGGTATGTGACACCGAATCTGCTCCCTGCCCTGACCCATGGCTTTGTCCCTGGCTATCCAAGTCTGCTACTTGTCCTGACTGTTGGCTTGATTAATGGCTATGCAAGTCTGACACCTGCCCTGACCTTTGACTTTGTTCCTGGCTATCCAAATCTGCTACCTGCCCTAATCCTTAGCTTTGTTTTTGGCTATCCTAGTCTGCTACCTGTCCTGACCCATGGCCTGCCCATCTGAATCTGCTACCTTCCCTGAACCCTTGGCTTGTTACTTGCTATCCAAGTCTGCTACCTGCCCTGACCCTTGGCTTAGTTAGTGGCTGAGTCTGCTACCTGTCCTGACCAATGGCTCCATTCCTCGCTATATGAGTCTGCTACTTGTCCTAGCCCTTGGCTTTGTTCCTGGCTATCCGAGTTTGCTACTTGCCCTGACCCTTAGCTTTGTTCCTGGCTATCCAAATCTGCTACCTCCCCTGACTCTCGGCTTTGTTCCTGGCTATCGGAGTCTGCTACCTGCCCTAAGCCATGGCTTTGTTCCTAGCTTTTTGAGTCTGCTACCTGCCCTGACCCTTGGCTTTGTTATTGGCTATCAGAGATGGCTACCTGCCAGTCAGAAAAATACACTTTAATGAATTTAAAAAGACTAAACAGTAAAATTAGCCCCCTTTTTTTTTTTATAATGTGAAAGATGATGTTACGCCACAAGAATTGTAAGCGAATCCTGATCTTTATTCTAAGCAAAAAAATTGTGATTCTCATTTTCCGCAGAATTGTGCAGCTCTATGTGCACTGATGGGCACTGATTGGCATCACCGATGGGCACTGGTGGGCATTAATTTGATTCACTAATGGGCACTGGTGGGCATGACTGGTGGGCACTGGTTGGCATCAGTGATGGGCACTCGTGGGCATCGCTGATGGGACTGCACTGATAATCAGTGATTATCAGTGCAGATCCCCCCTGCCAGGAAAGCCGCTTATCGGCTCTCCCCTACTCACACTCTGTTAGCGGGAGTAGAGGAATGCCGATAACCGGAACTTCCTATTTACACTGTGATCAGCTGTGATTAGACAGAGCTGATCACGTGGCAAAGAGCCTACATCATAGGCTCTTTACCATGATCTGAGATGCTGTGTGTCCAAGAGGTACACTGCAACACCGATCAACTATGCGGCGTGCCCCCGGGGCTGCACACGTGCAGCTTGGCCTGAAGGACGTCACATGACATCCAGTCAGAACGATTTAACCACCGTCCGGCTGTCATTTTGCTATAGGACGGGCAGGAAGTGGGAGCAAATGTAAAGCACACGTGAAAAGTGGACTATTCCTTTAAGAGCAAAAAACGCTCAATCATAAAAAATAAAAAAAAATGGATTTTCAAGAAAGAAATGTATCAGAAAGGAACACATATAGAAGAGGGTATAAAGGTAACCAGCAAAATATAAGGCTGAGTGATTGCACCAAATTGAAAATAAATGAGTTTTTAAGCAGATTCGGGGAAATCGCTGCCAGCGTTTTACAGCTTTACAGGAGGCTTTTGACCTAGATGCAAAACACAAGCCTAATTTCCTTCAGTGGGGAACAAGAGATAAAATAGATCTTTATAAGATCCCACAAGAGGTTTAAAGACTTACATAATGTGCCAAGCAGACGTTCGGGATGGCGTTGCAAAAGAATGTCAAATAGAATAGTAGAAGTGCAATTTCATGAGCCAAACCAAATCGGTGGACGGCTTACGTTATCCAGCAAGCGTCACCGCTGTGTGGAAGTCAGGAGGTTCACTCGATTAACTTTTACTTCTGTGTGCAAACTGCCATCTTTATAATAGGAAGCGGCTGAATTTTAATATTTGCCGCTGGCGGGAGTGACAGGTTCAGTGCTGGAACCTCCTGTTAGACATGTGCATGACGGAAAAATGTGTTTTGTTTCATTTGTTATTTGTTCGTGTAGTTATTTGGTTTTGTCAAACTCGGTGGATTTGTTCAATTCGTATTCGGATTTCATATTTGGAATTCATATTCGGAAAATTCGCTCTATGTATTTTTCAAACCTTCTTTGAATTTATCATTTTTTCTCGGTTCAAAACCTTCAAATCATTGAATTTCGAATCGGTCGAAACAAAAATGTTTGATTTTTCTCCAATTCCAATGTGGCAGCAGAGTAACCAAACATCTGATTGTTATTTATACACATTGATCTTGTTTGTATTAAAAATAAGTTTATTCAAAATATGCAAAGTGTTCTAATTAATAATGTAGCACCCTGGTCTTAGACAGGGTTGCTAACAAATTTAGTTTGCTAGGTGGTAACTAGCCTGGCTGATTATTAGGGGGATCCACTGACTTTTACCTAAATCTGAATTTGATGCACCTCTCTCTTTTGTCATCAGGTGGCATTGTTGCCAGTGGCATTGGAATGACAAGGGCGTTGTGAATTCAGACTAGGAGTGGATAGCTTGTCTTAGCCAATTGGCAGGAGTTTTCTTCGGCCCCTTGGCTTGCTGGGAGAGCTTATGTATTCAGGAGAAGTCAGGTGATCGGGGTTCTGTGCCATCTTGACGGCTGTCTGGGTAGACCTGTGTTAAAAGGCTCCGGGTTGCTAAGCCAGAAGCCTGAGGCCTATCCCGGGAGCACCTGGCTGCTAGGCTGTCTTCTGAGGCCTATCCAGATTTGAGATAAGCAGCTCAGAGTTGGGACTTTTGGCTGGAAGTCCAACCAAGTTGCAGAGGTTCCACCGGACAGGGAGCTGAGCCATTACCAGAGGTGAGGGAGGAACAGTTACCACATGGAATGACCACTCCTGTTACCAGAGGCAAGTGAGGAACAAGATCAGAGTTAAAGGGGACACAGTCGCCACTAAGGGACAACTACTCCTGTTATCAGAGGCCAGAGTATGGAAGTCTGAAGAAGTACCAGAGCAGCTTTATTCACTAGCCGGTGACGGTGAACAAGTGGGAAAGCATCAGCAGAGTGCCAAGCCAGGGACCCAGCATGTTAGCAGGGGTGGCGCTTGAGGAATTATACAGCGGGTTAGCTGTGGAAGAGCTCAGGGGATCCAGTGACGACTGAGATCTTGAAGTCTCGTGAGAGACCGGGAGCTCAGTGAGTAAAGATCTACAGTAGGATACTGTGAGATGTGAGAGAAGATCTAGAACGGGTTACTGTGAGTTACGTGTACAGATCTATATTGACTGTTGGAAGTTCAGTTGCCATAGGAGACAGCAGTTCTACAAATACAGATACTGCAACCAGATTAAAGGCCCACTACCTGTATAGCTGTCTACATATTATTTTTGTTTCAAAGTCTGCCAATTACTATTACATCTGCTTAAGGGTGTCCTGGCCTTAACCCTCTCTCCACCATTTCTGTTTAAGAGACAATAAATCTCTTTTCTTGCATTCAAAAAGTGACTGGTGCCCATGTTTCCAACTTGCATTACACCCATAATGCCTAGTAACCCATACTGTGAAGAAGGATGTCAGCTCCCCCTGACTCTAGAGGTCACCATTAGGCCTCTAGGGGTCGGGGACACAGCTACACTAATAGTATTTTACTTTCAACATTTTACTATGTATAATACTGTGCAGAAGTTTTAGCCAGCAGAGAAAAAAGAATGTCAAGTACAAATGCTTTTAAATATTTATATTTTACTAGTTTCTTTTTATCAATTTCACACTTGCAAAGTGAACAAAAGAAAAATCTTCATCAAATGATTACAATGACTCTTTAACAACTTCAGATCCGCGCTATAGCCGAAAGACGGGCACAGCACGGATCTCAATTGCCGGATGGACGTCTATGTTCGCCCCTTTGCACGCTCCCGGCGCACACTCACAGGCGGCGGTGCGTGCGGCCACCGCACACTGCGTGGGCATGCCCGCAGGTCGGGCGGACTCGATGTCGGCTCCTGAACCGCGATCGCCTGCGGAGCTGCAGAACGGGGAACCAATGTAATCACGGTGGTTATCCGTTCTGTGAGAGGGGGACATACCAGATCTACTGATCCCTGTCACTGGGATCAGTTAGATCTGTTATGTCCCTGCCAGTCCATCCCCCCCACAGTTAGAACACAGCCAGGGAACACTGTTAACCCCTTCACTGCCCCCTGCAGGTTAACCTCTTCACTGCCAATGACATTTACACAGTAATCAGTGGACATTTAAATTTCTGATCGCTGTATAAATGTCATTGGTTCCAAAAAAGTGTCAAATATGTTCGACATGTCCGCCCCAATATCGCAGTCCCGATAAAAATCGCAGATCGCCGCAATTACCAGTAAAAAAAAAAAAAAATAATAATAAAAACGCCATAAATCAATTCCCATAGTTTGTAGACGCGATAACTTTTGCGCAAACCAATCAATAAACGCCAATTGTGATTTTTTTTTTACCAAAAATATGTAGAAGAATATAAATATAAAAATATTTTTTTTTATATTTTATTTTTGGATATTTATTAGAGCAAAAAGTAAAAAATATTGTTCTGTTTTCAAAATCGTCGCTCTTTGTTTGTTTATAGCGCAAAAAATAAAAACCGCAGAGGTGATCAAATACCACCAAAAGAAAGCTCTATTTGTGGGAAAAAAAGGACATCAAATTTGTTTGGGTACAATGTCGCACGACTGCGCAATTGTCATTCAAAATGCGACAACGCTGAAAGCCGAAAATTGGTCTGGGCAGGAGGGGGGTTTAAGTGCCCAGTAAGCAAGTGGTTAAATCATCTTTGGCTTAACAAAAACAGCATTATTTCGAAATGGTACTCTAATAACACACACAGCCTTTGATTTCAACAATATCTTTACAGTTCAAATTCAAATGGAATTCGATGTAAAACGTGAGTCAAATTTAAATTCGATATTCGGAAATTTGGACGAATTTGTTTTGTTATTCAGAGAATGTGGTAAAAGTTGTTTGTACTGTAATTCAGGGATTTGGATATATCCGAATCTCCGATTAACAAAAAGTTTGTCTGAATATTTATTCGGAATGAAACGAACCGCACATGTCTACCTCGTGTTGTCCAGCGCTCAGCCCTGCAGCTTGTACTGATCAGCCATCCAACTACAGAGTTAGACAAGTGTGAGTCCTTTCATTACAAATAAAAATGTGGATGAAATTTGCATGATTCAGATGTATCCAAATCTCCGAAACAAAATAGTAACGAATTTCAACTATTTTGAAATAAATGATACCAAAAACAAGAAGTTAATCAGCTTCATTTGGATGACACGATGCAATATTTTGTTTTGTTAGCATTTGAAGCATCTGAAATAACGTGACAACATGACAAATGATCTGAATTGATTCGGATCAATTTGTTTTTATTCTAGTGAGCGTAGTATGAATATTCTAAGATTCTTTTTGTATTGGGATTCGAACTTGATAAACTATTCGCTTAACCACTTCTCTAAGGGTGGACGTACTATGACGTCCTGCCTTTGAGAAGTGATATCTGAATGGTGTCTGCAGCTGCAGGCACCATTCAGATACCGTTTTTTTCTTCAGACGATTCTGCGTCTGATAACAGTGGTCTTAGCGGAGGATTCGCCGAAAGATCACTTTTATCAGTGGCAGAAGAGGTGCCCCCCCCCCCTCCCGTCGCTTTCCAGTCTTCTCCGCCGCTTACCGGACCCGCCGGCAGCGGCGGAGATGTTCCGATCCTCTCCCCCCAGTGTCCGGGATCCGACTGATCGGCTGAAGCCGCTCACTTGGCTCCATAACATGGCAAGGCGGAAATGACGTCAGAAGTCACGTGCGCCCAACGGTCTTAAAGGGCCTGTTATTTTTTTGGCCTGTCATTTTTTTCAAATTTTTTTTGCATTTTAGTGTAAATATGAGATGTGAGGTCTTTTTGGCCCCAGATCTCATACTTAAAGTGGTAGTAAACCCTCCTATCATTTTCAGACAAGGAAGCTGCCATCTTGGCCTCTGTTTAATCTACAACTGCCATGATGCTGCACATGTGATCAGCTATGACATTGACAGTTTGGTTTAGAGCACAACCAATGGGAGTGTTACATTTCTGGCACGTGCTGGAAATGTGACTGGTTTTTAACCTGTTAAATGCATGGGTTTACTACCGCTTTAAGAGGACCTGTCATGATTTTTTCTATTACAAGGAATGTTTACATTACTTGTAATAGGAATAAAAGCGATCAAATATTTTTTTAAAAGAACAGTATAAA
Organism: Glandirana rugosa; assembly: GCA_018402905.1. NCBI lineage: Eukaryota > Metazoa > Chordata > Amphibia > Anura > Ranidae > Glandirana > Glandirana rugosa. Next base: position 555,919 of record BLSH010206717.1, read on the forward strand.
AATAAAAAGTAAAAAGGGAAATAAATAATTAAAAAAAAAAAATTTAAAGCGCTCTGCCCCGCCGAGCTAACGCGCAGAAGCGAACACATACGTAAGTCCCGCCCACATATGAAAACGGTGTTCAAACCACACATGTGAGGTATCGCCGCGATTGTTAGAGCGAGAGCAATAATTCAAGTTTTAGATCTCCTCTGTAACACAAAACTGCTAACCTGTAGAATTTTTTAAACGTCGACAATAGACATTTTTAGGTTGCAAAGTTTGTTGCCATTCCGCGAGCGGATGCAATTTTGAAGCATGACATGTTGGGTATCATTTTACTTGGCGTAACATAATCTTTCAAAATATGGAAAAAAAATTACCTAACTTTACTGTTTTCTTATTTTTTAACTAAAAAAACGGAATGTATTCAAAAAAATGCACGCTTGGAAGACCGCTGCGCAAATACGGTGTGACATAAAGTTTTGCAATGACTGCCATGTTATTCTCTAGGGTGTTAGAAAAAAAATATATATATAATGTTTGGGGGTTCTAAGTAATTTTATAGCAAACATACCTGTTCTTAAGTCGTAACACAGAACCCAAAAAACAGGCCCGGTATGGAAGTGGTTGTAAAGGTTGACTTTTTTTTTTATCTTTGTGCATTCTATTCATGAAGGTAAAAAAAACCCTTCATTATGTAGCTCCCGCTGCAGCCCCCCCCCCCCAAATACTTACTTGAGCCCAATCCCGATCCAGCGATGCGCATGAGAGCAGATGCTCTCCCAGGTCTCTGCCTCCTTATTGGTTGAAACAGAGCAGTGGGAGCCATTGGCTCCTCCTGCTGTCAATCACAGCCAGTGAGCCAATGAGGAGAGAGCAGGGGGTGGGGCTAAGCCCTGTTCTGTGTGTCTTATGGTCACATAGAGCTGGGCTCGGGAGTGACCATGCACGAGTGTCACCATAGCAAACGGCTTGCTATAGGAGCACTCGGAGAAGAGGAAGAGCCAGGAGTCCCGGCGGGGTCAAAACAACGCAGTGCCTAATTGCAAAAAGTGCTCTGGTCATAAAGGGGGAAATCCTTCCAGGGCTAAAGAGGTTAAACTTGTAAACGAATAGTGACAAAAAAGCCTGGTTGACATCACTTTAACCACTTCAGCCCCGGAAGGATTTACCCACTTCCCAACCAGGCCATTTTTTGTGATAAGGCACTGCGTCGCTTTAACTGACAATTGCACGGTGGTGCGACGTTGTACCCAAACAAAATTGACTTCCTTTTTTTTCCCCACAAATAGAGCTATCTTTTGCTGGTATTTGAACACCTCTGTGATTTTTATTTATTGCCCTATAAATGAAAAAATAGAGTGACAATTTTGGGGAAAAAAAAACATTTTTTTTTACTTTCTGCTATAATACATATCCAAAAATAAATAAAAAAATGTCTTCATCAGTTTAGGCTGATATATATAATTCTACATATTTTTGGTAAAATAAATTGTAATAGGCGTATATTGATTGGTCTGCGCAAAAGTTATTGTGTCTACAAACTATTGGATAGATTTAGGGACTTTGATTTTTTTTTTTACTGGTAATGGCAGTGATCTGCAATTTTTAGCGGGACTGCGACATTGCGGTGGACAAATCTAACTCCAAATGACACTTTTTGGAGACCAGTGACATTATTACATTGATCAGTGCTATAAAAATGCAGTGATCATGGTAAAAATGACACTGGTAGGGAAGGGGTGAACTCTAGGGGGCGATCAAGGGGTTAACTGTGTGTAGATCCCATTCTGCCTTTGTAGAAAGCGATTGCGGGTCGCCAGCTGACACGCTCCTGCAGCACGCGCGCTCACAAATCACGCATGACGGCAATTTGCGCACCCGTGCCAACCTGCCACAGTAAAACTGTGGCGGCTGGTCGGGAAGTGGTTGATATGGATGTGCGTGGCCCAATAAACAAAGCCAGTTGGAAATAAGAAAATGAATACGTATTAATTCAGATTAATTCATTTTATTTGGAGGAGAGCGACGCGGTAGTCTTTGGCACTTGGATAATCAGCCAATTCTTTTTGCATTAACATTTTTCATTATTATATTAAATGCACTACATATGAAATAGAAAGATATTGCAATACATACAGTAAGGTACTAAAATCATAAGGTAACAAAGGAATCCAGAATTAATTTAGTTCCATTTGTTATTTTCGGATGCATGCGACTCTAGTCGATATTGGGCAGCCAGCTCATTCCATTTCTCTTTGTGGGCTGGACTAGCAGGGATGACTCGGGGTGCATAAGTTTGAATTTACACAACTTACATTAGTTTACACGATTGTTCATTAACTGGTATGGGTAGGAGAAGATTTACATCTGGCACCACATCCTATATATTTAAACACACAAGTATACAGAAAAGGGAAGGTACTAATTACCACAAAAGTCAAAAATGTATTTTATTTAATTAAAATCAGGTTAAAATCAAAGATTATAATCAAGTTTCATTCCACAATAACAGACTGAATATTACATATTCTGTGCTACAGCAGATACAATAATCTCGACATGTTTCGCCAATTATTATAACTTCTTCAGGAATTTATGTAGCAAACTAGACTGTATACTGAACTGTGTACAAAGAGAATAGATAATACGATTTCATACATTTTATTACTGTATATTACACAGTTTAATTTTTCATTACTTTACAATTTTGCATTACACATATATAGTATGTCATTTACTAGTCAACATGCCATGGATACCTACCCACTTTAATGGAATATAGTGGGTATTGTCTGTGTCTATATCGAAATTTGGAACCAGCATTTTGATGGCCAGTAAATGACATATATGTAATGCAAAATTGTAAATTCATTAAAAATTAAACTGTGTAATACTGTATATTAAAATGTATGAAATCTTATTATCCATTCTCTTTGTACACTGCAGTTCAGTTTGCTACATAAACTCCTGAAGAAACCGTAAATAATTGGCCAAACATGTCGAGATTATTGTATCTGCTGTAGCACAGAATACGTAATGTTCAGTCTGTTATTGTGGAATGAATCTTGATTATGACCTTTGATTTTACCTGGTTTTAATGAATTAATAAAATAAATAATTAACCTTTTTTAAAAAATGGTGTGGTAATTATCACCTTTAAAGTCCCTTTACTGTATACTAGTGCATTTATAATGAATTTACATATTAAAACAAATTCTGAAAGAATAACAGAACTTCCGAAAATACAAATGGCTTCGGAATAATGAATATTGAATGTGAATTCTAACATAACGATTGTGACCAGCGGTGGCAGCTGGTGTTTTTTGTTTGGGGGGGGCAGAAAAAACCACGTCCCCTCCCCAGCAGCACCTCAACCCTAACACCAACCTCGGCCCCCAGTCTATACACCCCGAGCCTACCCTATTTTGAAGCCTATTAGAGCCTCTGGCTCTAATCAGGCGCTTCAAAAAACACCCCCCCCCCATTGGAATTCATGCATCCGGCATCCTGCAAGGGGCCGGACGCATGGATAGGGCAGGCAGCGCGCATGGATGGGGGGGCCCCTGAATGTGACAATACAAAATGATTTCAAATTAAATAAATGTTTTTTTTTTCCACCGTGCATATCTCTACTACACAGTGATCTATAAAAGGACCACGAGATACAATGTAACTGCAGAGCTTCTACATGGATCCAGGGGTGTAGCTACAAATCATATGGCCCCACAGTAATACTTTGATGGGGCCCACAGGCTAGCTCTCTCTGTAGCAGCTGGTAGTGTCATTGATCATAGCATAAAGTATTCTCAAAATCAAGGACAGGCAGCAGGAGAGCTCTCAGCATAGCCAGTACAAATGACAAAATTATTATTGCTCCTGCACACAGCGACCCTTTTTTTGACCCATTTTGCGCACGTGTTGCATATAGAGCAGCCTGCTCATGTCAATATGCTACCCTACCTGTGAGAGACATTGGGAAAGAAGTCCCTGGCCCTTTTGTGAAATTACACTGCACCAGACTGCATGGTGCTGCGAAACCGGTTCGGTGTGCATGAAAATGTGTGTGTTTGTGAAGCGTGGGGGTGCCATTAAGAATTAATTGCGACCCTGCATTTCTGCAAAACAGCAGCGTGGTTCTGTGCATGCCAATTTTGCATGCATTCTTGGCACGCATAGATGTGAACCAAGCCTTGGGCCCCTTGCACACTAGGCATTCAGCCGCAGGTGAAGGCCACAGGTGTGCCATGTAGCTCCGAAGCCAGCAACCATGTCAAACTGTATAAGAGGCTGACAGCTGCTGCGACTGGACGGGGTTGGACGGTGTACCCAGCGCTACATAATTAGGGCCCCATTCACACCTGAGCATTTTGTGAACATGCACAAAATCATACTTTCACAAAACATATGATAATGTTGTTGTGCCATATTGTTAATGGCACCCCAGACGCGGCAAGCGGATGCACATTTTTCTGCGTAGAGAAATGTGTGACACGCATCGAAACACGTGGTTAAAAAAACATGTGAAGCTCAAAATGCTACATACAAAATGTAAATGGCTGACATTGCACGTCATAGTGTGAATGGGGCCTTGGGGCCGTATGTGTCCATAGACAAATGGCCAAAACACTGAACTCAGCACATGGATGGTGGGAGCCCCTAATAATGGGCACAGCAGGTGTACAGACGTGGAAACGCAGCTCTAGGGTGGTGGAAACCCTTCATAATGGGCACATCATTTGTACAGACTTGGGAACTCAGCACAGGGATGGTGGGAACTCCTCATAATGGGCACAGCAGGTGTACAGACCTGGGAACTCAGCACAGGGATGGTGAGAACTGCTTATAATAGGCACAGCAGGTGTACAGACCTGGGAACTCAGCACAGTGATGGTGGGAACCCCTCATAATGGGCACAGCAGGTGTACAGACCTGGGAACTCAGTGTAGGGATGGTGGGGACCCCTCATAATGGGCACAGCAGGTGTACAGACCTGGGAACTCAGTGTAGGGATGGACGGGACCCATAATAATGGGCACAGCAGGTGTACAGACCTGGAACTCAGCACAGGAATGGTGGGAACTCCTCATAATGGGCACAGCAGATGTAGAGACCTGGGAACTCAGCACAGGGATGGTGGGAACCCCTCATAATGGGCACAGCAGGTTTACAGACCCAGGAACTCAGCACAGGGATGGTGGGAACCCCTCATAATGGGCACAGCAGGTGTACAGATCAAGGAACTAAGCACAGGGATGGTGGGAATCCATCATAATGGGCAAAGCAGGTGTACAGACCCGGGAACTCTGCACAGGGATGGTGGGAACCCCTCATAATGGGCACAGCAAGTTTACAGACCTGGGAACTCTGTATAGGGATGATGGCAACCCCTCATAAAGGTATGCAGACTCAGTATATGGGTCTCAGCAAAAGTCCCCGAGAGAGGGCAGAAACTGATAGATGGTTGAATCCTCCACCATGCACCAAACACTGAAATATTAATTTTGAAGAAACCAATTTGTGATTGTTCCATTTGGTTCCAGATAGCCAATAGGACGGAGCTCATTAGTAGAGATCGTAATTTTCCACGACAGGGATAAATCATTTGAAAAACAGCACAGGGCGTGAGTGATATCCCATCGTACAGCTCGGGCATAACGGATGGCATCCCTGATTGCCACTAGATCATCCTCCACTACAATAAAGAGAAAATTAATTGCCCGTCTTCCTCAGAAAAATAAGAAAGATGGCTCTGAATGGATGAAATATTAAAGATGAACCGACAAACTCTATAAGGGAAAATAAACATGCCGAGTATGCCGAGATTCTGTTCACTGTTATATCTGAAATATGTATAGATCTATGAGATAAAGTTCTAGAAGTGGTCATGGTTACTATTAATGGCCATACAAGACCAAATCAAGGATTGGGTAATTTACCCCACCTGCGCATTCTGCCCCTTTCTCTTTTAATTACGAAGGACTCGTTCACATATGTGACAATGACTGCTGCTCCTCTGAAAAGTGATCCATGCTTGGATCACTCTTCATAGCTATTTGACATGTGGGGAGGAGGTGATATAATGCTTCCTCGCATTCTGATTTAACCCTATAACCTCTGTATTACTGTGCTGCAAAATAACACTAAAATCCCCAAATACTTACCTGAATCTGCAGTCTGATGAAATGTCGGGTCCTGCGTCTTCTTCCTTCTTCACTCCAGAGTGCATGGGTCCTTTTTTCAGGTGCCCACCTCACTGCCTGTGTAACGGTGCTGTATGGCAGAGCTGTGCAAATCTCAGGATTAGATGGACAGAAATATAGTAAAAATCCTTTCCTGGACCTCCTCATGTCAGCCTACTATGGGTCAACTCTGCCCCCTCTGACCCCTTCAGGACAACCTCTTTCCAAGCCTATAAGAGGCGGCTGTCTGCCCATATGCAGTGTTCTTTTTTCGTCCTCGCTCCTGACGCCTCTTAAGACAAATATATATATTCATACACACACGCAAGAAGAAGCAAGGTATGAGACTTACTGCGAAACCTTCTAATGTCCATGCGATCCTGCTCAGGTTCATGCGCTCTCCTGAGTTCAGAAGATCCCTTGTCTGGGCTGTAAATCTTCCCTTGTGGGGTACCCTTGGTGCTGGGTCTCAGTGAAGCAGTATAAAGTACTGTGTGCGTACACCGGTCTTTAGAGAGTAGTTAAACACTGCTGGATGGGCTGTGCGGCGGCAGGCGAGTCTCACTTCAGCAGTTTAAAGAAC
>BLSH010206717.1:577009-610830 GCA_018402905.1 Glandirana rugosa
CGATCTTCGAAGTATAGATGTAAATTATTAAAAAATCCTTGACTTTCTCGTCAACTCACAGACACCAATACTACCTTCTGAGGTCCTTAAGGCTCTGGAATCAGATTTTAAACTGGAAGAATTCCAGCTAGCCTTAAAATCAACGCCATCGGGGAAAGCCCCTGGTCCAGACAGGTTTACCGCTTCCTATTATAAAAAATTCAGTGAGGTTTTACTACCTAGATTAACTAATTATGCCAACTCCATATCTGCATCTTCAGCCCTCCGCCCGGAATCATTCACAGCACACATCACAGTACTGCCCAAACCTAATAAAGATCCCACTTGAACTGCGGGAGCTATCACTCCATTTCATTATTAAATGTAGATATGAAGCTTCTAGCCAAGGTATTGGCTAACAGACTGCTCCCCCTTTTAACTAAGTGGATCTCGGCGGATCAATCAGGATTCATACCAGGAAGGGAAGCCAGGGATAATGCATTGTGTACTCTTTCCCTGATCCACTTTGCCCGTAGATATGCCCAGCCCACCCTTCTCCTATCTACCGATGCCGAAAAGACGTTTGATAGGGTGGACTGGACCTATCTTTGCTTGACCCTACAACACTTTGGACTCAGCCCCCGAATGTTGGACAGTATATTCGCAATGTACTGCTACCCGACGGCGCGGGTCAGGGTGAACGGGGTACTGAGCGAGCCCTTTGCATTGGGGAACGGCACTAGGCAGGGGTGCCCATTGTCGCCCCTGCTGTTTGCCATATCCCTAAAACCATTCTTAGCATCTATCAGAAGCAACCCCAACATTCATGGGATAACTGTAGGCCACAAATCACATAAATATGCGGCATATGCAGATGACATCTTCTATATTCAACAACCCCGCATTTCTTTACCTAACCTCATGTCAGCTCTACAAGAATTTCAAGCTTTGTCCAATTTTAAAATGAATATGACTAAATCGGAAATCCTAAACATTAATGTCCCCAGTTGTCACGTACCTGACGGTGGAGTCTGTCTTGTGCAGGGAACAACCGCTCTTGCGCACCCGATTCAAGGACCCCTGGTAGTGGAGACAGAGGCCCGAGAGTGCGGGATGGCATGAGGGCTGGAGGGTCACCGATGATGTAGCGATGCTCCAGGAGACGTGCAGGTCGAAGGATGGTCGTTCAGGCTGGGTCGGCAACAGGCAGGCAGGAAGGTACAAAGGATCAGGCAAAAGAGTAGTCAAAGTCCAAGCAAGGTTCGTTAACGGGCGGGCAGCAGAGGTACAAGGGAGCAGACAATCGGATGGTCGTGGGTAGCCGGGGTCGATGCAGGTAGCAGACAGCAGGTCAGGACAAGCCGGGTCAACAGGAGGCAAAACAACACAGGAACAGGTATCAGGAGCCGAGGCTTACAGGTCGGGAACGCTGTAGAGCGAGCAGCACTTGCTCTCAGGAATCTCCAAGTTTAAATAGGCCCATTTGGCGCCGTTTCCGGCAAATGTGCGCACCACTGCGGAAATGCCAGGATTTGGCCAGTAATCGTTCCTTTCCTAACACCAGTTCAGTTGTATCATCGTTAAAACTAAACCTACCGTTCCGCTGGTAGTCGGCAACCCTAAAATACCTGGGCATCCATTTTACCCCTCACCTCCATTCCCTGTTCAGATGTAATTACATTCCCCTGCCGAATACCGTTAAAAAATATCTTAGATCCTGGTCCTACCTCTCCCACTCCTGGCTGGGGAAGATAGCAGTGATTAAGATGAATATCCTTCCTCGTATTCTTTTCCTATTCCAGATGATACCAATGGGGATTCCACCTGGTTTCTTCACAGCACTCCAAACCATGATCTCCCGCTTTATATGGGGGGGCAGATGCCCCAGAATCTCCAGAGCCACTCTCTTCCGCTCTAAGGGGTCTGGAGGTCTGGCCCTACCAGACTTGAAAATGTATTACTATGCTATTGTCCTAGGTAGAGTTTCAGATTGGAAATACCAGAGAGATAGCAAACTATGGGTCAGACTAGAACATGAACTGAGTGGTACAGCATTGGATGGCATTCCTTGGATCCCTCCCAGGTACAGATCTCTTTCATCTTCAGCCTCCCCTTAACGATCTCCTCGTTATCCTCCTGGGATACGCAACATAAGAAACTTTCCTGGTCTTATAATTCCCCCCTTATGCCTTTAACGAACCATGACTATTTCCTTCTGGGCAAACAGGATAAGGGATTTAATACATGGTCCTCTGACAGCTGTCTTTGCCTACACCACGTCCTTCAAACCAACTCTCTTAAACCTTTACAATCTATTGTTGGCTCAAGATCGACTATCTTCATGGAACAATGGAGGTACTCACAGCTTAAACAGTTCGTTCAATCTCTACCAGGACCACTAAAAACTGTCCGAGAGCTAACAGCCATCGAGGCCATTTTTCTCCCAAAGGAACCTCCGTTACACGCAATATGACAATTTTATAAGGCTCTCATCTCCCTACACTATCCCAGCTACCCAGAATACCTTGACCGCTGGGAAACTGAGTTAGGCACCTCACTAACAGATACCCAAAAGGACAAAATACTGGCCCTCACCCACACCTCCTCCATTTCCTCAAAAACGGCTGAGACAAACTATAAACTGCTTGCAAGGTGGTATTATACACCAACCAAAATGCACCATATTTCTTCCACCAACCCTGCTCTATGCTGGAGGAACTGTGGTCAAGTGGCCTCACATGCGCATATATGGTGGCATTGCCCACTCATCCAGCCCTACTGGTCAGAAATCATCAGACTCATCAACTTAATCATAGGATCCGTTCTCTCACTGGAGCCTTGGACTGTACTCTCACAATACCGCAGAAACTATTAGTCAATATAAATGTTCCATGACCCTTATTCCTCTTCTGTGGAACAAACCGTAAATACCCTCTAGTAAATTATAGTTACAGAAGGTGAACGATTTGTGTTATATGGAGGAACTTACATACCTGTCGAGAGGGGAATCTGGCAAACATACCAAAATATGGGCCTCATGGTTCGAATTTAAGACCACAAGCACCTACAAGGATACTATCTCATCCCCTGACCCGGTGTAGATGGGAGGTTCCCCCGCTTCTATGCCAACTACTCCCCCCATGCATTAGGCCCTTAGCAATAGCATTAGCAATGTGTCACATTGTGTATTCAACTATAAGCAACTGTTTATGATATTAGTCTCAAAATCTTTCACCCCATGCTGGCTGGGAACTTCTTGATCTACCTTCAAACTCCCCTATCTATATCTCTCCTCCTTTCCACTATTCTATCCTCCCTTCTCTTCCTCTCTAACTCTCTTCTTTGTCTCTGAATTATTTTGATTTCCTTTTCTTTGTTGAATGCAAAGGTGGATCATCAAGGACTTAAAGTTCCAATAGGATACAAATCGATTGTGGGTGATCTGACCGTTGTATAGCCGCAATTAACATTTTCTGTTGACCGATGCAGTGTCACAATACAGAAGACCTTTTATGGCGGGGGGTGGCTCCCCCCTGCCCGGCACAGTTAGCTCCCGGTTGGGGTGCCGGCGGGGGGGACCCTCCTGCTCCTAGATAACCAAGAAGATAGACATCGGACTTCGGCCAGTTATGGGTACCTGTGGCAGGCCAACGTCTGGCTATATGTAACTTTGTACATGTATTTTTTTTTTGTCTTGAAAATTAATAAAAATATATTATACAAAAAAAAAAAACAGAGCAGCAACCTGTGAAACATTGGGCAGCTCTAAATAATCAACTCCTGCTCCACTGATTACAGGGGAGCCAAACTAAATGTACCTAGCAGCCTCCTCTACACTAGAAAGGTGCTACATCAAAAACAAAAACTTTTTTGTCAGAGTATAGATCTATGTTTGTCCCAATAATGTTTGAATCCACCTATCGTTGGCTGGCCCATTACCTCTGTTGGACGTCTATATCAAGCATCATGGGTTGGGCATGCATTATTATTTTTTTTTAAACTGGAATCGAATGACCAACAAAAAATGGTTTGCTGGCCTTCTAAAACCACATTCATTAGGGCCATAATATACAAATTCAGATGAAAATGTTGCCCATCTTCATAGAAAACACCACTCTAGAAAAATTCAATGTACATTTTTGCTACACAAGGCATCTAGTAATGCATATTACATCTAAACCCAAAAAGCCAAATGTACCGAATGTAAATGTTTCCCCTGTCCCACTCGAAAGCTTTACCTTAAAGTATATGTAAACCCTCACCTTGTAAAACAACCCATTTAGTTTAAAATAGAAATGAAAGGCAAAACATTGTATACTGTATATAAAAAACAAAAAAACATTATAAATACCTTTTTACTTTACTGTTTATAAATACCTTATTACATTTATGAAAAGGAAAAGGGATAAAAGAAGGAATATAAAGCTCAAACATACTGTATACCCAAAGTCAGTACAATACACAATATCGGTGAAAGTAGGACATACACGTTGGTGCATAAAGCACAACAAAAGATAATCGGGAGACTCGCTATTAGGTAAATAACACATGAGTAAAACGAACCTTGTATGTAAGTAGTGATGCAATCAAATGTCCAGAATAGAGCCTTTCAAATATTCTATATACCAAGAACATAGAAAAAAATCAAAATTCATTCACACAGAGAGGTCTATCTACAATGAGAGCAATAGAGATACCTCCCTCTAGGGTGCACATGTAACAATAATATGGCTATGACCAGACAAACATGTAGAAATCCTGGTAGGTGTTTAGCATCCAGAAAGCATGGATAAGAAAGAAAAGGAACATTCTAGTGCCAAAGAAGAGAAAGAGAAAAAAAGGGGGGTGTGAATAAAGGAAAATGCAAGACCCAAGCACTACATGGAAGAACGAAGTTGGATATCCAATAAATGATAGCGAGTAATATGGCAGGGAAATCAAAGGTAGGAGGCACATTTAGCGGAATGTTGGAAGACAGGTTGGGCTGGGCCTACAGGGATAGATGTGGGGTTTGTCACGCCCTCCATGTTTTCCCATTAACTTGTTGGGTGTCAAGTGCTGGGTCACATGGAGGGCCTACCCTGCGTGGGTTCTTCTGGGCTACGTAGGCACTTTGTACAGGGTCGCTTTACTACACACATATGGTACCTTTGTCTTTGTGCTGTTTTCATCAATGTCCAGTTAACATTTGGTTACCCATGACAATGCACACCTTCACAGTAACAGACATTTGGGAGGGACATGCTGAGCCAATGTCCACATCCACCTGTCCAGCGTTTTCTACTACAATCCCCAGTAGCAGAGTGGACCTGCCATAGGTGCACCAACTTAACTCTTGCCCTTCATACAGGATGGGGGGACCTCTGGGGTGCAATCAGCTCCTGTTGCTATGGGAGACAGACCACTGGCATAAGGAATGCCGACAACATCTCTTTCGCTGATAGAGGCCGTGCCTCCTATAACAGGTACACACTATCAACAGGCTGCTTGTTACACTTCTGTTAATCTTGGCAACTACTTATGGCTTCACACTACTCCACACACCCCCATACATTGTGAATGAGGGATTTGTTGCTGTCTGGTACTCTATAAGGATGCAGCGGCTGCATGAACTCAGCTACAGATCCTAATTTGATGGGTGTGGGTGAGTGGCCATGAATGCACACTGTCTGTGTTTGGGGCCGCACGCCTACATCCGCACGCGTGTCAAATTAGGACCTGCGGCTGTGTTCATACAGCTGTTGTATCCCCATAGTGTAACATAGGCCGTCTGCACACAGCAGTAGCCACATAAAAAAAAAAAATCACACTGTAGAGGTCAGAGCACTCATGTGAATGAGCCCCAAGACCTCATTTACACACAGAACTTTATTAACTCAATGCAGTTTTATGTTTTAGATATAGCAGGAATTTTGTAAGCTATGTTTGCATCCACTAATAATGATTTTAGTGTATTTTTGAGGGAAAATTTTGTTTTGATATTTTCGGGAGGGGGGCCTTGTCAGGTAGGCTGTACAGGGCCCTTTGATTTCTAACAGCAGCCCTGCCTGGAATACCTGAAAGAATGCAGTCCAGCAATTATAAGTCCTTGAGATGCATTTCTCCAGCCCCAGGCTGACATTCTCCCACTCCTACGGGTCTTTTCATCCTTCTCCGTCCCTTACGGTCTTGCAACTAGGGTTGCCACCTCATCCCTTTAAAACTGGAACACATATTAACCACACAGGTTCTGGGGCTAATTTAATACAGGTAAGGCACCAAGTTAATTTAATTACCACCTTAATTAGCCACAGAACCTGTGTAATTAATATGTTTTTGGGTTTAAAGGGATGAGGTGGCAACCCTACTTGCAACCCAAGGTTGCACTGGAACTCCTTGGTTTCTCCCTCTTTCTGGCTCTTTCTTATGGGCCCAACCGTGAACCGGCCAATCATCCCATTTTTATATCACGCAGGGCAAGTAGGCCGGACCCAGACAGGAACTCCGTAAAAAAGACTAAAAGCATTAATCCCAATCCTACCAGCAGGAACAGCTCCTGCTGACTACTTCAACCTGCTTACAAGTTTTATCTGTTTCCCAGGGCATCAGGTTTTCCAAATGGCAAGTGGAGTCTATTTCACAGGCCCACTCCGCAAAGCACGCTGCCTGTTTACACCATGCCCTGGCTATCACAGTAGAAGACTTTTATTGCAGTCTGCTTTTTTAAAAATCTACTAATGAATCCTACAGTAGGGTAAAATGTTTGCAATTTATATATAATTCTATTTCAGTAAAAAAAAAAAAAAAACCTTGATATATTCGGTGTCTAATCTCATCCCCCAGCTGAATAAAATTGGATTTTTTTTTCAGTGAAGACACCGCCACTCTTTGTACAACAGAAGGTTGCCTGTGCCACGGAACAGCTGTGATAATTTTCCTATGGGAGCCCTGCTTTCATGTTGCCTTTTTAAGACTGACAAGATGTTTGTGCTTGTTGAGTCAGGCCGGTGAAGTTTGCTTTCCAAAGCCAATTGCAAAGCAAACCGCCTCTAATCATCGCGTTCAACTGTGCAGGTTGTGTGCTTCTTGATGTGTCTGCAGGTTTACTAAACATTAAACCGCCCCAACACATGAAAGATATCTGCCCTCTAAAATGTCTCTTAGACCTTTGCTGCTAATCAGTTCTTATGCTGGCCACACAAGCATCATTTTTTTTTTTTTATTGGAATGTTGGATCAGAAAATCCAATTACATTGACTGTATGTGTAGCACCTTGCCCTAGTCAGGCTAAAATAATTTTTGACTTTGCTGTATGCAGTGGAGTAGCAACCTATTTTCTAAATCTGGCCAGGTTTCCCTAAGCTTGATGGTTGATTGCTCCTGTCTGCCTCAGGAAGCTTCTTCCAGAGGCAGACAGGAGCAATCAACCACCAAGCTTAGGGAAACCTGGCCAGACATAGAAAATAGGCTGGAGTAGGAGGGTCAGCCACTGAAGTTATGAATATTTAACAACCCTGCCAATCAATGGGAGGGTACCAGAAAAAAAATGCATACATGGAAGGAGCATCAGACTGAAAGATAAAAGAGTCCAAATTAATGTATTGATATTGTGCTAAAAGACAGTAAATGTATTTTGCGGGTCAAAGGAACTCCCCCTTTATCAGGGCTTTAGTTAAAAATTAGAACCTTGAATTAAGATCTTGATTGCTCATGCAGATACTGCTGGCCAGTAATTCTTCTGATCCAGCATTTGGCTTCCCTGTACAGATTCACACAGGAAAGCCTTATTTTGAGTCCATTCGAGGTACTCATTTTTCACAGATGTCCTGATGAAGGTGGAGTTCCTTTGACCCCCGAAACGCGTTGGCTGTCTTTTAGCACAATACGAATAAATAAATAAACTTGGACTTTTAGCTTTTGGTCTGGCGCTCCTTCCATGTATGCATGTTTTTTTTTCCTGGAAATTAGCTGGGGTACCCACTGGCAGGTAGCCTTCTCTGTCATGAGCAGCAGAGCCTGAGCCAGTGGGCTGTTCAAATGTTTTTGTCCTCTTACTACTTTCTATAAACTCATATCAAAGTTCCTCTTGGTTCCTTTTTTTTTTCATTGGAATCTCTGGGATTGAACTCCCAGAAGGTGGCTGGGGAGAAGATAAATGTTTGGGAGGCCTATTCAGCAGTGTTTTTTTTCTGAGGCTCTTGCCCCTGGGAGGCAGCGATTGTAGCTGTTAGGCCTCAACATGTGCTTGAATGAGGGCTTGAAGGAACTTATGTTGAAATACATTTGCTGGATGGCATCATCTGTGGAAGTTGGACTGGAGAGGGACCTCCTCCCTCACAAGAGTGTCGCATGGAAGCTAAGTGGACAACAGCTGTCTTTGGACATTGTGAGTGGGCCTTTGCCTAAGACTTCAGCTGTGCATGTGCTTTGGGGGTTAATGTCAGAGATTGCTGTAAGGACTGGGACTGTTCATACAAAGTCTCAGATTAGCTGGTTAGCCTCTCTACCTCCAGCAAGATTCCCAGACTGCTGTTAAAGGATTTTTGCTTGGGAATATCTCCTCCTGTACCGGTTTTGCATTTTGGATTATCCTGCACCCTTATCTCTCTCTCCTGTTTAAGCACTGCAATAAATTTATAAAAAAAAAAAACATCTCCTAGACTGAGCCTTTGTTTGTCTGTGTGCTTTGAACAGGTGACTGGGCCTGACAGCCCCTGAACAGGTAAGGGAGACCTGGTTCATTCTCAGCAGCCCCTCTAGGGGTAAGCGCAACATATTGAAATGTCCATTTAGTTTTTTTGAAATTCAAAAAATTAAACATATCTTCTTCACGCTGTAACGTAGTGGCGGCTGGTGGTTTTCATTTTTATTTTCAAACATTCCCCCCACGACCATTGGCAGCCTGTCCATTAGGGGCGCATCCGGCCCCTTGATCTACATACAGGGCACCGGACTATGGATTCCAATGGGGGGAGTGCATTTTCAAAGCACGTGATTAGAGCCAGAGGCTCTAATAGACTTATAAAAAAGGGGTTAACTCTGGGCGCAGATCCCCCCCAGTTGTGTGACGATAGAATGAATAGAATAGAATGAATATTTGCAATTTTCACACAAAATCTTCTCCACGCCAATCATGAAGCGGGTCATGAGACCTTTTAAACATGCGGTATGGCGCTAAACCTAAAAAATATAGAATGCTACTGTATCTATAATTGTAAAAAAAGTCACCTATGTTAATCAAAGGTGCAATGACACCACTCATTAAACATATAAATATTAAAGTGCAAAGTGTGTGCAAAATATAAAAATTGGAAAACAACACATGGAGTCCATATAAAGTGCAGACAAATAGTAGCAGAGAAACTCACTCAAAGGTAACTCTGTCTCTAAGAAAGTGTGCAGATAGTCCACTGTGAATATGTGCTGCTGTAATGATTACAGTTACTAACAAATATGATTATTGAGACAAAAAAGTTCATTAAGGTGCAGACCAGTGTGAAAAACAAGAGACTAAGAGACCTAGGACATGAATGTCTCTATCTCAAAGTGTAATGGCATATATCAACAGTTCATCAAGGTGATCTTGTTCCAGTGATAGCTAAGTGTAATGGAAGAGTGGTAGGATAGGGTGATAAACCCCCGCGATGCAATCCGTCCCCTTCTAGAGAAAAGGCTTACGAGAAGTAGGATATATTCAAGTCTGAATATATACAGAGGATCCGGACATCAGGGCAAGGGAAGGAATCGTCACACAATCCTAGGTACCTCTAAAGACTTGACAGCATCACATGTAGTAGTGGACGGTCTTTTGTGCAGTCAGGTACTCTTGGGGGGATCCCGTTGTCCCACAGCCCGATATCTCCCAAGGGTCCACTTGGGGGGTCATCACCAACACTCCATGGGGCAAAGATATCCCAGAGGGGCAATCACTGTTGTAGCTCTCAGTAAGGTCGCTCGGTCAGTCGGTCCTGGAGATCTCACAACGTCCTCAGCGCCAACCTGTTTCCCGATTGGCCAAAATTGGTTGGTCAGGTCACGGATGGCATCCACCCCCCCACTCCTCGACCAGTCGGTCGGCCGAGTCACAGGACGCACCCCCCCGGGTCGGTCAGTCAGTAGTCAGAGCCCTGCACTTCCCTTATTTCGCGGGCAGAGCTCCATGTGGCAGACGGCTTCTCTTCGGGCTGCAGGTGGCTGCTTCCTCGCTTCCCCTGCATCTCCTCACTCCTCCTCCTGGCAGCCAATTCAATCCGATCTCCTTTTGACCAATCAGGTGACGGGTCTCAGAAAAATCAGTGTTACAATAGCGAATATTCAGTCACTATTGTCACACAACTGGGTGGGCTTCGGGCACAGTGCTCTGCACCCAAGCCCACCCTTTTTTGAGGCCTATAAGAGCCTCTGGCTCTAATCACGTGCTTCAAAAAATAAAAAAGAGCCCCGATTGCAATCCATGTGCCCGGCACCCTGCATGTAGATCAGGGGGCCAGACGCATGGACAGGGGGGCGGTGCCAGTGTGCCCCCTATGGATGGGCCGCCACTGCTGTCACGTCTTATTAGACACGAGTTACAGCAGCAACCTGGACAACAATCTCCCCTAGCTATAATGGAGGTCCAATTTCTATTATTCTGCTGCTGGTAAAATAGTATTTATCAAAAAATGAGGTTCTATGCTTCTTCATCCTCTATGTCAGGGTTTTTGAACCTGGGCTCGGTAAATTCGTCAAGAACTTTCCATGCTCCAACAATTTAAAAGAAGGTTTATACTCATTGAATAAATGTATGGGAATGCACAACATGTATTGAAATGCTGGGTGGGGCTTAGGGTCAGTTTCACAGGGGTGGGGGTTGTAGAGGGGGTTGGGGGACTCTTCAGCAGACTTGGTGGCCACTGGAGGAGGCTATGGGGCACTGTGGGACACTGTTGGAGGTCAGGGGCACTATGGAAGGCTGGAGACACTGCAGCAAGATCGAGGCCACTCTGGGTGACTGGGCAGCACAGTGGGAGTTTGGGTGGCCGTGTGAAGGCTGAGAGATTCTCAGGGGCCTGAAGGCACTGTAAGTCACTATGGGATATTGGGGGGGGGGCACTATGGAAGCTGGGAACACTGCAAGAAGTTAGAATATCTTCCATAAACTGGCAGAAAAATGGTGTTTAGAAGGGTATGTCTGTAAACTCACTCTATTGGCTAGAATACTCATTTATTCTGGCCACTGGAAGGCACATACACAGGCTTATATGTGTTTATACAGTTAAGCTCCAAGTCTGACAGTGTCAACATCTGTCAAACTCGACCATTCCAATGATTAGGGCCACGCCACAACTGTGGCTCGCGGTTAAGGCACATTAGCCCCATTATACATTGCCGTTCAGCAAAGAAAAAAAAACAGCCAGAATTGCTCTCCTGAACATCTGCACAGGCTGCTTAGCCGCACTGCAGATAGCTGTCCAGAAAATGGGCTGGGGTGAACCTAGCCTACAAATGGCGTGTGTATGAGGTTTTATGGAGAACAGGCATTACTTTTTAATTAGCTACGTTAGGTTGGAATTAAAAGAATATTTTCTTTAGCTAAATCATCACCTTTTAGAAAATGAAACCATTCTTCTTTATAAAACACCCATCATAGAATATTCATGTGACTAGGAGTGAAGGTTTCTCTCCAGAAAGAATATTTGAAATGGTCAATAAAATGTAATTTCTTTGTTCATACATTTCAGTTCCATAGGAGGCACTCCATCTGACTTTGAATAAATCCTGTTCCCAAAATAGTTCCTCAAAAGGTTACGCCAATAAATCTTTTTTTAGAATTATCTCAGTCAAGACCACAAAAAAGTTATTCATGAACAAATTTATATTTGCTTGACCAAAGTCTTGGCTTTCTCCCCTTGCTAAAAGACTTTGCAACCAAAGCTTGTATAAAAAATGTATCCCAATCTATCACAGTCCTGAACAACATCTAAAGTCACCTACAAAGACCCAATACATAAAAACATTCAGATAATGGAAACTAGATTCCAGAATCAGGCGTGGATAGTAAAGTACGGCAATGAGGAAACATTTCTCCAATAAACACACAAGCTGTATGACATCCACATTCTTAAATTACTGTACTTTTTATACTAACTCAACTAAACATAGCACTCACTGGTGGCAACATACTCTGCCTATCCCATAGAAAACAGACTCACCAATTATGGTGGAAGTTCAGGTGTACAATGACTGTCAACCACCATGACCAACTTAAATCATCACATTAAAGCCTAACTCCAGCCATATTTTTATTTTAAGACAGAGAGGGGTTCTGGTTGAAAGTAGGGAGGTGGGGCAGGGTTTAGTGAGTGGGGTGGGGGGGGTAGGGTTCAGCACGGTACCGAGGAGTAGAGACCAGGTTCAGTGTTGGACAGAGGAGGAGGCACAGGGTTCAGGGAGGGACAAAGTTCAACGTGGTAGGGAGGAGGAAGGACCAGGCTCAGCTGGGGATTGAGGAGGAGTAACTGGATTCAGTGTGGAAGGGAGAAGCAGGTTTGGGACAGAGGAGGAGGGACAGGCTTAAGTTTTGGAGGGAGAAGGCAGCATAGGGTTCAGTGTGAGAGAGAGGAGAATGTACAGTGTTCAGTGTAGGAGGAACAGAGTTCAGTGTGGGAGGGAGGAGAAGAGACCAGGCTCAATGTGAGAGGCAGGAGGAAGGATAATGTTCAGTATAGGAGGAATGAGGAAGGATAGAGATTATAATGAAGGGAGAAGGGATGATTTTCTGTGTAAGAAGGAGGAGAAAGAACAGTGTTCAGTGTGGGAAAAATGAGGAGGAATATGGATTAGTGTGAAGGGAGGAGGAGAAACTGGGTTCAATGTGGGAGGCATGAGGAGAGACTGGGTTCAATGTGGGAGGGAGGAGGAGAGACTGGGTTCAATATGGAAGGGATGAGGAGAGACTGGGTTCAATGTGGAAGGGAGGAGGAGAGCCTGAGTTCAGCATGGGAGGGAGGAGGAGAGACTGGGTTCAGCGTGGGAGGGAGGAGGGAAGATTGTTCAGTGTCGGAGGGAGGAGGAGAGACTGGGTTCAGTGTAGGAGGGAGGAGGAGAGACTGGGTTCAGTGTGGAAGGGAGGAGGAGAGACTGGGTTCCATGTGGGAGGAAGGAGGAGAGACTGGGTTCAGTGTGGGAGGAAGGAGGAGAGACTGAGTTCAGTGTGGGAGGGAGGAGGAGAGATTGTTCAGTGTGGGAGCGAGGAGGAGAGACTGGGTTCAGTGTGGGAGCGAGGAGGAGAGACTGGGTTCAGTGTGGGAGCGAGGAGGAGAGACTGGGTTCAGTGTGGGAGCGAGGAGGAGAGACTGGGTTCAGTGTGGGAGCGAGGAGGAGGGACTGGGTTCAGTGTGGGAGCGAGGAGGAGAGACTGGGTTCAGTGTGGGAGCGAGGAGGGGAGACTGGGTTCACTGTGGGAGAGAGGAGGAGATACTGGGTTCAGGGTGGGAGGAAGGAGGAGAGACTGGGTTCAGTGTGGGAGGGAGGAGAAAAGAATGGGCTCAGTGTGGGAGGGAAGAGATTGTACAATAATGATCTAAAAAGAATCCAAAATCATCCAAATATAGCACTCTGTGGTGGCCGCATACAATATGGTGCTCCACTTTCCTTATAGAAAATGGAGGGAGGAGGAGAAACTTGGTCCAGTGTGGGAGGGAGAAGCAGATACAGGGTTCAATGTGGGAGGGAGGATGAGGGACACCATTCACTGTGAGAGGTAGAAAGACAGTCCAGCTTCAGCCTAGGAGGAAGGAGGATTAGGGTTTGGTATGGAAGGAAGAAGGAGGGATAAGGTGGAAGTCGGGAGAAGGGACAAGATTCAGAGTAAAAAGGAGGAGGAGGGACCAGGTTAAGGGTAGGATGGAGGAGGAAGGACCAGGTTCAGTGTAGGCAGGAGGAGGAGGGACAAGATTCAGCGTAGGAGGGAGAAGGATGGATGAGGCTCAGAGTAGGCGGGAGAAGGAGGGACGAGGTTTAGCGTAGGCAGGAGGAGGTGGGACTGGGTTTGAGTATGGGAGGGAGGAGGGGAGACAGGGTTCAGCATGGAAGGGCAAAACAAGGAACAGTGGAAGTCAGAAAGGATCAGGTTGAGGTTGGGTATCATCAGTGTGGTTATGTTCATAAGTATTTCAAACCATGGCATGCAATCTGCAAAGCTGTGTGCTCTGAAACATGTTATCCCCGCTTCACATCCAGCCATATAGTACAGCAGGATGAATGGATAACAAGGTGTCTATGCACTAGTTATAGTACCTGTCATGAGAGAAGTACAAAAACTATAATCACTTACCTTTTTCTGTCATCCTAACCCACTGGCTTCAATACTACCGAAGTCACCTACTTGGAACTTGTTCCAGATCAGTGACTCAATGCTGGAGCAAGAGTTTTAGCATGGCAGCCAGGTAAATTGCATTTTTAATTAGGAGATTAATAATGACAGATCTTTTAGCAGTTACAGTTCCTATGCATACATTTTTACTATGTATCTGTTGGGATGGAGCTCCCCTTTATGGTTTTATTTTAGCTGATTATCATTATACCATATTATAAGATCATTATAGGAATAATCGGACACAGACATGTCACTCACCTTGTCTCTTTCATACCTGGAATTTCTTTCCAGACTAATTTTAGCATTGCAATCAACAAGCACGCTGATTTGGATAGCAGATGTAGTGCCATCACAGCCTATTAAAGCATATCATATTTAATTATAATTTATAGATTACAAGACTTGGAATAACCCATTTAGCAAGGAGCATCCTTATAATCATTTCAGGGGTACTTATCTGAACTTGTGATTTATCTTCCATTAGTAAAATTATCTTTCCTACTCCATCATTATCTTTCCTACTCCATCACAATCGCTGGATTCTCAGCTTAGATATCTCCTGCAGGAATGTATTATTTTTTTTGCATTTACAGTTCTCTATCTGTCTATGTGAGCCCGTGTTTTTTCCCTTTAAAGTAATAATAAGCCTTCAGCGTTTTTAAACTTAACAGGTTTTATTAAACACTTGACCACTGGAAGGTTTTACCCCCTTCATGACATGACCATTTTTTGCTATTCAGCACTGCGCTACGTTAACTGGTAATTGCATGGTCATGCAACACTGTACACAAATTAAATTTATATAATTTTTTCACATATATAGAGCTTTCTTTTGGTGGTATTGCATAACCATTGGGTTTTTTATTTTTTTATTATATAAAAAGACCGAAAATTTTGAAAAAAAAAACAATATTTTCTACTTTTGGTTA
This sequence comes from Glandirana rugosa, assembly GCA_018402905.1. Classification (NCBI taxonomy): domain Eukaryota; kingdom Metazoa; phylum Chordata; class Amphibia; order Anura; family Ranidae; genus Glandirana; species Glandirana rugosa. Next base: position 592,253 of record BLSH010206717.1, read on the forward strand.
TAAAACATGCAATAAAATCAATTTTTTTCATAAATGTAGGCCAAAATGTATTCTGCTACATGTTGCAAGTGCGGGGCTGTGATCGTGACTGATCCTGCTAACACTACATTTTGGGGACACTATACTATTGAGGACACTAGTATAGTTCTGATCGTGATCAAGATACTGATCCATACAGACACCATACTAGTAATGGTGGTGATCAGCGACTTATAGTGTGACTGTTATAGGGCGGCAGGAAATCTCACGCTAACTGACACTGGCTGTGAGGGACAACCCAGCAGCTTGAACGAAAAAAAAACTGTCATCTCCAGTTGGAGGCTCTGTACTAATGATCTGACGTGTGATCTCCCCTGCTGAGGAGTTGTGTCCTGACATGGGGATGCCTCCCTACCCCCCCCCACCCCCACCCCCACCAGAACACTCCAATCAGTGTTCTCTGCCATTGGCTGAGAGCGCTGAATGGGAGTCGGTCAGCTGCTGGTTCTCCTTTTGGCCAGCTTTTGTCAGACAGACGGACAAACACACGGCCCGAATGTCGGACAATTTTTTTTTTTAACCAGCCAATATCTCCCGACATTCAGCCCGTGTGTACCCGGCTTCAATACAACAGGTCACCGCCAATAAAATCTCTACTCGTAGAGAGTTAGAACATGCCAATCATATACTTCTGCAGCCGAAGCCAAATACATTCTGGACCTTATTACAATTAATAAATCAGCATGGATGTTTTCTTAAACTAGATTGAGTTCACTGCTGACAGAGAAGATCTGAAATAAGCAATTCTTCCAGAAAAGACTGACTTGGGCTGAAAGGGGAGGTAACTGTTAGGCTGTTGATCCAAATAGTTAATTCCCAATCTAATCTTACATTTGTCTTGGATTTGAAGGACAGAGAGGGGTAGGTGCGTACTTAGACAGGCTCTATTCTGTCTACTTTACAGTCTTTTTACCAGGAACTGTATGCCTCCTGAGCGGAGTATACCCAAGCCGGACTGACCGCCTATCTCAATACTATTACCCTTCCTATCTTATCACAGGCAGATCAAAAATTTCTTAATGCTCCTTTCACTCTATATGAATTGGAAGTAGCGGTAACCAGTTTCCCGAATGGTAAAGCACCAGGGGTAGACAGTATCCTGATAGAAATCTATAAAACATATGGTGGAGTGCTGCTGCTGGTTCTTCTCTATATGCTTAATGCGGCTCTATTAGAGGGACAACTTCCTGATTAAATGTGTGAGGCTGCAATTGTAGTTATCCCAGAAAATGTTAAGGATCCTTTATATCTGGAGTCTTATTGCCCTATTTCTTTATTGCCAACTGATGTTCAAATATTGTCTAAAGTCTTGGCTAATAGGCTGAAAAAGGTTATAAAGCATGTTATTCCCCTCAACCAAACTAGCTTTATGCCAAATATGTATACAGCTGTTAATATTAGGCAAGCTTATCTTAATATGCAGGTGCCAGTTCCTAACTCGGCGGATAGAGTATTTTTGGCTTTGGATGCCATCAAGGCATTCGACAGTGTAGAATGGCCCTTTTTATGGCTGTTCTAGAGAAGTTTGTTTTAGGTTATATTTTTTGTTAATGGGTTGAACTACTATATACAGCCCCTAAGGCTTCTATTAGGGTCAACAGCCTACAGTCCTCTCTTTTTAAGCTCTTTTGTGGCACTAGGAAGGGGTGCCCAATGCCATCCCTGCTTTTTGTCATTGCCATTGAGCCTTTGGCCTGTCTTCTTTGGGCTGCTCTGGATGTTACTGGATTGGAAAGAGGAACTCTGTAAGAAAAGGTTGTGTTATACATGAATGATGTTCTTTTGTTTCTATCAAATCTTTGGTTGTCTCTGCCAGCAGTTATGAATTATATAGATGAGTTTGTCAGCTTCTCTAGGCTAACTATTAACAAGGAGAAGTCTATGCTCTTGCCATTAGATCCTGTACCTAAATATTTTTCGTCTACACTTGAGGAAAGTGGAAAGATAGCGTTGGACCCGTAGGTTTATTTTACTGATATTGTTATCTTAAGGTATTACTGTTGGTGTAAATAATGTGGTTCCTGGGCAGGAAGCTTCTTTATCCCAAAAGATCACCACAGTCTCCTTGGCTTCTAGTGTGACGTAAAAAGAGTTGAATTTGAAGCGCCACACCACTGCTAAGAGGTCATGATACAATTTTTTTGTATTCATAGGTCAGGGTTACAATACAGTTGCCAACGTGCTTTGGGGGTCTAAGTGCCTCCTTCATCAGGGATAAAGTGGCAACAAAGTAAACAAACTACATGTGAACTGGACCTACAATGGTATTTTTTTCTGGTTTGTTTTCAAAGCACAGGCCTAATCATCAGCTTGCTTGTCATCAAATTTAATAAAGGGGGGCACTTAGACCCCCAAAATGCATTGGGACATTTTGAATTATACCCCTTACTAATGGAATAAAGTTTTATCTGGACCCCTTAGCGCTGGTGTGGTGCTTCAATTCTAATATTATCTACCCTGGCGCATTTAAAAATAGTTTCCTCTCTTAAATATTTGGGTGTTATTATGACTGCCTCTCCTTTGACATATATACTGGTTAACGTTGCCTCATTGTTCCATTGTTGGTGCAAGCTTCCCCTTTCTGTAGTAGATCGTATAAACCTAATAAAAATGATGTGGATGCCTCAGCTCTTATACTTTATACTACATGACCCCTGCCCCAGTTTGGATTCCCCTGAAGAACAATATTAGAGAGGTTGTAAACCCTCAAGGTTGAAAAACCTCTTGTAGTGCACCAGCCCCCCAGAGCCCCCATTTTACTTACCTGAACCCGATAGTTCCAGCGGCGGGGACCAGCCCAGCAGCTCCAGCCGCTGGCTCAGATCCTCATTGGACAGATTGATAGCAGCAGGAACCAATGGCTCCCGCTGCTGTCAATCAAGGGATGTGGGAGCCGGGGGGGGGGGCCAAGTCCGGCTGTTTGTGTCAACGGACGCAGCAGCAAGACTTGGGAGCACGCCTGCATGAGTGACCCGAGGGAAAGTGCTGCCCTGAGTTGGCACTCGAGAAGAGGAGGAGCCAGGAGCGCTGCTGGGGGACCCCAGAAGAGGAGGATTGGGGCCACTCAGTACAAAACCGCTGCACAGAGGAGGTAAGTATGACATGTTTGTTACTAAAAAAAAAAACCCTTTACAACCCCTGTAAAGTTAATGGAATATTTAGAAACTTAATTTGGCAGAACAAGGTCCCTCCACCAAACTGAAATGATTACAATATCTAAAAGATGCTGGTTTCTAATCTGCAAATGTATTTTCTTGCAATTTAATTGGAGCATCTGGTGCGATGAGACACTGATGTGCCTCCCAGCACCTCTTATTGCCTAACTTCATGGGTGTTTTGGGGATTTTCACCTCTGCATGCCCTATATGGGGCAATGATAGGCTCCCTGAGCTTTCCACTCTGCAGGGCTTTCAGAGGTGGGAGAGGGTAGGAGTTCATACTCCTACACAATTATTTCAGAATGGCTCTTTTTTGAGCAGCCGACGATGGAATTTTATTTGCACCACAGGTGGTTGTACCAATATTTACAGTTGCAGGCTCAGATTTCTTCTACCCGGGCCTGGTTTTCCCCTGTGCCAGTTCTGGATAGTGTTTTACAAGCTACCTCCCCCAATGATCTTATTTCAGTTACTTATCTAGCCTTTTTAGAAAGCTTTCTTCAGAAATTCCCCTTGCTTTTTAAGGTAAAGGATATTGGGCCTATTCCTAATAACATTTGGGATGAGATTCTTCGGGCTCTTCTCCTTGTTTCACTCTCCTCGTCGCACAGGTTGACCCAGATTTTTATTTTTCATAAGGTTTATAAGACCCCTAAATTTTTATGTACTATTGGCCTAAGGTCTGATTCAGCCGTTCTAGACGTGGCGATTTGGATTCCCTGATTCATTTATTATGGTGCTGCCCCAAAATCAGTGGGATTTTAGATGTGAATTTATTAGTTGATCCACTTACATGCCTATTGGACTACCTTAAGGTATAGTTGTATCATTTATCTTGCTAAAATTGGGGCCTTAATGTGAAGTCCAGCTCTTGTAGTACAATACATTTACATACAGATATGGTGGTATTTATGTATGGTGCATGGGTATGTTTGTATGTTTTTTTCCTGCCCTGCGTAGCATGCTTTGTTTGTATTGTTTGTTTGTATATGATTTATTATTTTTAAATAAAATTTGATTTAAAAAATATTTTGCATTTCCATAATGGTAAAAGTAAAAAAAAATACCCCACGTGAAAAACACTTGGGTGTGAATGTTGCCCACAAGTTAAGTTTAATCACTGCTGGACAGCCCCAGAGCCTGTATCAACTTTGCAGTACTTTTAATACATCGGCCCTGGCGGCCCACTCCCAGAACGCTTTATGGTATCACAGGACACTATAGCGGAATGTTCTGCGTAATCTTCTCCCTGTTAGCAATTTTCTCCAGCTATCCCATTCATTTCATCTCCCTTTATCCAGACAGCTGCCTGCAGAGCCACATGTCAGGCAGAGGGTAACAATTACGGCAGCAGTGAAAGGCGCGGAGACGGTGAGAGGGAGATAGAGTGTTGAGTTGTTGAAGGGCAAAGGGAAGGTTGAGTGCACCGCTCACCTAATTCACACAGACAAGGTGCTTAAGTATTCTATATAAATGAAATAGTGAACCCGCTGAGCGATGAATCACACAGGGAATGACACGGCTTTCCCTCGCAGGAGTTCTATTTTACAAGCGCGGCTCCAGAGGCGGGAATTCGGCTATCCCCAAAGTAGCCCTACCAAGTCAGTCACAGCCCATTACCGACTTGATCAGTGATATGTCTGTGTCCTATGTGCGGCCCAGAGGACATCCACTAGAAAAAAGCCAGAGGATAGCCAACTTATCTGGTCATGAAACTTCTAAGCAGTGTAGCTTAAAGTCAAAATCTGGATTTGCGGAGAAAAAAGGAAATCCTTTGAGGTCAACTAGATACACCACAAGCAGTTTTTAAATTGAATGGTAAATGAGAACATATAATGCCTGCCAAGTTAAACCCTTGCCGACACCTCCTACTAGCCCTTTAAGGAATTCTTAATGGTGGGAGGCAGAGCTCCTGATCAAGTACCTTCTGTTATTGGCTGTCACATTGGTGACATCTTGGTCATTGTGCTGGCAGCAGGGCCAGGGCAAAGGAGGGGCAGAAGGGGGCACGTGCCCTGCCTTGATATCTGGAGGGGGTGCACTTGGAGCTTTAGCGGTTCTGTTCTTCAGCACTTCATTGACAGGAGTGACTGCAGTGTCACTCCTGTCAGAAGGAGCAGGTGCCTCGAAAGCTGTAGGAGGGGGGATTCCACTCTCTCCTCTCACCAATAGCAGCCTATTGTGGGCAGAAGGGCGCAGGCACCCACTAAGAACACACCTGAGTCTCAGTGAGGCTGCCCTTTTTCCTGTCTCCTCTTGTTAGGTGAAGGAGAAGCTGCCCTTATTCCCGGTGGGAGCTGCACTGAAATCGAGGTGTGAACTATGACTAAACAGAGGGTGGGGGAGCCGTAGACCTTCCTTCTCTTCCTGAGAACCCCCAAGAGCCCCTTAGCCTCATCCCTTAGTGTTCATTCACCTGTGTGGGTGAGAGGGGGCAGTAAATGCAGGTGGATGAGCCTCAGTTTGCCATCTTCATCCTGGGCACATGATGACCTTCACCAAGCACTGTGTGCGAGCACGCATTGTGCACACAATAGTGGTGCACCGCGGACATGTATGTGCGGCATTGTCACCCTTTGCATCCGTTGGGTTTCCCAAACTACAGCTCAGCATAATGACGTCACAGTGAACTTTTAGTTATACAAGCCTAGCTCCACCCATCCCACCCTCTAGATCCTCTAGACCAGTTTTTCTCACTCTTTTTGTGACCAGGACCGGAAAATTCTTCTAAAACCTTTCATGCCCAGACAGTAAATAATAAAGTTTATACCCATATGGAAAAAACATAGGAATTGAAAAAAGGTATTGAAATGCTAAAAGGACCAGGAGAGGGGGGACAGGGGCCTGGCAGTGGGCTGTGGCCTGGTGGTTGAGAACCACTGCTCCAGACCATGCATATCTTTTCCACAATGCAAGGCATTATAGGAAACATGATTTTCTTGATAAACAGCAGGTCAGCCAGATATTACGTTTAAAGTCCTCCGAATATATCCCACAGACTTGGGCTTCAGGCACACACATTGACAGATATAGACTATACTTTATTAGATTTAGGCAAGTGAGGAAGATATTTGTACACATATTAATATTACTACAATAGTGCTGGGACTCCTCATTAGTGAATAACACTGGGCATAAACAATGCTTTCAAAGAAGCTGAATGCATCCATTGGGCAGGTCAATTCCTCAATAATGTTTTACAAGGCCACCTACAGTACATAAGTAAAGCTTGTCCAACCAAGTTTGAGAAAGTGTGAAATTGCTGGTTGGCTGCGATCAACACATATAATTGAATGCATGTCATCATAATTATGTCCGTTTTCTAGCCCAATGAGCCCCGGCCTTGTTCCCCATTCAAATATGTATCCAGAAAATAAGGTACAGAGTCGCTGTGGGAGATGGGGGCATTATACACACCTGCTTTGTGCAGTGGTTCTGCACAGAGCAGCCCCGATCATCCAGTTTTCAAGTCTCCCACTGGTGCTCCTGGCTCCTCCTCGTTAGCCAGTGCTTCATTAGCCAGTGCCCGCTTGCTCTGGGGGCACTGGTGTGTGATTGCTTCCAAGCATTGCTCTATGCATCCATAAGACACACAAAACCACGGCTCGACCCTGCCCCCCCCCCTTTCCTCATTGGCTCATTGGCCGATGGCTCCTGCTGCTGTCTCAGCCAAAGAGGAGGGAGAGACCCGGGAGAAGCTCAGCTCTCGTGCACATCACTGGATCAAGAGGGAGCTCAGGTGAGTATTAGGTGGGCTGGGGGGCCGCTGCACACAGATTTTTTACCTACATGCATAGAAACCTTTAAAACCACTTTAAGTACATCTGAATGTGCTTTGATATACATTGTAATCCGCTGTGACCATACACAGAAAGACTTGATCTCATTAACTATGTAAACTATATACTATACTATATGAACGTACTTGCACAGGGAGGGGTGGGACAGGTGTGGCTATTCTGTAGTTTTAGAGGGTGTTTTTTCCGGCCTGTGTGGCTGTTGATTATTGTATCTTGGAACTAATAAAATTTAATAAAACCTAATAATAATAAAATGGACTTGAACTCATAAAATTAAGAATTGCCATCTTAAAAGGAACATCTAGGAGTGTTAACTGTGCATAAGCAGAACCATGAATAATCTACTTTTTGTCCTGAAATCCCCCTGAAAACTAGCATTGCTATCCCTGTGCCTTGAGCCACATAACGGTATATCTGCAGTGAGCAGTCCAAAGCACTGCTGGCTCTGATTGCCAGTCACGCCAGATTTGGAATTAGACTTCATGATACCATTAGTGTGCTGCTCACTGTTCTCCTTGCTGGATAGTAAGGATCTGTAGTGCACAGATCTCCCTGCTCCTAATTCTGATTGCATTCTATGGATCTGTGCTTCCTCCACTTCTGCTGATACTTCTTGTTCATTACTGTATCAGTCATCAAATCACCAGTTTTCAGAGTGAGATTTCATGATGCCACTAGAGCTCTGTTTTCCTTGCTGGAGAGGATGATGTACCAGAGGACCAGCAGTACAAGGACCCCCCTGATTCTGTGGATCAGTGCTTCCTCCACCTCTCCTTCTGCTTCTTGTTCATTACCCCTCCAGTTATCAAATCACCAGATATCAGGGGGACAGCTCTAACTTAAAGTGGTTGTAAAGGCACAAGGTTTTTCACGTTCATGCATTCTATGCATGAAGGCAAAAAATCTTCTGTGTGCAGCAGCCTCCCTACTACTTACCTGAGCCCCCTCTCGATCCAGCTTTGTCCACGAGAGCCTTGCCTCTCCAGGGACTTGCGCTCCTGATTGGCTTTTGGCTCCAGCTTCTGTCATTCACAGCCAGTGAGCCAATCAGGAAAAGGAGGGGGCGGGGCTGAGCATCAGCTCTGTATGTTAATGAACACACAGAGCCGCAGTTCAGGACCGCACCAGCTTGGGTGCCCCCACAACAAGCTGCTTGCTGTGGGGGCACCCAGCAGGAAGGAGGAGCCCGGAGTGCCAGCGTGGGACCTGAGAAGAGGAGGATCCAGGCTGCTCTATGCAAAACCATTGCAAAGAGCAGGTAAGTATAGGCATGTGTGTTTTTCTTTTTTTTTTATTAAACCAAGGCTTTAATATCGCTTTAAATTGTAACTAATGGCAATTTTTTTTTTTTTTTTAATGGAGTGGATAGGGATTAGAACTCCTGTCAGTTTTTATTGCTGCCTGTGCCCCATTAGGGGGATTAATCCTCTCTATTTGTCCTGTTTACCATAATCCTTGACAGTGAAAGTAAAAGAAAATCACAAATTTTGTGTTGTTCCCAGAAAAGTTAAAGAGGGAAGCTCTTCCAATGAGGACACTAGTCCTGGTGACCTGGGGGTCCTCAAGGAATTCCCTTAATGCATAGGGACTTCCCCTCACTTCCTGATTGGCTATGGGACAGGAAGTGAAGGGAAATCTCATAAATGGGACACAGAAAAAAAAAATCTAACAGAGGTTATAACCCTCCCTTGCTCTATACAAAATGAAAAAAAAAAGTTTTGCCTAAGTTTTACTTTAAAGTGACTGTAAACTCTCTTCTTTTCTATAAAAAAAAAATAATAAACATGATATACTTACCTGCTCTGTGCAGTTGATTTGCACAGGGTAGTCGAGATCCTCCTCTTCTCAGGTCCCTCTTTGGCTCTGCTGGCCTCTCCTTCCTGTCAAGTGCCCGCACAGCAAGCAGATTGTTATGGGGGCCCCTGAGCCGAGTCACAGCTCCCTGTGTCCATTCAGATGCCAAGCCCCAGTTCAGCCCCCCCCCCCTCCTGATTGGCTAACTAACGTTGATTGACAGCAGCGGGAGCCAATGGCATCGCTGCTGTGTCTCAGCCAATCAGGAGGGAGAGTCCCGGATGGCCAGGCACTCGTGGACATCGCTGGATAGAGAGGGGGCTGAGGTAAGTATTAGGAGGGCTGCTGCACACAGAAGGTTTATTTATCTTAATGCATAGAATGCATTAAGAATAAAAACCTTCTGACTTTACAACCACTTTAAGGAGGAACTGCAGTCTGCTCACATAATTTGTAATAAAACATCTTTGCCATTCTGAAGCTTCCCTCCAACCACTTTGCATATAATTTTATATATACTGTGATTCTGTACTTGCCAAATATGCTGCAAAAATCTCCCTCCACTCTGGCTGCATCCATTTTAACTGTGGGCAGCTGAAGCTGCTGCCTGTTCACTTCCTGGATTTACACAGACACACAGAGGCACACCTCCAGCTATGTAGCTCACATTGGCCCTCGTATGACTCATCCCCCCTCCCTTCCTGACAGACTCTCACGAGAGTGAGAGAGGGAGCTGTGCATGACGTCATAAGCCTAGGCTTATGACCAGACATGAAACAGGAAGTGGACTGTATAAGGTATTTACTGGCAGAAAAAAAATATTTTACTATCCAAAGTTTACCCAACAAGGGCAGAAGATTTTATAGATGGAAAGTTGAAAAAATTACTAAAGAGCCACTTTAAGGACCAAAGCCCTGCTCCTCTACCAAGATGGCCACCTTCACATAGAGGCACAACAAGGCATGGTAAGTTAGTAATGGGAAAAGATCAGCAGCAGGGAGCCTAATGACAATATTGGTACTAGTTCCTTATAGCCCCAGTACGGGTGCGATATCTGCACCCCCTATTGTCAGCCTTGTACAGTATCTCACAAAAGTGAGTACACCCCTCACATTTTTGTAAATATTTTATTCTATCTTTTCATTTGACAACACTGAAGAAATGACACTTTGCTACAATGTAAAGCAGTGAGTGTACAGCTTGTATAACAGTGTAGATTTGCTGCCTCCTCAAAATAACTCAACACACAGCCATTAATGTCTAAACCGCTGACAAAAAAAGTGAGTACACCCCTAAATGAAAATGTCCAAATTGGGCCCAATTAGCTATTTTCCCTCCCCAGTGTCATGTGACTCATTAATGTTACAAGGTCTAAGGTGTGACTGGGGACAAGATGTGTTAAATTTGGTGTTATCACTCTTTCTCTCTCATGCTGGTCACTGAAAGTTCAACATGGCACCTCGTGGCAAAGAACTCCCTGAGAATCTGAAAAAAAGAATTGTTGCTCTACATAAAGATGGCTTAGGCTATAAGAAGATTGCCAAGACCCTGAAACTAAGCTGCAGCACGGTGGCCAAGACCATACAGCGGTTTAACAGGACAGGTTCCACCTCACCATGGTCGACCAAAGAAGTTATCCAGAGGTTGTCTTTGGGAAATAGACGTATGAGTGCTGCCATTATTGCTGCAAAGGTTGAAGGGGTCAGCCTGTCAGTGCTCAGACCATGCACCAAACGCTGCATCAAATTGGTCTGCATGGTTGTCGTCCCAGAAAGAAGCCTCTTCTAAAGATGATGCACAAGAAAGCCTACAAACAGTTTGCTGAAGACAAGCAGACTAAGGACATGGATTGCTGGAATCATGTCCTCCTGTGGTCTGATGAGACCAAGATAAACTTATTTGGTCCAGATGGTGTCAAGCTTGTGTGTCGGCAACTAGGTGAGGAGTACAAAGACAAGTGTGCCTTGCCTACAGTCAAACATGTTGGTGGGAGTGTCATGGTCTAGGGCTGCATGAGGGCTGGCAGCACTGGGGAGCTACAGTTCATTGAGGGAACCATGAATGCCAACATGTACTATGACATACTGAAGTAGAGCATGATCCCCTCTCTTCGAAGACTGGTCCGCAGGGCAGTATTCAAACATGATAACGACCCCAAACACACCTCCAAGATGACCACTGCCTTGCTAAAGAAGCTGAGGGTAAAGGTGATGGACTGGCCAAGCATGTCTCTAGACCTAATCCCTATTGAGCATCTGTGGGGCATCCTCAAACAGAAGGTGGAGGAGCACAAGGTCTCTAACATTCACTAGCTCTGTGATGTCATCATGGAGGAGTGGAAGAGGACTCCAGTGACAACCTGTGAAGCTCTGGTGAACTCCATGCCCAAGAGCATTAAGGCAGTGCTGGAAAATAATGATGGCCACACAAAATATTGACACTTTGGGTCCAATTTGGACATTTTCACTTAGGGGTGTACTCACTTTTGTTGCCAGCGGTTTAGACATTAATGGCTGTGTGTTGAGTTATTTTGAGGGGACAGCAAATTTACACTGTTATACAAGCTGTACGCTCACTACTTTACAAAATGTGAGGGGTGTACTCACTTTTGTGAGATACTGTATCTGATGCAAGGTCTACTTTCATCACAAGGCAAACACATGGTGCAGGCTATCCTATGAGCAAAAAAAAAACATGAAAAAAGACTGCCAGCAGCAATATGGAAGCTCACGCCTGGAATGTAAGATTGGGAAGGGAAACTCAAGACTTTACAGCTCCCAAGGATTCTGTAATGCAAGGTCAGCCTGACCTGATAAAATATATGCAGCTAGACAAAAACGGCGGTAATGAAAATGTAGGTTGAATTAATGTTTGATATACCAAAAAAAGTTTTACACTGACATTAAAGAGCCTCCGGTATAACTTCCAGCCGACAGCTAAATGGGCCACTCACAAACAATATGGGAAGTCGGTACCATAAAGCCGTAGCCTTGACATAAGACTGCCAGAAGGCAAGCTTCTGTAGCAACCTATATTTCTGTATTCAACGGGGATCTATTTAAAACATTCATTTCCGTCCAGAAAATGCCTTGGAAAGCTGGAACGCGTCTCCAGAGTGAAAACGATGTAAACTATCCGTGCGATTAAAGGACAAATTCAAAAATGCAACTTGTAGATAAAGTGCAAAGCTCTGCAAAGTTCTGCCTGCGGTGATGTTCCTGTGTGCCCCTGTCTGGACCAGACTAAGGACTGAGAACCATGCGGTCTGAGTGGACACACACAGAAACTATAAGCCCAATGAAAGAAACTGCCTGTCTATTCTCCTTCATCCTTTACAGTATTGCTATGTTTGACCTGTTGCTGCCCACGTAATGCATATGAGCGGTGGCAAAGAGGATGGCGTATAACGTCCATATGCTGCACATATGCGCCCGTGGGCGGCCAAGATTTCTGACATGTGCTTACTGTTATGGCTATGGAACATGAAGCGAAAAGGAAATCTCCCCAATACACAGAGAGGGAAAAAACTGATAGGTCTGTAACCTTTCCTAACTCCATAATAAAAAAAGTTTAGCCATTAGCTTTAACCACTTGTTGTAAGTAAAATTGTATCACTACTACTTTGTGCATTCAGGTGAATTATATATACTGTGCCTTTTTTTCAGGAGAAATTGGGATTTCATTTGGTGGTAAATGGTAATGGATAGCTTATTGGTTTTCCTATCAAATGAAAACTGCCCCAAAATAGTAAAAAAAAAACATTTTTTTTAATTCAGCTGTATATTTTTTGCTACTACCATAACCTACCACCAAAGAACAACCCAAAATGATGATCGCAGCGATACCACATACGTTTATGTCAGTTGTTGTTTGTACCCGTAGTACCACCCGGAAACAATAGTGCCCATCTTGCTTTTTTTTAATCCTACCTAAAACACACCGGCACTGATACTAATGGAAAAAAAAAATATTGACCCTGACCTTTGACACTGACCTTGACCCAAACACTAACCCTGGCACTGACCTAGATCAAACATTGATCTAGATATTTTTTTTTTCTTCTATTTTTTTTTAAACACTTCCGTCCGGCCTATAGACAAATGACAGCGGGCGGCGGTTCAGTTATCCTGACTGGACGTCATATGACATCCGCCAGGATAACCCAAAATCATGTGCCCATGGGGCAGTGCGGCGATCAGTGGTGTGGTGTTACACTCTCGGAAGCTCTTTACCAAGTGATCAGCCGCAACCAATCACGGATGATCCGAGTGTAAATAGGAAGAGCTGTGTATCGGCTTTTCCTCTACTCACGTCTGCAGACGCGAGTAAAGGAGAACCAATCTGTGGCTCTTCTGACAGGGGGGGGGGTCTGCGCTGATTGTTTATCAGTGCAGCCCCCCTGCGGATCGCCACCCAGGACTGCCAGGGAACATCAAAAAAGTGGAGTTGACAGCACGATCACCAATAGAGGAAAAAATGATTGTTTATTCCAAAAATAACGGAATGTTACAACATGCCACAGGAACATACATGACAAAGGAAAATGATTGACGCATTTCACGGAGACTAGGCCCTATTAGTCATAATCTGTTGATATTTCCATTGATCAGTGCACAAACTGGACGAGCACACACCTGCTTGGGGTCTACATTCTCACCTGGAGCGGTTTCCCATCCTGTCTCTGTTTGACTCTGCTAGGACCACCAGGGAGCCCGCCCAGGGACCACCAGGGAGCCTGCCCAGGGACCACCAGGGAGACCATCAGGAGGCCACCCAGGGACCACCAAGGAGACCATCAGGGGGCCACCAGGAGCCCACCCTAGACCACCAGGTAAGGGGCATACAGTGAACTATAGAGATGGCACTGTGCCCATATGTGATGCCTGCCAGTGCCTCCCTAACAGTCCCACCTATGAGTGCCCATCAGTGCAGCCTATGAGTGCCCATCAGTGCCGCATATCAGTGCCACCTATCGGTGCCTGTCAGTACTGCTTATTATTATTTTTTTTTTTTCTTCACACACTTTTTTTTCTATCTGTGCAAGGACAGAGGGTGATACAATGTATCTCTCTCATCCATTCACAGAGACAAAAAACACGGGGGCGGGCTTCACAGTGACTCATCAATGTGGTAGCCAATCAGAGGTTATCACAGCGATCAGGTGACCCGGAATCGGCCATTCCAGGTCTTGATCGTTAGAACGGAGCCAGGGGCTCTTGGTGATACCCCAGTCTCTGTGCTGGGAGCGCACTGTGCGGCATGCTCCCAGCACAAAGGGAAATGTGCAAATATGTGGCCCTATGGCAAAATAGCCCAGTCCATGGGGCAGCATATTTGCATATGGTCAAAGTGAAGGGGTTAATCACCACTGTGTTTTTTATTTTTTGCTATATAAACAAAAAAGGTACTAGAAATTAAAAAAAAAATATTTCATATTTTTTTTAGTTTATGTTATAACATTTTGCATAAAAATATTTACCTTTGTTCATAAATTTAGGTCCAAATATATGCTGCTACGTTTCTTTGGTGGAAATAACTCAAATCACTGGATATTATTTAGTCTGTGTGAAAGTTATAGAGTCCACATACCATGGTACTGTATATAGATTTGAAAATGGATCAATCCTGATGTACTGAGGGCCTATCTAATTTGTTGAGGCCCGAAAACAGCAGGACAGTACAAATACCCCTCAAATGACCCCTTTTTTGGAAAGTAGACAGTCCAAGGTATTTATAAAGAGGCATGGCCAATTTTTTAAAGTTGTAATTTTTTGTCACAACTTTTTGGAAAAAGAAGCAATTAAATAAAATTAGTTTTATTTCACATTTTTTTTACACGCTGTCAGGAAAGCAGCACCTCATGAGAGTATAAAAAAAATACAACATTAACCTCCCTGGCGGTATTCCCGAGTGTTGCTCAGGGTTAATTTTCTGTATCAAAAATGGTAACCCCGAGCCACACTCGGGGTTACCCTGTACATTGCTCTGCATGTACTTACCCTGTCCCTGCGATCCCGCGATGTTCCCGGCGGTGTCCTCCGGCCGGCATCCTCCAGCTGACATCCGCCTGATGTATGAAGGTTCTGGGCTCCTTTCCCTGCGAGCGATGCGTCACAAGGGGGCGGAGCCGGTGGGATTTTCAAAAATTACAAAACGCACACACAGTACATTGCAATATGGTGATTGCAATGCACTGTATAAATCATTTCACCAGTTTTTTTTTATTTTTTATTCCAGGCTTCCCAGCCTAGAGGAAAGATCTGGGGACTTATAGTCCCCAGATCTCACTGTAAAGAGGACCTGTCATGCCCTTTTCCTATTACAAGGGATGTTTACATTAGGAATAGGAATAAAAGTGATAAAATAAATGTAAAAAGAAAGGGTCAAGATAGAAAAATAAAAGTAATGCTCCGCTCACATGTCAGAGATACAAGTTGCAGGCGGAATAGCCGCAATTCCGCTTGCAACTCACATCGCCGAGATGTGAAAGGAGCATTACTTTTATTTTTCTATTTTGACGCTTTCTTTTTACTAGTAATATTGCACCCTTATTTGGGCAAATTTCAGTGATTTTGGTTTGATTACATTATTGAATAAAATGTATTATTATCATATTGTTATTTTTTATAATTATTTATTATATTATAATTTATGATTTTGAGTTTCAAACTTTATCTTACCCGGGATGTCTACTAGACTCTTGTTTGGACAGAGTTAAGTGAGTTATTCCTAAGAATTACAGGCCTACAATATAAAACGCCAAATTTCTATGCAAAACAATGAACAGCTTTGAGGCGCAAAAAACTGACCGCCAGGGAGGTGGATATATACTGTTTTTTTTCAATGTTTTAAACTTTTTATTTTTTACAATTTTTTTTTCACATACTTTTATCACCTATGTGACTTTTATCTATGTCGCCATAGTGACATTGTACTACTCTTGGGGGTGATTAGGGTTTTTTTTCTTTACACTGTTATGGCTTATAGCAGTGATGATCACTGTCATAAGCAATAGTTAACTGTCATGAATGGCTTCCCCAGGGGGCACGGTAGTGTGCATGTGCTAAGCGGCATATGGGTATGTTGCCTAGTCTGGCAGTAAGCTGTTAAATCCAAACCAGACTTTCAGTTTAAATCATTCCAACACATTCCGAGTGCATCAACATAAAAGGTGTTCAAAATCTCACAACTCATTTTCTTTAAAAAGCAGCCAACCTGCTTGAAAATCTGCTAGAAAAGATTGTCCCGTGCCAGCATGCTGCAAAGAAGGAACCTTGCTCTTTGTGGGGAAGCAGTGGTCTCTCTGCAGTGGTCTGACACACCCACTATAGCTCTCCAATCAGCAAAGCTCATGTTCCCTGTTGATTGGAGAGCTATAGCTGTGACTGAGAACACCTTTTTGTTTTGAGGCACCTGGAATATATTTAGGTAAATAATATGAAAATTCAGTTGGGAGTTAATGATGTGTTGATAAATACAGAGCTGAAACAATTTGCATCTGTTTACCTTCCTATAGTTCAGCTTTGGAACTCATTCACATGGGCATATACACTATATTACAAAAACTATTGGGACACCTGCCTTTACACGCACATGAACTTTAATAGCACCCCAGGCTTAGTCCGTAGGGTTCAATGTTGAGTTAGCACACCATTTGCAGCTATAACAGCTTCAAGCCTTATGGGAAGGCTGTCCAACATAGAGTGTGTCTATGGGAATGTTTGACCATTTTTCCAGAAGAACATTTGTGATGTCAGGCACTGATGTTGGACGAAAAGGCCTGGCTCTCAGTCTCTGCTCTAATTCATTCCAAAGGTGTTCTATCGGATTGAGGTCAGGACTCTGTGCAGGCCAGTCAAATTCCTCCATCCACACTCACTCATCCATGTCTTTATGGACCTTGCTTTGTGCACTGGCCCAAATCATTTGGTGGAGTGGGAGTTATGGTGTGGGATGATTGTTTTCCAGGGGTTGGGCTTGGCCCCTTAGTTCCTGTGAAGGGAATTCTTAAGGCGCCAGCATACCAAGATATTTTGGACAATGTCGTGCTCCCAACTTTGTGGGAACAGTTTGGGAATGGCACCTTTCTGTTCCAACATGACTGCGCACCAGTGCACAAAGCAAGGTCCATAAAGATAGGGATGAGTGAGTTTGGGGTGGAGGAACTTGACTGGCCTGCACAGAGTCCTGACCTCATCCCGACTGAACACCTTTGGAAAGAATTAGAGCGGAGACTGCGAGTCAGGCCTCTTTGTCCCCATCAGTGCCTGACCTCACCAATGCACTTCTGGAAGAATGGTCAAACATTCCCATAGACACTCCTAAACCTTGTGGACAGCCTTCCCAGAAGAGTTGAAGCTGTTATAGCTGCAAAGGGTGAGCCAAATCAATATTGAACCCTACGGACTAAGAATGGGTTGCCATTAAAGTTCATGTGCGTGTAAAGGCAGGCGTCCCAATACGTTTGGTAATATAGTGTAAGTCTATACAACACCCAGGGGCCATAAGTGGTACGTACAGCCTCTTGTAAGAATAAAAGACTGGATGCGGCTGCAAGCGGGTAAACGCCCATTCTAGCACAAACATGTAAACGCGTAAGAACCTATGCCTCTGCACACAGATAGTCTCAGTACATGGGCATACTATTGGACTCTTATGTATGTTTACACTAGTACTGGCTGTACACCAATGGAAGCATAAATATGGCCATATTTTTCGCTGTATGGCCATATATGCCCATGTGTATGAGCCCTTAAGTTTAATTCAGTTTTTTCACAAAAAGCATGCATATGATTACAACCACCAGTATGGCCCAAGCTAGATATTTGCTGTAGAAGAAAGCCACTGAAATCACAGAAAAGTTGAAAAATTAGCCATGGACCCCAAAACAGAATAGAAGGAGACTATGAAGAACATATTAATAGTCTCCTGAAAGGTCAAAGACAGAACCACAAGCTAAGCTGTTGGTGAGATCAGTGCATGCTTCAACTAGCCCAATTCCCCCCGTCCAGGCGTTTCTAAGCTCCTTATATGACGGATAAATCTTTATGAATATTTCATGTGTCGTCTTCGCTTACACTGGGTTCTGGCAATAATCAAAAGACTTATCTCTCATTGTTCCACCTCAAATTTCAAGATAGTTTAATAAGAGAAAAGGACAATTCTAGATAAAGAACAATGCATTGCAGAGGTAGTCATATGGCTGAACGAATCGTGTTTAAGCCGGGATTATATTGGTGGCACTGCAGCGGTGACGGCACAAAGACCGCTATTGGTAAGGACCAATATTCAAGATAACCTTTGTTCCCAATACTCATATTACGGAACCAAATCCAATAGAGGTTGGACTTTATGTCCTCAATTACAAGAAATAACCAGCATGTCGCCCATGAACCTGAAAAATATATTGAGGTTGAAAAGCAAAAGTGGTAAAAATAAGGCACATGGCATCCACTGATGTTTCGGGGCACACGGGACCCCTTTCTGAAGGTGGTAGACGGGAATGTCAAGGTGACTGATTCACACCCAATGCTGGGGTGCTCTGTTTATGGTGACATCATGTTATAGTTCAATTACAAGAAATGGCCAGAACACCACCCATGTACCTAAAAATTTTATTGAGATCAAAATGCAAAAGTGGACCCCTTTTCTCAAGGTGATAGACAGGACTCAGCACCACAAAATTATACATGGTTCTCTATTATCTAAAAGGGGACTAAGAGGTGAGTAGGTGTGAGGACAAGGGATGGTGCTCCAAGGTGGGTAGGGGGGAGCAGGGCCGGGGACA
>BLSH010206719.1:8472-18823 GCA_018402905.1 Glandirana rugosa
TTACGTAACTTACGAAAAAAGTAGACAAACTATCTGATAATTAAAAGTGTGTTCGCTAGTGTCTTTCACTAGACGTGCTTTTTATCGGTGGTTAAAGTCGTTACCATTGGTTCTTCCATATTAGAACCAAATCCAGACTTGGGAACAAGAGGGTTTGGACCTTCTTTCGACAGGTACGGCTGGGTTAGTCCATACTGGTTCCGTAATGTGAAAATTAATAGTCTATCAAACAGATGAAAAAAGCATTCAATGCATTCTAAACCCCCCCCCCCCCACTTTCATCAAGGCTTAGATGTCGTATATATTTTTGCGAAGGATCAACTAGCACAATTAGTGAACTGAACTTATATGAAGTTTATATTGAGTGATACCGTAACTGGACCCAAACATGTCATCAGGGGCACTTGGAGGTCTTGGTTCTGTCCTCTTGATGTCACATTGCTTTTTAGAAGCCAGTGCATTGAAGGTTATGGGTCCAGCAATGCCACTTGGTTGGGTTGGGTTTGGTCCAAATCCATGTTCAGCTGAACCCAGAAGGAAGCTGTCAGTGCCAGTCAATGACATTGACCTAATATGGCCATAATAGCTCAATGGTGTCACAAGAATCCTTGCCCATCTGTATGTGTAGGTGCGGTACAGGGAATACCTTGACCATACCTAAACATACAGCTTCCTTCCTGCTTCAGCCAAACATGGGTTTGGACCTAACTCAAGCTCACCCCTACTGGTTACCATTGCTGAAATTAGTAGGATCTACTATCTACTATCTGCTGCAGATCACTTTCTGCACTGTCTAGTGTGGAAATGTTAATGGTTCATTAAATGGATGAAAACAAGATTCAGTGCACAGTGATCTAAACATCCTCCTGTCACCAAGGCTTGGATGTCATATGTATTCTGGCGAGGGTTCAGCTGGCACAATTAGGCTCTATTTACACAGGATGCTGTTTCAACCTCCCCTGAACGTTTTATCTTTACAGCTAGAAACCCGAGATGTCCATAGCGAAATCCGTTTAAAAGGTAAATTTATTAATCCAAAGAATCCAGATAAAAACAGTGAATAGTTTAAAAAATCGTTATCAAACGAAGCTGCCAAGTGGTAAGCGTGTATTGAGAAAGTCCCGCCTGCTTCCTGAAGGATGGCGTGCATTCCACTGGCCGTAGCTCCAAACAGAGGGTACGTTCGTTGGTGCGTGAGTCTAACTCCGACTTACGCGTTTCGTCATGTCACGTCTTCACTATGGACATCTCTTGTTTCTTCCCCTCTACACTGGACCACCTACACCTCTGCTGAGAATCCCAGGATAACAACCGCAGTCCACCACTTGGGAACCCCAGGAGGCACCAGATAGGCGTTCATGCGTTTTACCTCTGCAGGGGTGACGCCATCTGGTAAGTGGGGTATCCTTAGGGGAGCACGTTTGATTAACACCAGGTTTGCACGGAAGGAATCCATAAAGGAACACTGACATCTGTATGAACGGTGATATCAGGATTAACCATTTAAGGACAAAAACAGGATTTCACTAGCACTTTGGAGCACTGAGCACTTGTTTATTGTTTGTTTGATTATAAAGACCCACGGACATTATATTGCATTTGCACTTTATGATTCACATTTCTGATCTGGTGGATCCAGAGATCCACATATTGCACAATATTTACATGCTGCTGAAGGAATTGTTTACACTTGTTTGATTACAGTGACACAGTGTAAAGATGTAGATGAAATACGCCACTTTAATCATACACTTACTGAGGATTTAATTAACACCACATGGTTGCATATTTATGTTATTTATTTATTTATTTCATTTCACCCATATAATAAGTATCTTATTCTCCTGATTGTACTATATATATCCCTATTGAACCAATAGGAGGTAACAATATTATACAACACACTCTTTATGGATATTCTGACAAAGTAGCGCCATTACCCACAAATACTAACAATTTCCAACCACTTGACCCTCACCAAGGGGGATCAACCTTAAGGGCGGCAGCAAGCTTTGTAGTAATTCACCCCTATTGTCCTAAGAGCAGTACTCACACACTTTCTTTGTTTGCCATTGGATTGCCTATGCGAGGGCGCACGTAGCATATGCGCACGCCCGTGCGTGTGCTTGTGCGCGTTCGCGCTCTCCTATGCGCGTGTACACCGGCAATGGCGCCAATAGCGGCCATTTAAGCAGACAGCACCAGGAAGCAAGTGCTGTCCGTTCTACAGCATTCCTGTATCCTGTATTACTCCGTAGAGACTTCCTGTATCTGTGACCCCGGCTTTCCTTGGACTTTATTTGCATTCTGCCTGCCCTGACCTCCGGCCTGTCTACGACTACTCTTGTTAGGAGAAATCCTGCATCTGTGGACTTTTTAGCGTTATTCGCGCGTTCCCGCGCGTCTGCCCGTGCGCGTTCACGCGTGCGCCAGAATTGGCGCCAAACGGCTCTATTTCAACCAGACACACCCTGCAGCAAGTGCTGTCTGATCTACAGTGTTTAGTGTGTGTTCCTGAGCAACCTGTTTATCTGATTCCTGTGACCCGGCTTGTCTCGACCCTGCTCTGATCTCCGCCTGCACTGACCTCGGCTATCCACGACCACTCTCCTGCCTGCTCCCTTGTACCTTTGCTGCCAGCCCATTAACGAACTCTGCCTGCCCCTTCTGTACTTCACCACCAGCTAGCTACCGACCCGGCCTGTACCACCACTCTGTTCAACCAGCACGAGACCGGAAGCACCTCTTCAGTTGTCACTGGTGACCATCTCAACCATCGTGCCATCCTCACTCCTGAGCCACATGTCTATTCTACCAGGGGTTTACAAGAGAGGTTACTCCTGCATAAGTCAGACTAGTCCACCAGGCACATGACAGTATCAGACAGCCATGCGCAGTTTGCGCAGGAGGCCTCGCCCATGGACGATCTCTGTTTGCATCTGGCTGGCCTGACCCGGGCCGTCACGACCCTGCAGGATGACTATACCCGACTGGAGGAATGGGTGCTCAGGTTCACTGGAGCCCAGGCTCCTGGAAGTAGTCTACCAATGGACTGTACCGTGGCGGTGTGTCCGCCGGAACCTAAAGGTTCCCTGGCCGGAGCGGTTTTCGGGTGACCGCACCAAGTTCCGGTTGTTTCACAATGCCTGCGAACTCTACCTTGCACTGCTACCCCGCACCTTTTCTCTGAAAACTACAAAGGTGGGGTTAGTGATTTCCCTGTTACGGGGGGGCCCCCAGTCCTGGGCACACCACCTATGGGAAAAAGAGGCCCCAGAAGTGAGCAGCCTGACCCTGTTCTTCCAGGCTATGGCCGTACTATATGAGGATCCTCATCAAACTGCTACTGCCGAGGCAGCCCTCCATGCGCTCCAACAAGGCCACCGTGTGGCAGAGGACTATGTAACGGGGTTCAGGTGCTGGAGTGCTGACACTGCCTGGAATGAGGTGGCGCTCTGTTACCAGATCTGGTTGGGCCTCTCTAATCCCCTAAAAGATTAACTGGCCCATGTGGGAATACCCCGCACCATGGACTCCCTAATCAACCTGTCTATCCGGATAGACAGGCGCCTCAGAGAGCGCATGGCCGAGAAGTCAGTGACACCTGATCAGGCTGGATCCGTGCAGCGTGGTCTTCATCGGCCGTCTCTTTCATTGGAAGAAAGGCAATGCCGGCTCAGCGACCGCCTATGTCTGTACTATGGGGAGCCCGGTCATATAGAGCGGATGTGCCCTGCCAAGGGTGGCCAGCGTCCATTAGTCTTCTGTCGTACCGCATCAGCTACCCCAAATACCTCCTCTCACCTCTCCCTTCCGCTCTTCCTGCAGCTTCCCGACAGGAGCATCCTAGTGACCGCAATCATCGACTCTGGTGCCTGCAGTGGATTTATTGATCAGACTTTTGCGGCCTAGCATCTGATCCTGTTGCGACCCAAAACCCACGGGATGGTTGTACGCCTGGCAGACGGCACGTCTATTAAGTCAGGTGTTGTCACACATGAGACTATACCCATACCTGCCTCTACTCCTGATGGGCATTGGGAACTCCTGCGCTTGGACGTCATTGCGTCCCCGCTTTTTCCGGTTATCCTCAGATTACCCTGGCTGCAGGCCCACAGTCCCAGCATCAACTGGACTACCGGCGAGACCAAATTCTTCTCACCTTACTGCTGCCAGCACTGCTTCCCGGGAACTGAGGTGCCTAACTCCCCTCTGCTCAGTCTGGATAGGGACACCGACCCGAAAACCTGCTCATCGGTTCCTCCAGTCTACCATGCCTTTCTAGACGTGTTCAGCAAGAAGGGGGCTGAACAACTGCCACCCCATAGGCCATATGACTTTCCTATTGAGCTCCTTCCCGGAGCCAAGGTCCCCTTTGGAAGGATCGTTCCCCTGACCGAGCTGGAGCTAGTGGCCCTCAAGGGCTACAAAGATGAAAATCTGGAAAAGGGCTTCATTCGGCCCTCTACATCCCCAGCAGGAGCGGGGATCTTCTTTGTCGAAAAAAAGGATCACACCCTGAGACCGTGCATAGATTATCGGGAACTAAATAAGATAACGGTCAAAAAACGTTATCCCCTGCCCCTGGTCCCGGAGCTCTTCCAGCGACCTGGAACGGCAACAGTGTTCACCAAACTGGACCTCCTGGTCCGAATCCAGGAGGGAGATGAATGGAAGACTGCCTTCCGCACCCGGTTCGGGCACTTTGAATATTTGGTGATGCCTTTTGGACTTTGCAACGCCCCAGCTACGTTCCAGCATTTTGTGAACAATGTGTTCAAAGACTATTT
Source organism: Glandirana rugosa (assembly GCA_018402905.1). Lineage (NCBI taxonomy): Eukaryota > Metazoa > Chordata > Amphibia > Anura > Ranidae > Glandirana > Glandirana rugosa. Next base: position 13,263 of record BLSH010206719.1, read on the forward strand.
GGATCTCTTTGTGATCGTCTACTTAGACGACATTCTGATATTCTCCCCCACGTTGGAAGAGCATCGCAAACATGTGACATGTGTTCTGAGCCGCCTTTGGCAGCATGGCCTGTACGCAAAGGCCGAAAAATGTGAGTTTGAACAAACCAGCATCTCCTTCCTAGGTCTCATCATTTCGGTCACCGGCATTACTATGGACCCCCACAGTGTCTCTGCTATTTTGCAATGGCCTGCTCCCACAGACAAAAAAGGAGTCCAACGTTTCATTGGCTTCGACAATTTTTATAGAAAATTCATAAAGGGATTCTCGGTTATCATCACCCCGATCACCCAGCTAACTAAGCTGCACACACGGTTCGTGTGGTCCGAGGAAGCCCTAAAAGCCTTTGAAACCCTGAAGAGCCTGTTCATGTCTGCACCTGTCTTGAGGCACCCTGATCCAGCCTTGTCATTTGTCTTAGAAGTGGATGCTGCCGAGGTTGCTGTTGGGTCCATCCTGTCGCAGAGACAAGGAGTCAAAGTGGTCCTTCACCCGGTGGCGCTCTTCTCCAGGAAATTGCCCCCTCCGGAAAGGAACTATGACATCGGTGACCGCGAGCTACTGGCCATCAAAGTGGCCCTGGAGGAGTGGCGCTATTTGCTAGAAGAAGCAAGGCACCCTATTCTGATCCTGACAGACCACAAAAGCCTTGAGTATCTCAGGTCGGCCTGGAGACGGAAACCTCGTCAGGCCCAATGGGCGCTATTCTTTTCACGTTTCCACTTCCACGTTACGTACAGGCCTGAGTTGAAGAACACGAAACCGGACGCCTTGTCCCGGATGTTATGCAAACCTGGAGATCCTATGATTCTGGACACGGTGCTACATCCCAGAAACTTCCTACTGACACAGGGGGACCTATTGTCCTGTATCAGGCAGTCTCTGGCCAAGACTCCCAAATCAACAGACTCTAACCTGATAGCAAGAGATGGACTGCTATGGCATAAGGCTTTTCGTACTAGAGGAGCAGCGCCTATCTGTTCTAGCATCCTGTCATGACCATAAGCTAGCAGGTCATTTTGGAGCCCGCAAGACCGCTGAGCTTCTGCTACGCTCCTTCTGGTGGCCCCAAGCAGATGAGGACTGTCGGAGATATGTCAGCTCCTGTCCCACCTGCGCCCAATACAAGAGTACTAAAGCCAAGGCATGGGGGCTACTTCCTGTACCTGAACCGGCCTGGTCTATGATTTCCATGGACTTTATCGTGGAACTGCCCCCGTCCCAGGGGTATACAACAATATTTGTGGTCGTAGACCGATTGACTAAAATGGCCCACTTCTTACCCATGAAGGGTACGCCATCAGCGGCCGAAACGGCTGAGATCTTCATCCAGGAAATAGTCAGGCTCTATGGAGTTCCCTTGAGTATTGTCTCCGATCGCGGAGTTCAATTCACGTCCAAGTTTTGGAAAGCCCTGTGTGCCTCCCTGGACATTGAACTCGCCTTCTCCAGGACCTACCATCCACAGAATAATGGCCAGACGGAGAGAATCAGAAACTTGAACAGTACCTGTGCTATTTCTCTTCGTTTTCACAGGACAACTGGGTCTCTCTACTACTGCTGGCAGAATTTGCCTTTAATAACACGGTGCACTCTGCCACCAAGTCATCCCCATTCATGGCCAACTATGGCTTTCACCCAACCTTTATGCCCACAGGCAACCCGGAAAGCATAGTACCCACAGCCCAGGAAACTATAAAATTTCTGGAAGAAAAAAACAAGCTCTTACAAGAAACCCTGGCCCGGACTCCTGGCAGTATTATGAGACTTTTGACAAGGGGAGACGGGGAGAGTTGGACTTACAACCCGGAGAGCAAGCCTGGCTTGCCACAAAGAATCTCAAGCTGGCCTGCCCATCAAGGAAATTGGGACCCAGATTCATTGGGCCCTTTCCGGTGAAGAAAAAAGTCAACCAAGTGGCATATGAGTTGGAACTCCCGCCCTCCTTGAGTGTCCTCCATGTGTTCCTTTTAAAACCTGTGACCCCAAATCCCTTTCCTGGACATAACCTAGACCTGCCTGGACCAATTCTGGATGGGGAGGAAGAAGTTGAAGTTGAGTCCATCCTGGACTGCAGGAAAAGGGGGGGCGGGGTTTAGTACCTCATGAAATGGAGGGGTTACAGCCCTGAAGAAAGCTCCTGGGAGCCTGAAGCCAACATCCATGCAGATGAACTTATTCAGTCCTTCAAAGACAGTAATCCTGCTAAGCTGGCCTGGCTGGGCATCCGGAGGCTGCCCCTTGGGGGGGGGCAATGTTACGAGAAATCCTGCATCTGTGGACTTTTTAGCGCTAGCACCGGTGACCATCTCAACCCTCGTGCCATCCTCACTCCTGAGTTACCTGTCTACTCTACCAGGGGTTCATGAATCAGGGTCGCAAGAGAGGTTACTCCTGCATAAGTCAGACTCGTCCACCAGGTACGAGACAACTCTTTGCCGGCTCCCTTGTACCTCTGTTGCCAGCGCGTTGCCGACCCTGCCTGAACCTGACCATCCGCCTGCCGGATCCTTCTGTACTGCACTGCCAGCCTGTTAACGACCCGGCCTGCATCACTACCCTTCTGTTTGCACAAGCTCCAGCGGACTCTCAGCTACCACCAGTGACTAAACACAGCCCTCGTGCCCCCCTTTGCTCCAGGACTCCCTATCCCCACATCCAGGGGTCCTGGAACCAGGACCGCAAGAGAGGTTGTCCCCTGCACAAGTCAGACTCGACCACCAGGTACGTGACACAAAGACACTGAATTTTAAGAGAGCCAACTTCCATAAACTACGCTCCTTGCTGTAAGATGTTAGCTGGGATAAAATTATAGGAACAATGAACGTGGAGGAAAAATGGGAGTGCTTCAAAAACATACTAAACAAAGGTATTAGCTAGTGTATCCCAACGGGAAATAAATTTAAAAGAGCTAATCAAAAACCAGGATGGCTTAACTCTGACGTAAAGGCACACATAAAAGCAAAGGAGAAGGCCTTCAAAAAATACAAGGCTGAGGGGTCAGATTTTCATATTTATAAAACATGCAATAAGGAATGCAAAGGTGCAATCAGAGCAGCTAAGGTAGAACATGAAAGACACATAGCTGAGGAGTGTAAAAATAAATCCCAAGAAATTCTTTAACCACTTGCCGACCGCCCGCCGCAGCGTGACGGCGGCAAGGTGGCTCGTTATCGCGAAACGCCGTCACAGGACATCGGCCGCGATAACTAGCTCACTGTGTTTGGGGGGGGGGGGCAGGGAGCGGTTAGGGCAGACTCGATCACCGCCGGCTACCCGCGATGGCTCCCCCGCACTGAAAGAACGGAGGTCCATGTAAGTAAACACAGATCTCCGTTCTGTTAGAGGGGGAAGGGCGGTGATCACAGGCTTCCTCTATATGGAAGCCGTGATCATCCCCTTTCCCCAGCCTGGGTAGCCCACACACAGTTAGAACACTCCCAGGGAACACAGTTAACCCTTAGAGCTCCCCCTGCAGGTTAACCCCTTCACTGCCAATAGCATTTACACAGTAATCAGTGCATTTTTATAGCACTGATCTCTGTATAAATGCCAATGGTCCCAAAAAAGCGTCAAAATGGTCCAACATGTCCGTCCCAATATCGCAGTACCGCTAAAAATCGCAGATTGCCGCCATACTAGTAAAAAAAATAAATAAAAACCCCAGAAATTAATTCTCATCATCCGTAAACGCAGCAGCTTTTGCGCAAGCCAATCAATAAACGCTGATTGCGATATTTTTTACAAAAAATATGAGGAAAAATATAAATCAGCCAAAACCGATGGAAAAAAAATGTATATTTTTTTTTGGATTTGTATTTTAGCAAAAAGTAAGAAATTTGGGTTTTTTTGCCAAAATTGTCGCTCTTCTTTTGTTTATAGCGGCAATCAGAAACGACACAGAGGGGATCAAATACCACCAAACTAAAGCTCTATTTGTGGGAAAAAAAGGACGCACATTTCGTTTGGGTACAACTTCACATGACAGCGCAATTGTCAGTTAAAGCGATGCAGTGCCGAATCGCAAAAAGTGCTCTGATCCTAAAGTGTGAAATCCTTCCGGGGCTGAAGTGGTTAAGTATATAAACAGTAAGAGAGAGAGGTCAGATCATATTGGCCCCATAAAGAATGATGAAGGTAACCTGGTTACAAAGGATGCAAAAATGGCAAAGGTGTTAAACTCATTTTTCTCCTCAGTATTCACAAAGGAAACGGGGGCTCAATTATTCAGAACTACAACGCCGGTCGTGCAATGCATGTGACGTCAGAGGGGCGGGTCACTCAATTACGTCACCGGGTGGTCCCGCCCTTGACTATAATTAAACTGTCAAAATAGAGAGAGCTCATTCGGCAGGAGCCCTCCCATGGAGCTGTTGGGTTTTTTTTGGGGTTTTTTTCGGGTCCGTCACCCGCCGTGATTGATGATGGATTACAACGGGGGACACTGATGTGCAGGCTAAAGGTTAGGACAACAAACCATTCTAAATGGGACCTATAACATTGTATACAGTATCTCACAAAAGTGAGTACACCCCTCACATTTTTATAAATATTTTATTATATCGTTTCATGTGACAACACTGAAGAAATCACACTTTACTACAATGTAAAGTAGGGAGTGTACGGCTTGTATAACAGTGTAAATTTGCTGTCCTCTCAAAACAACTCAATACACAGTCATTCATGTCTAAACCGCTGGCAACAAAAGTGAGTACACCCTTAAGTGAAAATATCCAAATTGGGCCCAGTTAGCCATTTTCCCTCCGCGGTGTCACGTGACTCATTAGTGTTCCAAGGTTTCAGGTGTGAATGGGGAGCAGGTGTGTTAAGTTTGGTGTTATCGCTCTCGCTCTCTCATATTGGAAGCTCATCATGGCACCTCATGGCAAAGAACTCTCTGAGAATCTGAAAAAAGAATTGTCGCTACTTTAAGATGGTCTAGGCTATAAGAAGATTGCCAAGACCCTGAAACTGAGCTACAGCATGGTGGCCAAGAACATACAGCAGTTTAACAGGACAGGTTCCACTCAGAACAGGCCTTGCCATGGTCAACCAAAGGAGTTGAGTGCACGTGCTTAGCGTCATATCCAGAGGTTGCCTTTGGGAAATAGAGGTACGAGTGCTGCCAGCATTGCTGCAGAGGTTGAAGGGGTTGGGGGTCAGCCTGTCAGTGCTCAGACCATACTTCGCACACTGCATCAAATTGGTCTGCATGGCTGTCGCCCCAGAAGGAAGCCTCTTCTAAAGATGATGCACAAGAAAGCCTGCAAACAGTTTGCTGAAGACAAGCAGACTAAGAACATGGATTACTGGATCCATGTCCTGTGGTCTGATGAGACCAAGACAAAGTGTGTCTTGCCTACAGTCAAGCATGGTGGTGGGATTGTCATGGTCTGGGGCTGCATGAGTGCTGCCGGCACTGGGGAGCTACAGTTCATTGAGGGAACCATGAATGCCAACATGTACTGTGACATACTGTAGCAGAGCATGATCCCCTCCTTTTGGAGACCGTGCCGCAGGG
>BLSH010206719.1:19848-30620 GCA_018402905.1 Glandirana rugosa
ATCCACCTAAAAACTGTAAAAATTGGGGAAGGAATGGCCCGTGAATTTGGGGGGGAGGACGGGTCTGGTTAAAAACCGAAAGTCGCGACAGCGTAAAACTTACTGTTAAACCGCCAGCACGCTGCAACATGGGTTTATTTTAAACGCAGGAAAAAAGGGGTGTTTATCTCGAAAGAAAACCACCATAAACTAGTGGGGACGCAGTAAAGACTAGCGGCGATATTTATTTTTTACTCGCTGTTAAAACGTTTTTTCTTGTTATAAAAAATGAAAAACGATTTCATGTTTAGGTAATTTTTTTTTAATAAGTAGTCAAAACCGGCTATATATAAGATGTATAAAAACCATATATATCGGCCAAAACTGATGAATAATTTTTTTTTAATGGATTTGTACTTTAGCAAAAAGTAAAAAATATTGTTCTTTTTTGCAAAATTGTCGCTCATTTTTTATTTATAGCGGCGATCAGAAATGACGCAGGGGTGATCAAATACCACCAAAAGAAAGCTCTATTTGTGGGGAAAAAAGGACGCAAATTTTATTTGGGTACAACGTCGCACGACCGCCAAATTGTCATTCAAAATGCGACAGCGCTGAAAGCCAAAAATTGGTCTGGGCAGGAGGGGGGGTTTAAGTGCCCGGTAAGGAAGGGGTTAAAAATGTCAAAAATCCACCTAATTTAGCCTTCCCCACTGATATTTTTACATTTTTTCATTTAAAATGAACATTCAATGGTACATTTATTAATTGTATTTTTTAAATGCAAGCAGTTTTGGTACTGGATCCTAATTGGTATCAGCTTCTTGCAGTCTTTGTACAGCAGAGGTCAGATGGGAGGAGGAAGAAACAGCACTACAAGCTAATCAGTTGTGCTGCAGTGTCATGTGCCATCACTTCTTTCACTGTTTACTGGGGAAGGGGACCTGTAAGTGAAAGTGCAACTGCAGAAGAGAACACTCAGGTCCCCAAGACAGTGTCCAATTTTTGGCAACATTATGGACAGTTTTGAGCGTCCTTATTTAATTTGTTCCTACAGCTGCATTTCAATTCTAAGAAAGGTCACAGATGAACTTGCACAGCGCCCATGTCCATGGTGGAAGCACAATCATACCTTGGCTACTTTTGTTAGGATATTTACTTGTAAGACTAAAAAATAAAATAAATAAAACTTTCAGCCCACAAAACCAATTTAGACCAATCAAAGCTGCTCAAGGCTTTTTGAAGAAGCAATTCGGCAAAATGTCAACTTGAGATGCGCTTTTTTGATATAAAACAGCAGCTTTTTATTTTCCGGAAAGAGAGATTTTCCTCCTTGTCAAAGCCTCTCCCAGCGTGTGAGCTGCTTGTTTATCTCGCTGTCCGGTGTCTTTGTTTCCGCCACATCCAGATGTGAACAAAAGAAGGGAACCGTCTTTGAAAGTTCAGCGATACATTTTACATGGCAGACAAGGCAGACATCGGAGAGGAAGGCGATCCCAGAATGCCGTGCACCACGAGAGAGAACCGCAGAAAGAATGATACAAAATATGATTGGCAAGATTTTAAAAATTTACATTTTTAAATTTAGGCCCAGCATGCCCTGACAGGGTCGTAACTATTTGTGATTAGACCTCATAAAGTAAAAACGTAAAACCAATTAAAGTCGTATTAGACCCTTTAGCAAAGTTGAACACATTGAGCACAATAAAATTAACTTTCCCCTGTAACCTATTTGTTACATTGCAATTATTACCCCAGCACTTGCAGTTTACAAACAGCTAAATGTAAAAACAAGAATTGCCGCCAATCCATACCATGTCTTTCAGGTCTGGTATGGATTATTAGGGGAACCCTACGCCAAAAATTATTAAAGTCCATACCAGACTTTTATCAACAACATGCAGCCTGGCAGATCAGGAAAGGGAGGGGGTGAGTGAGTGCCCCCTTCCTGAACAATACCAGGCCCCATGCCCTCAACATGGGGGGGGTGCTTTGGGGCAGGGGGCTCTGTCCCACCACCCCAAAGTACCTTGTCCCCATGTTGATAGGGACAAGGGCCTCTTCCCCACAACCCTGGCCGGTGGTTGTGGGGGTCTGCGGGTGGAGGACTTATCAGAGTCTGGGGACCCCCAGATCCTGCCCCCCCATGTGAATGAGTATACCCCTACGCAAAAAAAATGGCAGTGGGCAGTTTTTGAGAAGTCCTTTATTTGAAAAACAAATATAAAAAACAATGTCCTCTGATGTAGATCTGCTCCTTAAAAGCCAACTATTCACAATTTGCGATAAAAAAAACCCCAGCAAAACACATGTAAAAACGCATCAAAACTGCAACACATGTGTAGGAAAACGCCGCCACTTCCAGTTTTCGTAGTCCCGGCCTCCGATGTGTTGGAACACATGCCGCGATCTAGAGGAATGGCGTTTTCTTATTTTTTTTTTCTTATTTCTTATTAGCACCTTAAAATGTAAGTGTGCATTTAGTATTATTTGCTTGGGTACCTTTTAATAAATGTGTTGCGCTATGATACATATTCTGCTCCTGATATCCCCTTCAGATATATATCGATACCCAAGGGATCTGAGTATTACAAGGCTTATTATATTTAGCCATCTGGTGAGTTTGTATTTCTCCCACACTAGGGATGGTGGAGCACGGATAATCAAGAATACCGGTCACTGCACTATTCTTTGTTCCTTTTCCACGGTGTTTGATTTTTCCTGAGGACTTTCTTCCTTTTTGCACTTTATTGATTTTTTGGAACATTATTTATGCACTAAATGACTGTATAGATTTGTCATTTTTAGATTTAGATTTTAGATTTTGAGTTAGCGTCAACGTTTTTTTACTTACAATCACTTTAACTCTGAAATCCCATTAAAACCAGAATACAAATGCAGCCGCGCCTCAAGATGAAACTATTCTTGTGTACAAATACATTTCGGACAGTTTCCTTTCCCCTGTAACAGATTTGCCCGCCACCTCTGAACTGGAAGGAACACATTGGGCTTTTTCTGTGCGCATGCTTTTGTTGTCTGGTCTCTCCGAGCCATACAAAAGGCTTTATGTGACTTTTTAAAGGTGGCTATATTGTGTCCTGATCTGATCCAAAGCTTGAGAGGATCATGTTGAGAACATTGTGTAGTACGATTCTCATAATAATCTGGTTTTGGTCTCTGGACCTCCTCAGTAGCCAAGGGTTTGGTACATAAAAAAAATTATGTTGAGCAAATTAACACATTTTAAAGCGGTATTAAACCCAAAATACAAAAATGTCATATATTGCAGCTTACCAATCATTAGATGTGATGGCTGCATTCTTTTTCTTTTCTTAGCTTTTTTTCTGTCTGTTTTCACCTGGTAATCTGGCCAGTAACACTCCTGAATTAGACTGCCTCCACTCTGGATAAAGGAGCACAGGGGACACCTTTTGGACATCAGCATTGTCAGTAGACGTGTGCAATTAATTTTGGTCCTAATATAAATTTTTGATTATTTGGAGATTCTGGTGTATCCGAATCTCCGAATGAAATAGTAACAAATTAGCTGGTTGTTATGGAGCGGGCCGGGAAGCTGGCTCCTGCGTCCTTAACAACCGATGATTTATCAGCTGTCAGCGGGCTTCCCCACTGAAAGCTGAAATGTAAACAAAAGAACACCGGCAATAGAAAATTCAGAGAAAAAAAACAGCATGGGGTCCCCTCTCCCAATTTATACTAGGCCTTTCGGGTCTGGTATGAATTTTAAGGGGAACCACATGCCAATTTTTTTTAAAAAAATGGCATGGGGTCCCCCCGAAAATCCATACCAGACTTATATCCAAGCATGCAGCCCAGCAGGCCAGAAAAGGGGGGGGGCACCCCCCTGAACCATATCAGGACGCATGCCCTCCACATGGGAGGGTGCTTTGGGGCAGGGGGGCTCTGCCATGTTGACGGGGACAGGGACCTCTTCCCCACAACCCTGGGGGTTTATTGGAATCTGGTAGCCCCCAGATCTCGCCAACCCCACATGTAAATGAGTATGGCCTACCCATTCACCATCACCAATCACGCCGCCCCACCGCACTGCTGGACCCAAAAAAAAGAAAGAGAAATCCTTCAGCCTCATCGAATGCTCATCACCTACTGCCTGCTCCTCCTTTAGACATTTCTTAAATAGCTGAGGGGTGGAGTCACCCGATGATGTCAGCAGGTGACCCCAACTCCTTGCAACGTCATCTCATTTTAGCCTGAATCATGCAGCTCTACTGTGTGCTGTGAGGTGGAAGAGGGGAGATGAGACAGCTGGATATGCTTTAGAAGAGTCTTTCTATGTCCTCTGATAAAGCCCTGTGTACCATCCACAATTACCACTGTTTATGTGCAGCTGGGCTCCAATATTTCATGGTGACTGGAAACCCTCCAGAGCAATGAAAAGTCAACGTGGGGGACACACATGTAGGCAGCAAGTGGCTGCAAAGAGGCAGCAAAAGATCAGCAGCACTGGGATACTTCTTTCACCTGTTTTTGTATTTTTTTCAAAGTGTCCCTAAGGCTTCATTTAGATGTGCAGTTGGGTGGTAAAAATGTGCAGTAGAGACATGTTTTTGCCACCCACCAACGGCCACCCTTAAGCTCCATTAGGCAGCAGATGAGGGTGTTTTACATGCTGCAGTCACTATGCATTAGACATAATAATTTCCCCCATAACAGGTTTTTACGGTCACCCTTTCTGGCCAGCCTATAACCCTGATGTATTGAGTTATTGACTGGCTGCTCTGCTGTAAGTTAGGGTTAGGGGGCGCAAATTACTTGCCTTACCCCGGGCGCTGACAACCCACACTATGCTAAAAAAAACTGGCTCCTATCTTTTTTAGCTGGCTCCTAGATTCAAAGCAAATTTGTCAAGCCCTGGTCTAGGGGAAGGGGAATATTACTTAGACTAGCAGATTTAGATTCACTAACAAACTGAAGCTGAACTCCAGCTAATACTTTATAATCGGTTACAGCAAACCGTTTGATGTTCCCTTTTGGGATAAAGGTGTTACATAAATAGATAAAAAACGATCATTGTAAGCACCCCTGCCAGAGGTAAATGGTTTATCTCGTCTCTGTAACGGATACATTCTGCTGGAGAGCTTGTTCGTTTGGAAAAAAAAAACAGACTTTCTGCCTGGATCACCAGATGAAAATAGAAGAAAGAAGACCTATTAAAAAAAAAAAAAATGAATGCAGCCATCACATCTAAGAATTGGTAAGCTGCAATATAATAAATGTTTGCTTTTGCATTTATTACTGCTTTAATCGGTTAATGAGCGGCTCGCGTACATTTACTGCTGCAGAGTGGCTAGATAGCACGAATCGCAGTTTATAAACGGCGGCTACCATGCAGGAGCATGCCGCTGCTCTCGTGCCCACCGCACTCTCCAGCAGTATGGCCACGGGTCAGGTGGACTCGATGTCCACTGGCGAGCTGCGATTGCCTGGCACAGAAGAACGGGGAACCGCAGATGTAAACATGCAGTTCGCCGCTCTGTCAGGCGGCATGTAAGAGATCTACTGATCCCTGTAACTGGGATCAGTTAGATCTCTGGTGCCCCTGGCAGCCCAGCCCCGTCACAGTTAGAACACGCCTAGGGAGCACAGTTACAGTGGTTGTCAAGTCATTTTTTTCAACAAAAAAAAACACCTGCATTGCATACTAGCTCATTATGAAATGCTTACCTTAGATCGACGCTGTTGCAGCGGTCCCCGAGCACCGCTGTGACCGGCAACATGCTGTTTCCATAGTCTTCCGGGATCTCGGACTCGGACCAATCACAGCATGGACTCCAGTGCTGTGATTGGCAGGAGCTGCTCTGACATCACTCCCACGCATGTGCAAGGGAGCCGTGAAGAAACGGCCAATTCGAGCTGTTTCTTCGCTGTGCATGTACCGATGACGTTGGCACATGCAGATACAGGGAATATCTCCTAAACGGTGCAGGTTTAGGAGATATTCCCCGGACCTACAGGTAAACCTTATTATAGGCTTACCTGTAGTTTAAAGTGGTTGTCGTGACTTGACAACCACTTTAGCCCCTTCCCTGCCAATGACATTTACACAGCAATCAGTGGCTATTTAAATTTCTGATCGCTGTATAAATGTCATTAGTCCTAAAAAAGTGTAAAAAATGTCCGATATGGCCACTGCAATATTGCAGTCCCGATAAAAATTGCAGATCGCCGCCATTACTAGTAAAAAAAAAAAAAAATAGTAAAAACGCCATAAATGATGTGGCAACTTTTGTGCAAGCCAATCAATAAACGCCAATCGCAATTTTTTTTACCACAAATATGAGGAAGAATATAAATTGGCCAAAACTAATGTATAAATTAGCTTTCTTATGTATTTTTTTTTTTTTTTGGATAAGTATTATAGCAAAACGCAAAAAATATTGTTTTTTTTCAAAATTGTCACTCTTTTTTTGTTTATAGCGGTGATCAGAAATGACGCAGAGGGGATCAAATACCACCAAAAGAAAGCTCTATTTGTGGGAAAAAAAAGGACGTCAATTTAGTTTGGGTACAACATCGCACGACTGCGCAATTGTCAGTTAAAGCAACGCAGTGCCGAATCACAAAAAGTGCTCTGGTCCTAAAGAGGGAAATCCTTCCGGGGCTGAAGTGGTTAAGAGGGAAGGAGAGAGAAGTATAAAGTGGGAAGGACGAGGAACAAGTATAATTGGCCGTAGCTGATGACTATAAAGGGGGGGGCGATTATTTGATGGAGTGCTGTAATAAGTAGGATTATTAAGAGGCAAGCAATTGGCTAATCGCTGCTTGGCATGCCATGACTCAACCACTTTAACAAACTCGAAAGGCAGGTTTTTGGCAGTGAAGTGGCCGCAGGCCGAGTCCTTGTCACATCTGATTTGGGAAAAAGATTTCTGCAAGCTTCAAAGGCTTCATAATACAGTATGGACTCCTTAGAAGGAATCCAGCGTCAAATATACTTTTTCGTTTGGTGCAAAATGTGCAAGCAACACTACAGCTAGTGTAAAGAGGATTCACCCATCAAAGCTGAAGTTTAATCTGCTTATATTTTGCCTTCCCTTGTTCCTTTCTCTCACCCCCAATAACATGCTAATGGTCCATACAGTCTACCTGACCCCCCCCCCCCCCCACATGTGCACTTAATTAAATAAATGCTAAAAATACATCATTAACCACTTCAGCTCCAGATGGTTTTACCCCCTTCCTGACCAGGCCATTTTTTTGCGATACGGCACTGCGTTGTTTTAACTGACAATTGCGCAGTCCTGCGACGCTGTACCCAAATAAAATTGATGTCCTTTTTTCCCCACAAATTTAGCTTTCTTTTGGTGGTATTTGATCACCTCTGCGGTTTTTATTTTTTGCTCTATAAACAAAAAAAGATCGACAATTTTGAAGAAAAAAACAATGTTTTTTACTTTCTGCTATAAAACATTCTCAATAAAAAAATGTAAAAAATCTAATTTCTTCAATTTAGACCAATTTGTATTTTGCTACGTATTTTTAGTTTAAAAAAATCCCAATAACGGTATATTGATTGGTTTGTGCAAAAGTTATAGCATCTACAAAATATGGGGTCGATTTATGGACTTATTTTTTTAAATGTTTTTACTAGTAATGGCGGCGATTTTTAGCGGGACTGCGACATTGCAGCCGACAAATCTGGCACTTAGTGACACTTTTTGGGAACCAGTGACACCAATACAGATCAGTGCTAAAAAAAAAAAAAAAGCACTGTCACTGTACCAATGACACTGGCAGGGAAGGGGTTAACATCAGGGGCAATCAAAGGGTTAAATGTGTTCCCTGCCGGTGTTTTCTGTGTGGGGGACGGATGCACTCACTGACAGAAGGACGGTATGCCTTGTTTACCAAACCGTCCTTTTCTCTCTCCACCAAGCAATCGCGGGTGGTCGGTGGCCATCACAGGTGGCAGGCAGCCATCGCGGCCTCCGGACCCGCTGATTGGCTCCTGCTGTATCCAATCGCAGTGGGAGCACGGTTCCAGCGGCGCACGTGCACGCTCCAGAGCCGTTCACGAGGATCATCTATTCTACAGGTATGTTAATATGCGCTTGAGGGCCGCCCTGCCGCAATATATGTATGTGGGGCGGTTAAGTGGTTAAAATATACAGTTGCAGAATTTTGTGACGTGAGCTCTAGAGCTGCACAATTCTGGATACAACGAGAATCACAATTATTTTGTTTAGAATAAAGATCACGATTCTCTCTCAATTCTTGGAATAACATCATCTTTCACATTATACAAAAAAATTGGGCTAACTTTACTGTTTAGTCTTTTTTTTAATTCATTGAAATATATTTTTTCCCAAAAAGCAAAAAACCGCTGCGCAAATACAGTGTGACATAAAATATTGCGATCTACATTTTATTCTTTAGGGTCTCTGCTAAAAAAAAAAAAATATATATATATATATATATATATATATATATATATACATACACACACACTGTATATATATATATATATATATATATATATAATATTTTGGGGTTTTAAGTAATTTTCTAGCAAATATAGTGATTTTAACTTGTAAGCAACAAATGTCAAAATAGGTTTAGTCTTTGGTTAACCACTTCAGTCCAGGAAGGATTTCCCCCTTTATGACCAGAGCGCTTTTTGCGATCTGGCACTGCGTCGCTTTAACTGGCAATTGCGCGGTCGTGCGACATTGTTCCCAAAAGAAATTGCTATCCTTTTTTTTCCCCACAAATAGAGCTTTCTTTTGGTGGTATTTGATCACCTCTGCATCACTTCTGATCACCGCTATAAACAAAAAAAAGAGCGACAATTTTGCAAAAAAAATCAATATTTCTTACATTTGCTAAAATACATATCCAAAAAAAAATATAAAAAAACAAATTTATTCATCGGTTTTGGCCAATATATATTCTTCCTCATATTTTTGGTTAAAAAAAAATCACAATCAGCGTATATTGATTGGTTTGCGCAAAAGTTGCCACGTTTACGAACAATGAGAATTAATTTCTGGGATTTTTATTTTATTTTATTTTTTACTAGGAATGGCGGCGATCTGCGATTTTTAGCGGGACTGCGACATTGCGGCGGACAAGTTGGACAATTTTGACACTTTTTTGGGACCATTGGCATTTATACAGCAATCAGTGCTATGAAAATGCACTGATTACTGTATAAATGTCACTGGCAGGGAAGGGGTTAACACTAGGGTACGCTCTAGGGGTTCACAGTGTTCCCTGTGTGTGTTACTAACTGTGTGGGGGCTGGGCTGACTGGGGGAGGAGAGTGATCGCGGCTCACATACAAAGGGAGCCTGCGATCACATTCCTTCCCCCCTGTCAGAACGGAGATCCGTTGTTTACATACATAGACCTCCACTCTGTCACTGCGGGGGGAGTGATCAAGTGTAGCCGGCGGACATCGAGTCTGCCCTACCCACGCCCTGGCTCCCCGCAACACAGTGAGTGCGCCACCGACGGTGCCACTAGGAATGGGGTGATCTGCGATTTTTAGCGAGACTGCGACATTGCGGCGGACATGTTGGACAATTTTGACACTTTTTTGGGACCATTGTCATTTATACAGCAATCAGTGCTATGAAAATGCACTGATTACTGTATAAATGAGTGCGCCACCGGTGGCACGCATGCTCACGATCTCGCAGCCGCCATCAGGTGACGGCATTTCGTAATATCAAGCCAAGTTGCCGCTGTCAATCCATGGCGGGCGGTCGGCAACTGGTTAAACTGAGCTCATTTACAGACAGAAGTTCATCCTTTTGATCTAAAAGAACCCAGAGATACATTGTTTCTCTTTATCGCTGTGGATAATCATTTTCTGGCTGAGTTTTTTTTTTTATCTTTTGACAGCTCTGCTTGGCTCTGCACTTGTTTAACATGAATCAGGGAAATGCAGTATTAAGATCATGAGGGGGGGTTGAATCGCGATCACAATTTTTTAATGATTAATCGTGCAGCTCTAGTGAGCCCCATTCATCCAGATTTGATAGGTTCACTTTAAAGATATTTTTAACATAACCTTTCATTTTCCTACCTAAAGGTGATAAAGAAAGCCTGCAAACATAGCCTTTTACCTATTTCTTTTTCCCTGCCCTTTAAGAGCTGTCAATCATGGAGCAGGCAGTATAAAGGGAAAACAATTTGTTGTTGTTTGTTTCTTCCTGTCCTGGTGACCCCGTTTAGTCTTGTTTCCAGTCCTGGTGTCACGGGGATAACACAGGAAGGTTCATTTCCCCAGGGGAAGCACCTAGTCACACACTTTGCATTCTCAGAGTAAATCAGGACTGGAGAGGAGTTCTGAAAGCCTCGTTGCCCTCACTCTTCTTTGCTTGACACTTTGTATTTAAAGGTCACCTCTTTAATAATCAACTATATACAAAACAATTGAAGACTGAAAGTTACCAAATGCCCTTTAAGCCGGAGGAGATAACAGCTTTGAAAGCTTTCCTTTAGTATTTTCTCTGTGAAGTTATCTGTCGTAGGCGTCATTCTAACTACCCATTATATGTCCTATTTCACAAGGACTATACCTTTTTATACCGTGGTGCTCCTCAATATTTGTACAAATTATTATTATTGGAAGCACATTCAATGGCATAAATTCTTACTAGAATTGTAGAATTTAAGATGAGAAGAGGCAAAGGATGAGATTCTCATCCTTCATGTAGGTTCATATTTTGTTTTTAATAATTCTATGTAGTGGTGAATCATTCGGGAGAGGAGAGAGGAGAAGAGGAGAGGAGAGAAGAGGAGAG